>JAOXJK010000006.1:593375-617542 GCA_025774025.1 Xenus cinereus | reverse complement strand
CTCTCCTGTGCTGAGGCCCCAGAGCTGGAGGCAGCACTGGGGGGGGGTCTCCCCAGAGCGGAGCAGAGGGGCAGAATGCCCCCCTGGCCCTGCTGGCCACGCTGCTGGGGATGCAGCCCAGGATGCGGGGGGCTTTCTGGGCTGCCAGTGCACATTGCCGGCTCATGTTGAGCTTCCCATCCACCAACACCCCCAAGTCCTTCTCTTCAGAGCTGCTCTCCAGCCATTCTCCGCGCAGCCTGGATTTGTGCTTGGGATTGCCCCAACCCACGTGCAGGACCTTGTGCTTGGCCTTGTTGAACTTCATGAGGTTCACATGGGCCCACCTCTCCAGCCCACCCAGGTCCCTCTGGGTGGCGTCCCTTCCCTTCAGCATGTGTAAACCTTGCTCAGGGTGCACTCCATCCCACTGTCCATGTCGGTGACAAAGATAATAGCAAAGAAGAAACCGTAGTGAATGGTGAGTCAGTCATTCCTTACTCCTCTAACGTTACATATGAAAGTAGAAATTCTCTTAATCTCAGGACTCCCCTGTTGTCTTTATTTGAGAGCAGTTTGGTGCTTTCTGGGTCTGATGACTTGGGGGCAGACTCCTGCCACTGGGGCCATCCCCACATTCATCAACTACACAAGCCCACCTGGTTGCAAAACTGAGTTTTTGTGACTTAACTCTTTATTTTTGACAACAGGATCATCGCCATGATGAGCCCTGAGGACAGCTGGGTTTCCAAGTGGCAGCGAATCAGTGAGTGGTTTTTCCCAGCTGGTTTGGGAGCTACAGCAACTTCTTCTCCAGCAAACCCTTCTCTGGGACAGTGGGAGTTGCTCTTTGGGCTCCTGATGGGGGCACCGGCAGAGGTGGACAGGGAAGGTTGCCCACACAGGTGGGGTAACTCAGTGTTTTCTTCCCCCCAGGTAACTTCAAGCCGGGTGTCTACGCAGTGTCTGTGACTGGCCGCCTGCCCCAAGGTAACACCACTGGCTTGTGTGAGGGGTTGCTCCTGCACGGATGGCAGCTGAGGGTGTGTTAGGCATTGGGGCTATAGCCATCTCTCTGAGGTGACAAACTGGTACAGCATTGGGCTGTACCTGGGTGATAGATCAGGATTTGGGGGTTCAGTGAATGCTGCATGTTGCAATCAGAGCACTCACAGTACCAAACCAGAGGGATGAGCAAGGACATCACAAGAAGAAGACGCTGAAGTGGAAGGTGGTATCAGGGTCCTGCAGATGAGTTTTCTACCTGCAGTCATTCAGTGCTCTGCCTGCCAGAGGGTGATACTGCGGACTAAAACTGTGATACCAGGCAGGCCATCACAGGGGCAAACTCTGCTTAAAGGGTGACTCCAGAAAGCACGCACGTTTCAAACCATTCAGCTACAGGGGAACACCAAGGTTTGTCCATAGAAAAGAGGTTTGCAGGACGGGGTGCTGTTAGGGCAATCTGGGTGAGCAGATGCCCCTTTCTGTCATCTTGCTGCACTGAGGGCTTATGTTAAGGTGGGTTTTCTGCCCATATAAATGGAGTGGAGATGTCGAGGGTTGGCCTCATCTCTGTAATGCAGAAGCTGCATCATCTGTGTGGCTGAGAGCCCCTGCCCTGAGTGTAGCCCCAGAGCAGGCTCCTGACCTGTGCCCCTTCCCAGAAGCGTAGCAGTCCTGTATCCCTCAGGGAAAGCTGTGCTTGTGTCTGGAGTCCCAGGCTCATTTCTGACCTGAGCTCTGCTGTCTGCATTGGGAAGGAGCTGGAACATCACAGGGCTTGAAGTTGAGGGCTGCGGGCACAGCTTTGGGCACATTTGAAATAATTGGGGTGCAGCAGGTGATGGTGTGAGCTGCTGATGGAGGGAGTGCAGGTGGGCGATGCTGTCTTCGGGCTTACTCAGCCCAACCTCGTGTCCCAGGGAGCAGCAAGAGGGCTGGGGAGCATGGGAACCAGCAGCCTGCACTCACGTCCTCGCGTGCTGTCATTTGACTGTCCCTTAGTACCTGGTGCTGGCAAGAGCGCTGCTGAACCCCACGGTGCTCTTCTGCTGTCCTTCTTACTGAGAAGGTGGGATGTGCGGGCAGGTCACAGAAGTGACTGAAAGATTTAAGAAGTACCCTTAAGAGCTTGACCTGTTCAGTACAGCCATAATATTCAACCATTTTTGGGTAGGAAATAATGTAAACAAAATCTCTACCTGGGTGTTTCCCAAGGCACAGCAGAGAGTTGATGTTTAGGAGCTCTTTCTAGGCATTAAAACTAGAAGAGGGAACGCTTTAGCGGTTCTATTAGATGAAATGAAGAAGGTGATTGTCCAGTTCTTGATCTCTGCAATGAAGGCTACATGACAGAGCAACCAGATTTTTTTCAGGGCTCCTCATCCCTAGGGAATACTGACATGTGTTTGTCTCCTTGCTGCAGGCATTGTCCGGGAGCTGAAGAGCCGTGGTGTGGCGTACAAGTCCCGAGACACAGCTATAAAAACCTAAGGGGGTCTTGTGCCGTCTGGAGGGTTCCCTGGTGCTGCGCTGGGTGATGCCTTGGGCACGTGGGGCCCTGCTCCGAAACCTTTCAGCTTTAGCACGTGGGAAGGTGAACCCGGACATGGAGGGAGCTCATTGGCTCAGCTCCTCCAGCTTGGTACCTCTGGACTCTGCCCACACGGACCATAGAAACCTTTTTGAGCCTTGACAAGGGGGAGGGCGGGGAGCAGGTGTGGGAAAGCTGCATTTAATGATGATGCACAAGCTTTTTTTATGGTTGGTGTGGAAAAGGGGGACCTGGGATAAGGGATAGCTGTGTAAATATTTCAATAAAACATGCTCCTTCGTCAGAGTGGGTCCAACTTGTATGTGCAGTCAACCATTTCGCCTGCTGCAGGCATGGTGAGGGGCTTCACACTCAGCCTGCCACCTGCCAGACTGGACCCTGTGGTTGCCATCACTTCTTATGCCATGGACCACATTCCTGCCTCAAAAGGGGACCCTGCCCTTCCTGAATTGGGGTGTCCTTCACCGTAGGGACAAGCAGACAGGTGATTTTTGCCTCGCATCTCATGGCTGGATGGAATAGGTAAGGTGATGTTAAGTATTCCATGTGGAGGTCACGATCCCCTGGGCCTGCAGGGCCCTGTGCAAGGGACAGGGAAGCAGGCTCAAAGGACCTTCATGTGGCCATCCCTGGCCTCCAGGGCAGGCAGAGCGAGATGAGCCCATTGCTGGTGTGACTGGGAGGCAGCTCTGGGCCTTGTGGAGGGGAGGGATGGACAAATGGGTGGAAACACCCATCCAGCCTCATGTCGGTAGAGATCTGGCTGTCACTCTGCACGTCCTGAGTGTCACCTTGGGCAGTATCTGCGTTGTGTGGGCTCCTGAGAGATTTGGTCTCCTGAGCTGATGGCTCCTGCTTCATTTCTTCTGTTCCAGTTCAGCAGCAGCCACCAATCACAATGGTACCTTGTCCAAGAGCAGAATCCTAGATTAGCAGCCCCGTGAAATAAGCATTTGGGTTTTTCCGAGATAATGCTGCAGCAGGAAAGCCTGATTCTTGTTTTCTTTAGACAAATAGTAGGAAACCAATACAGTCCGAAAACTGCGTTTGGTCTGGGGCGAAAGCGGCTGCAGCGAAGGGAATGCCTCGCTGCTGGAGAATGATGCTGGCAGGAGCGTGGAGGCAGCGTGCCCTCTGTCCTGCTCTGCTGTGTCCAGCTGGCCCTGAAAAACAGTCCCAAGTGCTGTGGGTCCACGTTTCTCCTGGGGACTTGCAGACATGATGCCAAAGTCAAGAGTATTTGCTGGGTGCAGACCAGTCAAGTTGGTGGTGGGCTCTGGGCTCCAGCAGATGCCTCCAGGTACAGATCACCTTTTGTGGGAAGATCTGAGAGTGCTTCAGCCCCTGAGAGTGCTTCTAACCCTCTTGGGAAGATGGAGCAGCAGGTCATGCCCTCAGGCACAGGAGGGAGTTGGTTGCGGCTTTCACACATCCCTGGTGAATGCCCAAAGCACTTGAGTTACCTGATAATTACCCTCCAGGCTTGCTTGGTTGCAGAGACTGGGCAGGAGATGTACATTGGAAAGACCTGGTAGATCAGGTCTGCAGGTAAGAGGTGTGACTGTCCCGGCAGCCTGGGTGCAGGCTGCTCACGTTTGGACATCTTGACGATGGACCCGCAGGTCCTGGAGAGTGGGTTTGTCCTGTCTGTGCTGTGAGAGGCACGGGGTGAGCTGAGATCTCCCTGGGGTCCCTTTGTCCCCTGGGGAACAGTCCTGGAAAGCTGCAGCCCGGGCAGCTGTGTGAGGTTGACAAGAGCTGAGAAGGGCCAGATTGAAAGGTGTCATGAAGGACGAGCTGGGCAGCTCTTCCTCTGGCCAGAGGGAGGCAGGTCTGGATAGTGAGGTTTTGGCTCCGGCTGGGTTGGAAGGGTGGTGGAGATGAGAGAGGACAACCACCCTGGCCATGTCCCGACCTGGAAGTGTCACCCTCCCAGTGCCACCGGGTGGCAGCACGGCTTTGTGGAGTGGGGCTGAGCTGAAGCTGCTGGAGAAGGACCTGAGGCACATCTCCTTTTTCCACTGCATCTCACAGCACCTTTTGCTCCCTACCGATTTCCCAGGTTGTGTCCCCCTTCCCTGGCTCCAGGGATGGGGCTGGCCATGCTGGAGGTGCATCAGGATCCCCTCCCCAGTCTCAGGCCACCTTGTCCCCTGGCCCCACAGTGCAGAGGCGGCGACAAGAGGACCCTTGTTCAGCCAGCCCTGGGTATGAGTCGTAGGCATGGGGGGTTCCCGTGTGCTCCCACTGCCACCTGGGAAGAAGCAGTAGCACAGTCACTGCCTGGCACCGGGAGCTTGGCTTAGGAAATCGTCCCCAGGGAGCAGTGTGTGTTGTCCCTGTGCCTCTCAGGGAAAGCAAGGGGGCTTGGGACCCCCCCCAGGGACCTCACCCCTTGCGAAGAAGTGCAGCCACTCTGGGTTATGCAGAGTTAAAACCAGTGGAAGCTGCAGCGCGGGTGCAAGAGAGCCAGAACAGTGAGGCCGGGGGGCTGAACGCCGGTGGTCTCTCTGAGCAGCACCTCCTCTGCCTGCAGCAGCTCGCAGCGCTTCGAGAACCTGGTGCCTCCACTCGGGCTGGCTCGGTGAGACGCTTCCCTGCCAGCTCGCTCGCCCACACACACACCGCATCGCCCAGCCCACGCTGCCCAAGTGATTCATTGCTCCTGGGCTGCCGGAGCCGAGCATTGGACCTCTGCAAAGCACCCGAAACGAGCAATTAGGTTAGACTCTAGCCCTGGAGCTGCCAGGGTTTTGTAGCGGCAAAAAGCAAGCGGATGCAGAGCTTTATTTGCTGAGAAAAGTAGGTCAGGGAGCTCTCACGTTGAAAAAATTGGAGGAAAAATGTGCGGCGGCGGCAGCCTGGGCTGTAATCGGGAGAGAAAGCGTCAACCGGGCAGGGAGCTGTAGATCTGAGTCAATTTAAGATGGCTCCTCCCCCTGCACCAAATGACGCTAAAATACTTCAGTCAGGCCTAAAAATCCTGCAGGTTTGGCACTTGAAGCGGGCTGGCAGCGCTGGGGGCAGCGGCGGGGGGGGGACACAGGGCAGGAACCACGAGCCAGTGGATTTCTTCGTGCGGGTTTTGAGAACCGATACCCCGGCTCTCCCTCCGGACCAGAAAAATGACTTTCCAAAACCGCAGAGCACGCGGTGTTTCTACGTGCAGCAGCTGCCGGCGGCGCTGGGAAATGCCTGGTCGAGCCGTCCCCACCTGCGCAGGGGCCCCAGAGCTGCCACCCCAGGGACAGGGACCTGCCCACGCACCCCGTTCCCCACCGCCCGGGGACGAAAGCCGCTCACGTTGGCCTTTGTCTTGTAGCCTAGGCAAGCTGGGCTTGAGGTGAACGGGGACGGGTGTTAGAGCGTGTCGGGCTCCAGCCAAGGGGGGCTGGGGGTGAGATGGGTTGAGCCCCCTCCCTCCCCCCAGTTTGTCCCCCGTGGATGCTCTCTGCACACCCTGGCATCATCCCCCTCTGTCACCTCGGTGCTGGTGCGAAGGGCAGGGGGCAGAGGTGCTGCCCAGGGCTGGTGGCAGCAGCATCAGGGAGGCTTCACCCTAAATCCGCTTTCAATTGCTGCCTCGCTGCCTTCCAGCGTGTGGACTTGGACTTCCCCAGGTGCCTCTTGGCCATCCCCGTGTGCCTGGGGGGGCTGGTTACCTACCGCAGGGGTGCAGAGACCCTTGGTAGTAGGTGCTGGCAGCGGGGCGGGGGGGGGGGGGGTTAAAAACCCCAAAACCCCAGCTTTAAACTGTTTTTGCTTGGAAACTGGCTGAGGAGACCTTGGCAGGGTGGTGGTGCCAGGAGAGGTGACCTGAGGTGTCCTCCTGGTACCCATGGGGTGAAACACTGCTGGAGCAAGGATGGCAAAGCCACAGTGCCCACCGTTAACAGGTGGCCCATCGTGCCCATCACCTCTGTGTCAGGGCCTGTGAGGAGAAGCCAACGAGGCACCCAAGTGTGTCTGATGTGGCGGGGAGAGGAGGGGGCCCATGGGCAGCTTTCGACAGCAGCTGTTTGGACAGGCTGCAGAGGGCATGGGTGCAGGTTTCGGAGGTGCAGGCAGAAAGGAGGCAGGGCTGCCATGTGCACCTTCCCAGGGGGTTCCTGGTGCACTGATGATGGAAGTGGGTGGGTGAGGAACTGGGACGTGTCCCCTGCTGAGGGGATCTGCAGGAAAAATGGGGACCTCTGGTCCCCTGGGTGTTTGTCCCTCAGGAATTGCAGTGCAGAGGCCCTGCTTTGAGGTGAAGAGGCAGGCTGGTGGGCCATCAGTTCCTAAAGAAGGGCCTGCAAAAGAAGGTTACTGCTACCCCTTGCACGCCTGGTGCTGTTTGCAAAGAGGCCATCAGCTGCTTCATGGTGGACCTTTCTAAACCCACTGATCTGCTGACGGAGTTGGGGTTTTGGTGGCTGGGGGGACACAAGAAGCTGGTGGAAGGTCCCAAACCTCCTCTGGGCTGAGACCTCTCACCTCTCCGGTCTGCTCCTGCAGCTCTGCGTCACGGGAAGGGGCAACAGCAAGGGCTGGTGGGGCAGAGTGGGTTCTCACCCTGTTGGTGGAGGTTGGTGGGGGTGCTGAAGGCACATTTCCTTAAGGCAAAGGGCAAAGTGAGGCCACAGATGAAGTCACAGCAGGAATTTGGGAACCTGACAGTACCTACCCCATCCCCAGCTCTCCTGGATCTCCTGCTGTGTCCCAGGTGGCACTTGTCCTTTCCCTTCCTGGCCAGTTGTGCATCACCCAGGCTCTGCCCAAAGCACGTGCTGGGCTGCAAGGGGCTTTGTCCCTGTCATGGGAATGGTCCTCCTGTACAGGGAGTCACGGAGGAGCTGCTAAGCAACCAGAGCCCTGGAGCATGAACCAGATGAGGACATCACACCTCTTACGGTGGGTCCCCAGACAACCCAGCCTGTGGTGCAGGGCAGGGTGTCAGCACACCCCAATGGCCACAGGATCCAGCCCCTCAGCCAGGTTGGGGGCTCTGATACCACTGGCCCAGAAGCACCTGGCCCAACCTATTCTAGAAATGTGCCGTCAATGCCAGGTTTGGGAGGTGCTTCCAGGCAGCCCTGGGTGTCTGTCCTTGCTCCTTGGGGTCTCTGGGCCTGGGAGAGGCTCAGGTGTCCCCGCACCTTGTCCTGGGGGAACCAGAGACTGCTGGTGAAGGAGGGGCTGTCACCACAGAGCTCAGTCCCACGTCTCCTGAGCCCGTCCTGCCCTGGGAGGTTCACAGCCTGGTGGGGCAGCTCTCATCCCTCATTCCCTGTATCACTGTCGGGCTCCATCCCGGAGCATCCTCCGTCCCAAACGGGCCCACCCTGGCGCTGAGCACGCCGGGAAGTTGCGCAACCCTTGGATTAAGGCAGGAAAGGCAGAAAACAGGAGTCACCCATCTGTGCTGTCGCAGTGCCAGCGCTGGGTGCCATGGGGGGGGCTCTCTGGGGGCACCGGGGCCCCCCGACCTGTGGCCTCCCCTTCCCCCACCTGCAAGACCGGTTGCAGCAGGTGACATGGAAAATGATGGGGCACTTTGTGCCCCGCTGGCGCCAGCCCAACGGTCCCGCGCCCGTCATTGGCGCAGACGGGCCACGATTTGTCTATATATGGGCAAAGCGAGGCACCGCGTTAACCCGTGTGTCCCCCCACACCCGCCCTGCCGCGTCACTTCGGCTTTTTGAGGTTTCCTTTCGCGCTCTCATTTGCCTCCCGCTCGCCGCCTGTTTCACCCAGCAGTTTCTAGTTGACTCACTTTTAACGGCCTCGCTCCAACCCCAGCCCCACCGGCAGCGGCACTTCCCAAGGGAGCAGGCAGGGTGCGGGCAGCGGGGTCAGGCTGGGAGCACGCAGGAAGCGCCCCCCCCCAGCATTTCCCCCAGCGCCGGCATCCTGCTGCCCCGTGGTGAACGGGGGTTCACCCCAAGCCCTGTGGGCACCGTAGCCCCTCTCTTTCAGGCGCAGAAGTGGGCACTTGGCCATGCCACAGTTCTCCCTTGTGCCCCGTTGTGCCCCGCAGGGTGGCGGTGATCAATGCTCTGCCCATTCAAAAAAGCTCTCAGGAGCTGATTTTGGCACCCTTGATTCTTTTGGTGCAGCAGCAGCCCTCCCCCCGCTCTCCAGGAGCATCACCAGGTGAGACCCCAGGGGTCTTTTTTGAGGCCACCCCCTTGTGCTGCAAAGCAGAGCGAGCTGTGCCCATCCCTGCACCTCTGTCCCCTGTCCTCAGAGGTGGCTTGTGTTGGGAACGCAGTCATTAGGCTTCAGCGTTAACAGTGGCACAACTGAAGCACAATAGGTCTGTTGGGGTCTGGCAGAATGGTGGCCGAGAGACACTACCGGCTGTCTGTGCCACTGGGGCTGTGGACCTAGTGGCTAGCACACCCTTTCCCACTGGCCCCAGCACAGCAGAGGGGATTCAGGGTGACTTTGGATGAGACAATCCCCTTCCTCCCCCTCCCTGAGCACAGCCCTCAGGCCCACACGGATGGATGGATGGAGCCACGTGGGCATGGCTGGGCAGCAGGCACCGCCTGCCCCTGGCATAGAGCTGGGTCCACCGGCCCGGCCACCGGCAGGAGTTCGTCTCCTTTAAACAAGACGCAGGCCGAAGGCAGCCGTCCCAGCCGCCACTTCCCCTGTGTGCAGCGAGCTCTGCGACCGCAGGCGAGGAGGGGAAGTTGCTGCAAGGCGCGATAAGAAATATCAGCGCTTTCGCAGCGCCCGAGCTGTGCTGTCCGACAAGGGCCCTTCCCCCTGCCCCTGGGCCAGCAGAGCTGCTGCCCCCCGAGCCCCCAGCTCCCGCTCCCCTGCGCTTGCCGATACTGGGAGAGTTACTGGAAAAGCAACAGCCTGTGTCCCGCGGGGCGGTGGGGAGCCCGGGTCCTGGGGGTGGCACTAGCAATGCACCCTCAGTGCTCAATGCAGAGCAGAGACTGGGTGACACCCCTGGGTGCAGGGGGATGCTGCGGGTGACTGACCCACATCTGGGGGCCCCGAGATGAGGGGAGGGCAGAGCTGGGCAAGCAGTGCCACGATGGGAGATGATTTAGGTTGGGGAGCTGCACCCTGGGGGTCCATCAGCACATCCCTGGGTGACACCGAGCAGGCAGGGAGCGGAAAAGGGCCTTGGGAGTGCTGGGGACCAGACACTCTCATGAGGTCCCCGGGGTAAGAAATGCAGCTATTTCAGCCTCCCCCAGCCCCAAAAAGCCTCTGTGCTCTCAGCCCTTTGGGAGCTATTTTAGCCGGGCGGAGCGGGACCAGCAATTAGGGGGCAAGGGCTGGGGTAGAAATTCCCGCAGCCTCATTTGACGATCAGTAAAATTAACCAATGGTCGGGGGATGTGGTAAGTTCATCATCAGTTGGAGACTTTCAGACCTCCTGGTCTGAGTCTGAGGAACCAGATCTGCTGATTTCCTCCTTTCCGAGAGGCAGCACAGGCAGCGGGCGGCTGCTGATGGCAGAAGGAAACCAGCTCAGGACACACAAAATGTCATGTCCCCCCAGTCCGTGCTCGGCTGGGGAAAGAGGAAGCGTCACCTCCCCCACTTCCCTGCTGAGAAGGCTCCCGTGTCCCTCCCGCAGGGCTCCTCGGCGCAGCGCGGGCTGCGCTCTGCTGCAGGGTCCCTTTCGGGAGGGCTCAGCTCCTTCCCCGCCGCCGTCTCCGCAGCGTCCCCAGCACAAGCCACGTGCTTCGCCCTCCCCCTGACATCTTTCCCTCCGCCAGCTCCGGTGTGGCCTTGCTCAGCTGCCTCCGTTACGAAACACGTCTTCATCTTGCTTTGCAGCACAGTTAGAGTTAAATGGACTTTTTCTCCAAAACTGCAGGGTAGTCTGTAAATTGCCAAGTAGGGCCTGGCTTCTCACCATTACCCTCTGCCCCCAAGAACTCTGTATTTAGCAGGGACCGGCTTGTTGTCAGAGCAAGGCACACTGCAAGAAACGCAGCTCGACCCCAGAGTATGGGGAAAAGTCCCTCAGCAGCACCTCTGGGACCAAAAGTCCCTCTGGCTGTCCCAGAAAAGGCTCCTCAGCTTTGCTGTAAAAGCCCCGTTGCCCTCTGCAACTCTGACTTCCCATGACGGCACCCACCACTGCTGGGGACCATCCCATTGCACTGAGGTGGCCAACAGCGCTGGATGCTGTCTCCAGTGGGGACTTTGGGTCAGGAACAACCTGCTTGCTACATTTCAGGTGTCCCCAGGAGGGCTAACTCAGGGAGCCCAGGAGCCACCTAGCTCAGCCCAGCTCCACGTGAGACCAGCTGCGCACGTGGTGGCCTCTCCACTGCTGGTGAGGAACTGCTTGCACGCAGCTCTGGCAAGGCAGAGGGATGCTCTCCTGGATCAGAGCTGTGTCAACTACCAAACGGTCCCTGTGGACACATCACCCATTGCTACTTAGATTTCCCTGATGAATTTCTCACTAGCATGGGGAGCGTGAAGTCCCCAGCCCGGTGACCACAAGGGATGGAGATGGGCACAGGGACAGTGGAGGGTGGGAGCCAGGCAGCCCTCTGGGACCCGGAGATGCAGGGATGGGCTCTGCTGGGCAGGAAGATGGGCTCACTCCAGCCTTTTCTGTTTGGCTTTTTTTTTTCATTTTGTTTTTCTGGTGAAACTCTCCAGCAGTTCAACCCTGGTTTGGAAAGAGTTTCCTGACCAGTTCTCTCTCCGACAAAGCCCCTTCTACCCGCTGTCACCAGCACACGTGCTGCCCGAGGCAAATAGCTTCTGACTGTGCTGCTGCTTGGTTATTTTTGACTTTTCTCTTCCCCTGTCTTCTGTAAAACTCACCAGTAGATTAATTTTGGTTTGTTTTTTTTTCACATTTCCGTCCAGATTATCGATGTAAAGAGTGTATCGCATTGGCCTAAAAAATGAGCCTTTTGCAGAGCCGCATGAAAACCATTGCACGGAGTGACGTGGTCCCATTTACAGTCACTTTGGGGGATTCAGCTCCTAGTTTTTAACCTAGTTTAATGGGCAGCTTCACCCAGCACTGGGGCAGGGTGTGTTGCTGGCACACAGCGACATTAAACTGCCCCTGCCTGGTGTCCCGTGGCTGCTCCAGCCCTGGTGGCAGCAACGGCCATTGCGGCCTGCGCAAGAAAACCCTGCAAACCCGGCTTTTGGGTTTCTTCCTGGGGGCCTCACGCCCCCCTCGGCCGTTAGAGCTGCCCGGGGCCGGGGGAAGTCTGGTGTTGCAGAGCATGGAGGGGGTGGGAGGCTCCAGGAGGTCTCTTGGGCAACATGTTTCCTAAAGAGCAGGTCCAGGGCTTGCAGCCCGCTGGCCCCCACGTCCCCGCCTGCATCGCCCCTACCACCGAGCAGCACCCTGAGTCCCGCAGACCCCCACCATGGCCTCCTGTGCTCCCTCTGTGCTCACTCCTGCACAGGTCCCACCACCAGGACAGGGTGAGGGGACATGGTGGAGCCGTGCAGCCATTGCAGTCCCCACGCAGCCGGGGAGGGGGGTGCATTCAGTTACTGTCACCCTGTGCAAACAGCCTTTTTTTTTTTTTTTTTGTCGTTCTTTTCTTTTTTTTTTTTGGCACAAACATGTTTGTCGCTCTCAGCAGTGAAGCCCAGGAGAGCGTAACCGGCTGCTCTGCAACGGCCCCCGGTGCTTCCGGCGCTCAGCGGCGGCCGCCCCTCGCCCCACGGCTGGGCCGGCTGCGGTCGGGCTGTGGGGTGGCGCTGGGTGGGACCCTGCACCGTTATCTCCTCGGAGCTACGGCTCTTCCTGTGGTCGGGGCCACGTGGGCAGGATGGGGTTAAAAGCAGCCCCGCTCCCCGAAGGGGCCCATTGCTCCCTGGCCACCACCATCATCCCACGAAGCTCCCAGCACCCGGCATGCGCCATCGGCACCTGGCACGGACCACCAGCCACCCAGCATGGGCCACTGGCATCTGGCAGGCACCACCAGCACCCGGCATGGGTCACCAGCACCCAGCGTGGGTCAGCATCACCCGGCATGGGCCATCGGCACCCGTCGTGGGCCACCCGCACCCTGACCCGGTAATGGGGGGACCCATCTGAGGCGCCCACATGGCGCTCAAGGAACATCATGAGGTCTCCTGTGGTGCCAGCAGCTGCAGCCCTGATCCCACCACCATGGGGGCAGTGGGTGCCGGGGGCCGATGGCAGGTAAGGGGGTGCCCCCCCATCCCGGGGCGCAGTGGGGCGGCACGGGGGGAGGAGGCGCCGTGCTGGCGGGCGGGCGGAGGCGGGAAGCACCCAAAGCAGAAGTGCCACCCAGGGGGTTTTCAGTGTCAGCGGCGATGAGACCGGGTGGACACGGAGGCTGGCAAGGCAGATGAGGTGAGGCTGTCGGGGCTGGGGGTCTGCATGGCCTCAGGCATGGGGGCCTCCGGGTGACCCCCACCACATGGCCCAATGGGCCATGGGGGCATGGAAAGGGTCTCCATGTGGCTGGCAGATGGGGTGAGGTGGTGTCCCGTGGGGAGCCCCAGGCCACAGGCAGGGGGACAGGGCAAGAGGGTCTTTGGTAAATGATGGGGGGATGAGATGGGGTTCCCCCATGGGAACCTTTCAAGAGTGACAGGGATGGAGTTTGCCATAGGATCCCCACCATGGGGACAAGGCAAAAGAGTCCTCTGTGACTAAATGCCACTCAGAGTGGCATTTAGGTGAGGTCTCCACCATGGGGACAAGGCAATAAAAGGGGTCCCCCGTCACGCGCATGAGGGTGGTGCATGGTGAGGTCTCCACCGCAGGGACAAGGCAAAGGAGCACTCTGTGACCAGGGTGCCATTTAGATGGGGTCCCCTCATGGGGACGTGGCAAGGGGTGGCCTGTGTGACACGGATGGGATTTGAAGGACGGCAATGGACTTTGAGGTGGGATCTCACCCTTGGGATCCAGGCAAGGGGATCCTCGGAGACCGGGACAGGGTTTGAAGGGCAACGATAGAGTTCAACAGTGGAATCTCCCTGATGGGGACAAAGCAAGGGGGTCCTCTGTGAATGGGATGGGGTATGAGGGGGAGGTCTCCCCATGGGGGCAAAGGAAACACACCCTCTGTGCCCAGGTTGAGGTCTATGAGGGGATGATGAGGTTTGAAGTGGGGTCCCCACCAGCAGGGACAAGGCAATTGGGTTCTATGTGACCAGGATGGGGTCTGAAGTGGGATCCCCCACTTTGGAGACAAGTCAAAGTGGTCTCCTATGGCCAGGATGGAGAAATAGGTGGAGTCCCTCCTTGGGGGACAAGTGAAAGCTTACTCCTATGACCAGGATGGGATCTGAGGTGGGGTCCTTCTTTTGGGGACAAGTCAAAGCTGTCCCCTATGACCATGATGGTCTATTAGGTGGCTTCCCTGCTTTGGAAACAAGGTGAGGATATCCTTTGTGCCCAGGGCAGGGCTCGAGGTGGGGTGATGGGGTATGGAGATAGGGTCTTACCCATGGGGACAAGGTGAGGATGTCCCCTGTGCCGAGGATGGGGTTTTAGGGGAGAAGAGGGAGCACAAGGCAGGATCTCCCCCATGGTGACGAGGATGTCCTCCATGCCTGGCACAGCTCCCTGAGGCCAGAGGTGATGCTGGCAGAGGCTCTCTGTCCCCGGGACAAGATCAGCCCTGCAATTTGCATCCCTGGCCATGCTGATGCTGAAGGTAGCCTCATGGCTGGGCCACGTGGGGTGAGGAAGGTGGCCCCGCATGGGCGGAAGCGAGCACTTCGCCGGATGAGAGCAACCGCTGGACACCGACTGAGAGACAGTGCAGTCACCCATAAAGTAGAAAGCACTACTAAACAGCACTGCAGGGTGTAGTGTTTCCTACTTTATGGATGAGTGTACTGTGGGCTACGGAGAAGAGAGCACCGCTGCGACCCACGTGCCCATCACGAGTTGCCCGCAGTCTGAGAGCAGAGGGGGCCCGGCTCACGGGAGGGGGCCCGCGCCGGCCGCCCGCCCCATGGGCACTGCCGCCCTCCCCAGGCTGTGGGTGCTCTGCTTGTCCTGCTGTCCCTCTGGCACCAGCCACGCGGGGAAGAGGGGCCGCACGGTCTGGTGACCCACGTGTAAGGCAGAGGGGCCCGTTGGGCCGGAGCAAGCACCACGCTGGGAGGCCAGGTAGGCAGCAAAGCCTCCAATTCCCATTTTTTTTCCCCCACATCTTCATTTTTCACGTGCCGAAGCCCTGGGAAGGTGTTGGCCATGTGCAATGGGTAGAGTTGTGCGAGGCGGACGGGGTCTCCCGGGTGGCTTTGTGCTGCCGAATGACGGCTGAGTGCAGCGGGGCAAGGGGCTGCTAAATAAAACTCTTTTGGCATTGACTAGTGGAGTGTTTTATTCTATTCCTGGGAAATGTAAAACCGGAGAAGAGACACTTGCAGTGCCCAGTGCCACGGGGAGCGAGGTTATCCCACAGTGGCACCACAAACTTACACGCTGCTGGAGACCATGTTCAAAGCCCTGGAGGAACCTTGGTGGGACCAGGGGTGGGGGTGGTGTAAACAGCTCCAGTGGAGCCACTAAATCTCAGCCTGTTGACACGAGGCTCTCGCCTTCAGTCCCCCAGGGCTCACTGGAAAAGTTGCTGCATCCTGTGGCAGCCCCGGCCACGGCCATGAGACCACGTGGGGCAAAGAGACCCTCCTGTGGTCCCTGTGTCCCTCCAGCTGCATACCCCTGGCCTGTCCTTTCTGGGGGGGTCTAAAACCAACCCGGCTTTCAGGGACACAGGAGGAGGGTCCCAGTTCCCCAAACATCAGCTCCCAACCCCCCTCCCCAGGGTGAAGGGTGAACCCTCTTCACCTTTGGCTTTGACTCTCCATCCCCTGCCCTTGAGAGAGGCCATCTAAAAATAGTAGAAAAAATTATTAAAAATACGCATTTTTTTTCCTTTTTTGAGCTCACATATTAATAGAAAGTTTCCTCATTTTGTAAAACTCCTAGTGCTGGTTTTGGGAGCATTTATGGGTCTTTTTATTGAGTTTGGGGTGTTTTTCTTTCACTTTGACCCCTCCCCAGGCTGGCCAGAAAGGACCAGGGTGTTTTGCTTCTCTTCGCTGTCCCGGCTTTCCCACGTTCCCTGGCTTTTGTGGCTGTTCAAAGGGGATGTGGAAGGAAAAAAAAAATCAAATCAAAACTGTCGTCATGGTCACAAGGAGGCGAGTTTTTAAACAGTAAAAACGAAAAAGGGCTAAAAAAAACCCCCAAGCAGCCAGCGCAAACCGCCCTGACCAGCTTTCGTTTTGCTGTGCGCTGGAATGGAAAAGCAAGTCCGATTTTTTAACATGCAAAAGTTTTGAAAGTTCACCCCCTAATAATGAATATTCAATTATTAGGAAGAACAAATAATGAATGTTTTTGGTCGAGAACTATTGTGGTTATGAATATTACAGCCACTCAGCGTTCATTGCCGGGAGGGACATTTGGAAATACATTTCTTGCTGAGAACAGCAAAACAGAAACCACCACTTTTTTCAAAAAAAACCCCACAACTCAATTTTTGAGTGCCCTCCCTCTGTCAGGACTCAGTCAGTAATGCATTTTGGCAGGTTCCTGCAAGGTAACACATCTTCTCCCTATTGGGGTGAGCTTCTGGTCTCTGAAGGACCTCGGCTGGTTCATCCTTGCTCTGTTGGATGTGGCAGAGATGGGTGGGCAGCACAGACCCGGTCCCTGCTGCTTCCCAGAGCCAGAAACCGCCTGAGTGGGGCAGGGGCTGGGGCTGGAACCCCTCTGGATGCTGTGGAGGGTGCAGGTGCCTGTCCTGGTGCTGCTGGCGTGGCTGCGGGGAGGGCCATGGACACCAACAGCCACCCCCAGGCTCTGTGGCAGCCGGGTAAGACCCTGTCTCTCCCGCACCAGCCCTGGTGCATGTAGTGGTGTTTCCACCCCGCGCTGTGTTGGGCCACCATGTCCGGGGCTGCACCATGACCCCTGGCAGGGCCAGCTCGTCACATCTTCTTTTCTGTGAGGGGTTTGGGCCCCGCGCTGCTCCACGGCATGGTCCCACCAGTGGCTGTGTGCTGCCGGGGGGCAGAGCAGGATCGGGGGAAAACCAAGCGTGGGCAACGTGGAGCCATGTCAGGACACGCCAGAGCAAACCCTGGCCACAGGGCGGGAAGCGGCAAGCTGGTGGAGAAGTGGGAAGGGGACTCCCCTGGGACAGCAGGCACCCACTCATGTCACTGCACGTTCCTGCAGTCACCCTCACAGAGACAGGAGGGGCCGTCTCACTGACCATCCCCAGGGATCTGCTGGAAAAAAGGTGGAAATGGGTTGGCACCCACCGGTCACCTCAGTCTGGAGGTGCCTGTGACTCCTGACACATGTCACTGTCCTCACACCCACTCACAGTCCCCCAGGGCTGGCATGGCCTCAGGCACCCACCCTCATGCTTCCCTCCCCAGCTGAGACCATGGTGCAGCTCCCCTGAACCTCTCCAGTTCCTGCCAATGCCATCCCCAGAGCCTGAGGAGGAGTTCAACAGGACCCATCGAGCACTAATTGGTCTTAATTGTCCTGAGCAGCCTCACCTGCAGCTCCACCCACTGGACCCGCTGCTCCTGGGCCAGGAACATTATTTTGGCTCAGCCCTGGGGCTTCAGTCCTTGTTTTAGCTTTTATAAAGGTAACTTTCTGTTTGTGCTTGTCTCCTAGATGGCCCCTGGATCTATATTGTAAGAAGCTTGTGTCCAGCCATGTCTGCTAGATGGACCATAGATCCATGTTGCAGGTAGCTTGTCACCCTGCATGGACCTCCAAGCTATGCTGTAGCCTTGTTTGTAGCGCTGGCTCTGGCTCCCTTTGCTCCTGGCTAGGGTCCCTGGTCCTGCTTCATCTTGTCTGGGACCGCCAAGGGACCCTGTTGTCCTGTTCAAAGGCTCCTGGTTTTTGAGGACTCTATCTGTGCCGGGGTCACACTGGCTTCACATTTGTTGCCCACTGTGGAGCAGCATCACTCAACGCTCCCTGACAGAAGAGGGCAGGAGGTCCTGCGGGACCATGCACTGGACCCCTATCCCTGCACCACCAGACACAGGCTTGGCTCCTTGGAGGCCTTTGAAGAACAGCGTGTGTTAATGGACGGCTCTGCTGGGACCTTTTTCATCTCCCCAGAGCTGAGCTTCTGACCATGAGCTCTCCGTTTTTCATCAGTTGCTGTATACCATCACCTCTTTTCCCTGAGCCTGTGGTTTACCCTGGCCTGGGAGAGCACCAAGGATCTCTCTAGGAAGTGCTTTGGCCCATCTCCTCTACAGGGAGCACAGCCCCACAGCAGGTCCCTGGGTGACTAGGAGGACCAGCATCCTCCATGAGCATCCCCATAGCTCTCATTGACTTGCAGCTCAGGGAGATCCTGAGCCACTGAGTCTTTGTTTAATAGCCAACATGAATTTATCTTCTTGCCTTTCTAAGGGTGGTCTGTAGCCATGACTTATCCATCTGGACTGAATAAATAGCTGTGGGCTGGCTAAGATATGAAAGATCATCCCCAGCTTCCCAAGCTCAGGGCCCCAGGAGGCCTCCTCTCCTCAGGGTTGGTGGTGGGAGGTGTGTGGACATCCCATCCGGGGCCTTCAGCGAAGGCTGTGGGAGATCCAAAATTGAGCCTGGGTTGGCCCAGGGATGGGTGCTGGCTCCTCTTTCTCCAGGGCAGGTCTTGGGAGTGGCATTGGTGAGTGGGAGAACCAAAAAGCTGCCCAGAGGGCCATGGTAGTGGCACGTCCAGATGAGACGAGCAGAGATGGTGAGCAGCACATGGCAGCGGAAGCACAAAACAAGACGTGTCGGAGCAGGGTTTCCAAGGAGGCCGTGCTCGGAGCGGTGTGCGCTCTGCTCACAACCACGCGATCTTATCAGCGGTGCATTTCCCTTCCCACTGCTGGCTCTCGCCTCCTGCTAATTAAACCCGCTTGTTCTGTCTTGTCAGCAAGCTGTGCAGCACCCGGAGATCCTGCCTGGTGTCTCCCGGGGAGGGTGGGAACAGTCATGGGCAGGGACTGGGGGGGATCCCAGCAGTAAGAGGAGGTGGGACCCATCCTGAGCTGTTCCTGGAGGGGAAGGAAGAGCTGATGTTTTGAAGGTATACAAGTACCAGAAAATGCCAAGGGAAGGTGGGATCAGTTGTCTGGAATCTTCCCTCTGATCTGTTGGCTGCACTCACTGCTCAGCGCCAGCTTGGTGCTTCCCCCCACCATGCACATGCACTCCTTAAAAACGGACGGCTTGGGGATCCAGGATTTGTTGGGATGGCAGGCTCCTGCGTGCTGTGGGACCATCAGACCTGGAGGTAACTCCCCGCAGCTCAGGACTCCATCTAAGTGGGTCATCTGCGCCCTTTGCAGCCAGCGGTGAGAAATAGCTGTCTTGGCGGTGATTCGCCTGTGCTGTCTCCACTCAGGCAGAGATGACACACAGCCAGAGGCATCCGCTTCAAGAGTCAACACATCTGCACCGCACACATCTGGATATGTTGACAAAGCTGTCAAAGGAGATGCTCGCAAAGTGGTGTCTGAAAGGGGCACTGAAGACCCCCAGTACCTCCCCTGGAGTGGGAGTCCCAGAGCAGGCTCTCCTGGAGCAGGAGCCATGACCACAAAGGGAGCAAAACCCTGTGAAAAGCCAAATGGTGTCCCCACGCTGCAATGGGGAGATACCAACAGTGGACTGGGAGTTGTTGTCACACACAAGGATGGGGGAAGGCAGGACCTGGCCCCACTGCTCAGCACCCCTCTTGGTTTTAGGAGCACCAAGCCTTGCTCTGCAGTGGGGCGAGCTTTGAACAGGGCTGGGGAGCAAGGGAAGACAGATGTCCCCTAGGGTGGCCCGGTGGCTTTCCCCTGAGCCCTGTGCAGCCTGATGAATGAGGTGATCTTCATCAGAGACGGAGGGAGCAGGCAGAGAGAGACAAGAGCACGCGTCTGCCTGCTCGCTGTGTGTGTGCTCACAGACGGCAGCGCTCCCTTTGCTATCGCCTTCTGCTGCCAGCTCCCCTCTCCCCGGATCTGGTTTGGAGCACCATGCTCTGGTGGGAGGTGTCTCTGCCCATGGCAGAGGGGGTGGAATGAGATGATCTTCAAGGTCCCTTCTGATTCTACCCATTCTATATCAACCCCCTCACCCCTCCCTCCCTGCTCTCACACCACCCTCTGCCTCTTGCCCCCTGGCCCTGGGCACGCTGCAGGCAGGGCCCAGCCTGCGTTTTCGGCAGCAGGTTGTTTCCAGTGTCTTGATGATCTTAAAGGTCCCTTCCAGCCTCGATGATTCTATGGCTCTGTGTCAGCTGAGGTGTTGCTGGCCCGGGGGGACAGTGTGAGAGCGTCCCCGGGACAGGGCCGAGCTGCCCCTTCCTGTGCCCAGCGGCACCCGAGCGGGAGGGAAGGGGGAAAATCCCGCTGGATTTCCCGGGAGCAGCCTGGCTCGCCCAGCGCTGGGTGCTGTCCCCAAATCCCCCATCCCGGCGGGGTGCGGGGGCTCGGAGGGACCCCGTCCCCGGCGTGCGGAGGGGTGATGCGATGCAGGGGGGCAGCCTGCCCGCTCCCACCCCCCCACCCCCTCCGCTGCAGCATCACCCCCGCTGCCTCATCAATAGGCAGCAAACCCCATTCCCGCACCGTTGCCATGGAAACCGGCGGAGCCGCCGCTATTGGCGGCCCCGGGGCGCGGCGCAGCCCCCCCGGGGTGCACGGCCTGGCTTAATATTGATGACTCGGCAGCGTCTGCGCCGGGGGCTGCCCGAAGCCACGGTGAGGGGCTGGCGGCTCCCCCGGCCCCTCCGCTACGGCATCCCGGTCCGGGCGGGCATGGGGCCGGGGGGCTGAGGGCAGCGGGCAGAGCTGCCTTTGTACGGTGTGTAGGGGGGGGGGCGGCAGCCGCCCGCCCGCCGATCCGGCGGATCCAGGCGGGGATGGAGCCTCCCCCGGCGCAGGGATGCTGCTGCTGCTGCCGCTGCTGCTGCTGCTGCCGCCGCCTCCGTCCCCGCCGGGAGGGAGCGCGGCCCGGGCTGCTCCCGCCGCCGCGGCTCTGATGCCTTCGGGGTTACCGCGCCGGCTCCCGCAGCCACGGGGAGCTCTCGCCGCTACCGGGTGAGCCCAGCGCCCTGCCCCAGCCATGCAGGAGCCGGAGCGGGGGGTGCCCGGCGCCGACCCGCCGCAGCGGGCAGCGGGGCAGAGCGGTGCCCCGGCAGCGGGCGATGCCGTCCCCGCGGCCTCCGCCTGCCCGGACCTGGACACGCGTGAAGACGTGGGGGGTGACGGTGACAGGGCAAGCTGCCAGCTGTCCGCGGGGTGGGAGGGGGTCGGAGCACCCCAGCCCCAGGAAGCGTTCCCGGGGACCCTCCACGAACCCCCTCTGGACCCCCAGCGGGTTCGCTCTGCCCCGGAGCTCGTTAGGCCACTGCGAGCGATGGACGGGCTCGGATGTGACCGGACGGACAGATCCCCCCAGGTAAGGCAGCTGCCGGGGTGCATTTGCTGGCAGGTGGGGTGCGGCGGGGTGCATTTTGGGGGGAGAGGCGTCAGGGAGATGTCACCTTGGTACGAGACGGGCATGGGAAATCGCTGCGCTTGGCTGTGGCTGAGCCACCCACAAAACCCTCGCCGTGGGGCTGGGAGCTGCCGGAGCCACTGCCACGCACCGGCATGTGGGAGAAGGAGCTGCTGTCTTTCCTGCCCTTCCGCAGGCATTTCCAGCTGCCTGTCCCCTGGCTGGTGCTGGAGCTGGTGCGGGGTCTCACCGGAGCCCTTTTGGGGCCAGCACTGGGCAGAGCCCACCTGGTGCAGACGCAGCCCCTGGACCCGCAAAGGCTGAGCCGTCCCTGCGGCGTCTCCTGGCTCCAGTAGCGTCAATGGCTCTGCAGGTAGTGGCGGGGACACGATTCACTACCATCCCCTTCCAGAGCATCCCCTCTCTGCTTAGGGTGGCCTGGGGGGGGATTAGGGCACCCGCACTGCAGGGGAAACTGGCCCTGCAGACAGCACCGGGACACCTCGAGGTAACGCAATGCCCGGCCCCTTGCACAGCTCTAGTCAGCCCAGAAGACTCCCTCAGAATCCAATCCACAAAAGTTCATCAGCTTATCCTGCTTAGGACAGCTTGCCCTCTTTGCCCATGGGTAAAATCAGTCATTTTCCTGGGATGCCCTGGGGTCTAGGGTAGCTCCGCAGTGCTTTTAAAACAGGGAAGGAATAAGGTCTTGGCCTTTTCTTCTTGTGGATGGGGGAAAAGAGCTGAGCAGTGCTGATCGGGGTTCAGCACGAGGTTTTTGAACCCAGCCTGTGCTCCTGAGCCTGGCTGGAGAGCAGCCTGGACCAGCCCACAGGAGAAACGGAGCTGCTGGAATCCCACTGAAAGAGAAAATGGTTTCACTCAAGCACAGTTTCTTATGTGTCTTTTTGGAAGGACTGTTGATCAAGATGCTTAGGGAAAAACAACATTTAACCATGCAGTCCTTGGTCTGCCTCTGACCACAGCCCTTGGCCATTCCAGAAGCCCACCAGCCAAAAAATGGGGCAGCAGAATGGGAAGCACTTCTGCTCCCACCCACCTTTTCCATCCATCCCAAGAGTCAAATCAGTTGTGCCAAACTCACTGCCCTCTCTCCCCGTGGGAGAGCAGGCTGGCAAGGGTGGGGTAGGCCCCCGTCTTGGTGGGGAAGGCTGGGAGAGGCAGGAGGGCAGGTGGCTGGAGCAAAGAGGTGTTTGTGGGTGCTCCAGCACCCAAACGGCATCTTGTGTGGTGGGGGCTGTGCACCCAGCTCCAGCTGATCTCTGCAGTGGGTTTCCCATGCACCAGCTGTGCACATGGGTGGTGGCGGAGGGGGTGAGGACCCCACTTGGATTCTACAGTGGTGACTGCTAAGCACCTGCCATTCCGTTTCCCTTGGTCCTTGGGCTGCTCTGAGTGTTTCCCCATGATCCTGCAGGCTCCCGGCTTGGTGGGCGACTAATATTTCCCTTCCCACTCCCATGGGGCCGGGGCAGCACCATGGCAGTATCACCATGGAGTACGGGGGCAGTACCGTGGTGGTACTCGGTGATACTGATGGTGCAATGATGGTATCAGGCAATGGTACTGTGGCACCTGGTGGTACTGTGCTGTACTGTGGTGGTGCCATAGTGGTACCGTGACGTTACTCTGGTGGTACTGGTGGTACCATGGCGGTACCATCCTTAACATTGATGTTGATCCACAGAAAGGCTAACTTGGCTTTTCCTGGAAAAGCATTCCAGCATTTTCTCCTGAAGTGATGTGAAAGGCTTCCAGTTCAGACCCTGGAGGGAGCTCAGCGCTGCTGTCCCTGGCAGAGCAAGTGCCGGTGCTGCTGGGCTGTGGGAGACCCATCCTCAAACCCACTTCCTCCGAAGGAAGGTGCTGTGTCACAGCTGGGGACAAGGGGATGCCCACATCGCTCCCCTTCAAAAGCACAGCTCTTCTGGCCAGGCTGGGACAAGCACTACCAACGCTGGGTGTCCTGCTGCCAGAGCTGGGCTTCCTTTAGGACATCTGTCCTTGGGATGTCAGCGCTGCATTATGCAAACAGGACAGCTGCCTCCAGGGAGTGATCTCCTGGTGCGGGGAAGAGCCTCCTGAGGGCTCGTCGCTGACAGAGTTGATTAAAGATGTTGATTTTATGATGAAGCTCTTGCCGTGTGTCCCAGCCTCTGCCACTATTGCTCTGCTGTTCCCTCAGGGGCAGTCTATGGGCAGACGTTGAGACTATCTGTAGGTCAAGTTAATCTCAGCTTTCTTGCTGAGCGTGGAGAGCTGTTGCCCTTCTCCCGTTTGGGAGCTGGTAAGCGATCTCTGGAGTTAGAGGTGGGTTGGAGGGGACACAAGTGGAGCTTCCCATCTAGCCCCTTCCCTGAGCAGGGCTGGTTCCAAAGCTGGAAGAGGTTGCTTAGGCCCTGACCAGGCAAGTGTTGAGTATCTCCAGTGGCTGGGATCCCACCACCCTCTCCTGAAGCTGCAGCACTCTCATGGAGAGGAATGTTCTCCATAGATCTGGTGGGAATTTCTCTTGTTGCAACTTGTGCCTGTGTCTTCCCACCCGTTTGCTGTGTGCCTCTGCATCCTGCAATGCACTGCAGGGGATCCTAGTTCCTCCACAGAGTAATGTGTCCCACCACGTTACCACTGCCTAATGCTACCTGGGGGCTTGCTGTCACAAATGTGTTCTTGGTCCTGGGCCTTTGAAATCGCCCTGGTCTTGTGTTCCAAAATTCCTGTGCGGACACAGGAGGTAAGAAATTACTTTCCTGCCGAGAATCTCCAGGCACTGCAGGTGTGGGCTCCCAATCGGAATACTGAAAATCAGAGGAGAAAAACGTTGCCTGTGTAGGAAGAATGGGGTTAAAGTAGCACAGATACAGTCTGGCTGGAAATTGGAAAGTTCCCATAATGCTGTCAGACGGATTTTAGAGCACTTCCCACAAGGGCTCAGCTGTCTGCATCTCTTATGGGCTGCTGCTCCAACGGGATCTGCTTTGGCCCTGGAAACCCAGGATGGCTTGGGAGCGGGTTGCTGAAGTGAAGGCTCTCTCCCAATTCCCCACATTGGTAGAGGGGAGAGGAGCAAAGTAATTCAATTTTGGAATATTCCCTTTGCTCTTCACTCCAGGATTACTTACTCTCCCCCCCCCCCCCCCC
>JAOXJK010000006.1:550623-569178 GCA_025774025.1 Xenus cinereus | reverse complement strand
GTGGAGTCTCCTTCTCTGGAGACATTCAAAACCCACCTGGACAAGTTCCTGTGCAACCTGCTATAGGTAGACCCGCTCTGGCGGGGGGATTGGACTAGATGATCTCCAGAGGTCCCTTCCAACCCCATATGATTCTATGATTTCTGCATCTTGAGATGGTAACTACACAAACCCACGGTCATTTTGTTATGCTGCTTGTTTGTTGGATGAAATCTTGCACCTGTTTAGTTTCACGGAGGTTTAGCAGGTCACATCACATCATCTGGATGTCTCCTTCTGTTTCTACTTTGCTGAGCAGCGCTCGTGGCATTAGTGACTGTGACGACGCACAGTTTCAGCCAAGAGTGTTATCTTCTGAATAGATGTTTTATGTCTTGCTCAAATCTCAGTTGAGGTCAGTTCTAATGCATAGCTCAGCCTCCTAAGCGGTTCATAGTGCACAGCTCAGCCTCATTGTCTGGGTTAGAATGGAATGTTTAAGGAACAAGTTGGTCATTGTATGTTGTTAGACAGTAGCTTTTCAAGGTCAAAAAGGGACCAACTCACCCTGAAGTACTGGGGCTGAGACTGTGTGCACACAGGGATAGCCGGGGAATATTTAATGATCCATAAAACATTGGGATGGGGAAATACGTGTGTGTCTGTGTGGAGTCCGGTGTGATTATGGAACTATTAAATTCATCTAATGGCATACAAAGTTGCTGCAGACAGACTCGACCTGACAAATTCAGTCAGTGTCTCTCCATATGTCTGTGGCCTGCTGCCTGCTCAGAGACAGCATTCTCTAAGGCAGTGGTAGATGGCTCAGGTTGCTCTAAGTCCAGACTGAATTCTGGTTTCAGACTAAAATCAGCCATTTAAAATCCTTGAGTTTGCAGTATAGAACTCTCTTTAGCATCATTCTTCCAAATAATATTTCTTCCTTAACTGAAATTTATCATGAAGTCTCTGATCTCGAACCAACAGTGAAACTTGATGAATCGTTGTAGCTAGAGGTTGAGTTCTGGACAGCAGTATATAAATGATGGGACACTGGAGCTGTGAAGCTTTGAGGCTGTGTAAATGGGGAAAGAAACTTAAGAGGCTGTTTGGCACAGGGCTGATATCTGCCTGAGCAGTGCTGCACGCTGTTGCCTTCCACCCCAAAGGCAGCATCCCGTCAGCATCCTGCACCATCAGCCAACAGGATCAGCAGAATAATTTGGGAAATTATTCCAAGGGTTTGGTGTAGTAATGCCTGCTGTTTCTGGGCAGGAGATCCAGCTTCAGGAGGTACAAAGTGAAAATGCACGACTGGCCGAAGAGAACTTGCAGCTGAACGAGAAGGCTGGATGGGCAGGACAGGTAAAAAGCGGTGTCTTTGTTTGTCAGATGGAGCATTAGGGTCTCTCAAATTTTGCTGGGAAGAACTTGGTACCGTGCTTGGTTTTCAGGTGGCCAACTGGGTAATAGTTGGCTGCCTGTCTGTGTACCTCTGTCCTGCATGCCCCATGGTAACCACAAGCAGAGCAGTGGACTGCCCTATTTTTATGACAGAGTTTCCCAAGATTGGAGTGAGATGCTTTGTCCTTACTTAAGTTCATACTTGCTTTACCTGTGTAACTTGTTGATGCGTTCATAACCAAAGATGGACAGTGGCTGGTGGGAAGCAGTGTGCACTGGTCACAGTGGTGGTGGAGCAGAACGCATCACTGCAAGCGGTACAGGCATATGGGGTGTTGGAAAGTCCTTGGTCACCTCTGGCCTTTTTTTGTCATCCACAAAGAGAAGTTTTGGTGGCTGACAATGGGGCAGGTGGGAAAGCCACCCCTGGAATTCAGAGCTGCCCTGGCCAGGTGGAAAACCCAAAAACTTCAGGTCAAAAGACAAAATACTTGCATTGCTCAGTTTGCAGAGGGATTTCAGGGGAGGGTGGCTGCACCTCCAAGGGTTGTGTTCTAGGAACATGTTGTGTGTGAGAATGGTGGAATAGTTAGGAGAAGCAGTATGTGCAAATCAAGTGCTCATCACATTGAGGACTGATATAAATGCACATGTATGTGTGAAAGCCAGAGGGAGAGGAGGTTCATGACTTTGGTATCATTACAAGTAGAAAGCAGGTCTGCAAAACAACCTATTGAGATACGTAAATAAATTGTCTTCTGTTATTTATACAATGAATTAAGTATTAATTGGTTACTTGTGCTAATTAAAAATCCTTTCTTTTCAGGTTGAATCTGAGAATGCTGACCTGAAATTGCAGGTTGTTTTGGTTACTAAGGAACGGGATTCAGTAATTCAGACGAATCAAGGACTGCAAACCAAGCTGGAGAATCTAGAGCAGGTGCTGAAGGTCAGTAGGATCCATACGGCTGGAAGGACTGTCCAGACAGTTAGCACTGCTTTTGGATGGCACATATTGTCTCTTTGCTTTTCTGTCCGTTCTTTTGTCTCTGTGCTTTTGTGGGGAATTCTGCTTCTGCGGAATGCTGGAACATGGCTTTCCAAAGTGCCTTAGAAAGGCTGCTGCAGGGATTTGGGTGGGAGGGGAAATAAGGTGGCCATCACTGATTTATGGATTTTCTTTGACTGTTGCTTTGGCTTGTGGTAAGAATTTCTTACTTTCTTCTCTGCTTAATGATGACATGAAATACAGGCCATGTTTTGACCTCATGGCCCATGATAGAACACAGGATAGTATTTCAGTAATGTCACCCATCAGCTCTCTGTGACTTGTTCTGCAGCACATGAGAAATGTGGCTGAGCGAAGGCAGCAGCTGGAAGTCGAGCACAGGGAAGCACTGCTAGTCCTGCAGGAGAAGCAAGAGGAAGTCAGGCGGCTGCAGCAGGTATGCAGCAAAATTTTACTCTCTGAATCCCTGGAAAGTGATGGGGCTCCTGCAGCTTGTTTCCGTGGAAGTGCAGTGTTTAGAGGAGGTATATGTGAGCTTACAGGGTAAACTAAACCAGGGAAGGAAGTCTGCTTGTAGGCTAACTCTTGTACTTGAGCAGAGTTGAATGAATGGCAGCTCTGATCTTTCACTGCTGCTTGTCCAAAGCTGCTTTCAGTCGGTACGGTGTTTTAAATCTGTAATAATCTGTGAGGGTGATGATAATAGCTGAAGTGAACTTAGGTAGGCTGCTTTCTTATTTAATCCATTTCATATTTCCTCTTAGGCACAGGCAGAGGCAAGGAGAGAACATGAAGGAGCAGTACAGCTTCTAGAGGTAAGACAGAAGAAAACAAGATGAATTAGTGGCTGAAGATTTGGTATCTTTTGTTCTTAATATCAGCTTTCTTGATGGCCTGGGTTTTGTTGGTTCTTCAGCAAAATGCTTCAATGTCTTGATTGGACACAACACATTGCTGCCATGAATAAGTACAGGTTGTGCTGGCAGAGTAGTCTCTGATGTCAGGGTTTTGGGGGATTAAATCCTGGCTGAATTGTCCGTGTCCACTGCTGTGCTGTTCAGAGCCCAGGAGAGTTGAGCGAGGTGGTAGGTGTCATTGATGGAGGAGATTCCTTTATGGCTGCAAACAGCATCTGCTTTGAAGGGGGCATGACCTGTATCTGAACTGTAAAGCCCAAGAGTGCTGGGCTTCTACTGGATGGGACTGAATTTGTTGCAAGCTGGGTGAGTATTGTGGGGAAGTGACATTATGTATTGGCCCATTGCCGTGTCCTTTCTGGGACATCCGCTTTCAGCTGCAGAGACAGGGTCAGAGCTGGTACAGGTGCTGCTCTTAGGTCACTTGTTGGCTGGCTTCTTGGCAGCCTTTAAGGGAAGGGAAGTTTGACACTTGCCAAATGTTTTCTGAACTAATTCATTGAAGGACTGGAGAAGCTCCTTAGGTTTAAACTAGATATCTGCCTGTGCAAGGGAAGAAAGGGACAGTCATTTTGTTTGGTGTTTGAGAGACTCATTGTGTTCTAGAAGGACCTCATCAGTGAAATATTCTTGCTGGTACAGAGATGCTTTATAAGTCAGTGACACCAGATAGACCAAAGAAAGAGAAATTGTGATTAAAAGCTAGTTTAAGGAGCAATGTTAAGTCATTTAGATGACTTAATTGCAACCATAGTCATTCCAAAACATCAGTGTAGGGCAAATTAGGGGGTCAGTGCCTACACTGTGTATTGTCATTTTTACATTTTTGATGTAATACTAATGAAGAATGAGTGTGGTCTGTTTCCCTTTAGAAGAGTTCAGTCACATGGTTGTTATGCAGAGTCTTCCCTCCTTGGAAATGTTCAAAACTTAACTAAACAAAGCTCTGGGCAGCCTGCTGGAGCTGACCCTGCTTTGAGCTGAGAGAGCTGGGTGAGGTGGTCTCCAGAGCTGCCTTCCAGCCTCAGCTACTCTGTAGTTCTGTGAGAAGGCAGCGATGGGGGCGAGCAGAGGTACGGGGTGGTTTCAGTGTGCAGAAAGGCTACAGATAGAAGGAAGGTCTCAGTTTAGAAAGAAAACCTTGAGGGTTATGGTGATGCGAATGAAGGAGCTCAGTAGTGGTTCCAAAGAGAAGGTTCTCAACTGCCTTTTGCACTGCATAGATGCAAAAGGCGATAGCCTGATTTCAGGAATCCAGTGTGCTATTTTATTGGGAAATATGAATAGAGCTTCTTAACTTCGCTGGTTTTCCCCGGCTGAGGAGCAGGGTGCGCAGCTGAGCGGGCCGCTAGCTGCCAGAAATCATGTCAGAGCCAGGTTCTGAGCTGGGCCTTGGTTCCCAGCACCTGTTGGTCTCAGACCTGGGGAAAAGTCTGGGACCTCTGGACCACACAAAGTGTCCATTCCCTTGGTTTTATGGTTGGTTGCAATGTGGTGGGGAGAAGAGGGCTTGAAATTGAGCACTGATGCTCAGTGCATACTGTGATTTGGAGGCCCCCAGAAAGTGTGTGGTTTTCTTGTTCATGCGTTTGGGATGTGGGATTTGGCTTTTGTTTCGCAACCAGATGCTCCTGGGAATGAGGTGGGAATCTCAGTATGGAACAACTGTAAGTTGGTGAGAAAAGAGTTTCATTCAAACTGAGGGTTGGGTTATCTTTGGCAGATTGTTGATTTTTGGCTAGTGTAACTGCTGATGTGGTTTTATATCTCTTTTTGCTTTTCTTCTTGCCACCAGAGTACTTTGGATTGCATGCAGGTACTGCTAGAATCCTGTCAAACAGGACATTTTTCTCCTCTGTCCTGATTTTGACAGTTGCTTGATATTCTTGTTTTAACTATACTCTGGAAAAGATTGCAAGAGTGTCACCTCCAAGAAATAAATGTAATTAAAGGCGCTACCACTATGAGTTTAATGGAGCAGCTGCTTTTCTGTTTAAATGCTTTGCTTTCTTGACCAATTAGAATTAGGAGCTTTACTTTTTTGGCATTTCCAGATTTTTAGAATTGTCCAACTGTGTGCATTCTCCACGTGTCACAAACATTTGAAAGTCTTTTGGGAACTTCCTGCATTCCAAGAGCGAAGTGGAAGTTCAAAACCCAAAAGCAATGGTGATCTCATTGCTAGTGAAAGTGTCGTGGAGAAAAAGACAGGTCCTGCTGGCTTTGGAATTGGCTGGAAGATGGGAAGCGGAGATTGTGAATAATAGTTTTTGCAGAAGAAGTAGTAACTAATGAGGTTATAGTCTGGGACCTGTGCTGGCTGCCTGTTCGCAGGTGATTTGGCAAGAAGGCCTGTATAGAATCAGTGGTGTTTGTAGCTGATAGAAAACTCTTTCAACAGTCGCCTTCAGATCTGACTGCAAAGAGCTGGGAGATGATCTCCTGAGTGATTGGGAGATTCAGTGACAGGTAATGCTGACTGTGCAAAGGCGTGCACGTGGAGAAGCAGCCATGACTAAACATTGCGCAGCGGTGGGCTCTGAATTACTTGTTGTGGCAGGAAATGCAACGTTTGAGCTTGGATGATTTTTAAAAATGACAGCCGAATTTACAAGTCTGGTCAAAAAGGCAAGTGCAGCGTTGGGAACTTTTAGGAAAGGCATTGGGAACATTATTATTATGGTATGCCCACATTCTGTAGAAGAAGCACCCACATCTATGTGGAGTTATGGATGTTCCTTTAATCCCTTTGGTCTTAGCTTTGATTTGAGCAGAGTTTGGACTGCAGACCTCCTGAGTTCCTTTCTAGAAAAATCGTGATTGTCTGATCTCAAAAACATGTAGCAGAAGATAACAGAGAAAGGTAACAAGGGACATTGGGGTGGGAAATATCATCTGTAGGAGAAGTGTAATAGAGCAGCCAAGACTGAAAGCATCTAAGACGACAGGGCTGAGCTGGTGGTGGTTGGGTCTAGCTTGATGTGGAAAATCAGAGTAAGTTCCTGAATTGGTGGTTAAACTGACTCCCCAAAGCTCTGCTCCCTGCTCTTGCAGCCTCTTCTGGTAGTCGTGCTACTTGGTCTCAGTTGGTGTGTGGCTCCTCTTCCTCCCCATTTTGTGTTGGGCATAGACACAAAAGTCTCCTCTCTCTTCTGTGTCTGGGCCTTGATTCTTGCTGGTTCCCTGAAGCTCCTGGCTGTGTCCTGAGGCTCCTCTTCCTTCTCCCCCTGCCTCCTAGCACTCCCCTGGGAAGTTGCTGCCCAGCTGTGTGTGAACCTCTGCAAGTAGTCTGCTACAGTCGCATTGAGTACGATGTGGCAGTAACACTTAAGGGGTGTTTGTACATTGCTTTGAATAACACAAGATCTAAAAGACACGTGAGTAATTAGGTATCTCAGAATTAAACTGTGGATTATCCAGGCTATTGGCTTGGCCACCAGTGTAAATGGATTAAACTGTGTTTAATAAATTTACAGAACCAAGGTATTATTATGATGCTACTAAACACAATATCCAGATGCATCTGCTGGCTCAGGTCTCCAAGATGGGAAAACCCCCCTCTGGTCCTGCAGTCCCTCTGTACTCATCCCTTGTCGTCGTCTGCGTCCCAAGGTGGCATCAGGGACGGATATTGATCTAGAGGAAGCCATACTTCGATCCAGTGCAACTGTTTTTACTGTTCATGGTTTCTTTTCTCTATTAAGATGTAATGCATAGGGAGAAGCATTTATGTGAAAAATCTTAACTGTAAGTAAATTCGAACCCTCATGGTTTTGGAGGAATCCTGTATGACACGACTTGGTGAACAGGGAGCTGACTCTGAGCAAGTGGAGAATGCAGATGCTTCTGGAAGTTGCTCATGGCATCTGATTCTCCCTTTCAATTCAGAGACAGTTACTTCTTGCCAGACGTCAGAGACTTCACCAGGCTTCCCTTAAAGACTGTGAGCTCCTAGCGAGTTGGGAAGGAAACAAGGGATAAACTGACATGTTTAAAACAGATAGGCAGCAATAAAATGAAAATGCATACAAACTTGGAAGGTGGTAGGGAGTGGGTTAGAAAGATTTTGCAGTGCTCTGAGACCAGAAAGAAAGCTTTTTCTAGGTCAGATGTGTTATTTTTAGAGCTGCCTAAAACCCAGACTTTCTGTGTCTCAGAATATTTCAAGGCACTTTTTTTTTTTTTTTTGAGTTGGAAGGAGAAAAAGACTCTTCAAAAATTTTGTAGAATGGAAAATTTTGAAGAGCACAATGCAGTCATATGTTTTGATGCATCTTACCTACGCAAAACGATGAGGAGAGTGACTACAAAGCCTGACGTGATCTCAGCCCAAAGAGGAAAAAGAGAAAAAATGTCATGTCTTGCAAGGCAGAGCCTGCACCTCAGCCAGGTGCACTAATGCCAAATTCAATATTTTCTGCATTAACTCAGTTGAAGAGCTGCTGATTAGCTAATATATTCTCATCCAGCACTAATGCTTTTTGTTTGCTTATTACCTGAAGTGCACAAGCAGAGGCTGCACAGGATATCTGTCTGGGAAGCCAGAGTAAGCTGTTGCACAGTGGAGAAGAGGGAAAGTATCAGTTGCATTCTCCTGGGAATTGACATGGCTACAACTGCGGACTGTGTGGGGATGCGTAAGGACAGTGTAAGGATAGCCAAGACTCAGCAATATTTTGGAAGAGGAAAGATGTAGAGGTGGTAGAAGGAGAATATGAGAAAATACGTAAGGTTCTCTAGTAGGAATGTGTCCTTCCCTCTCTGTAGTATTTCCCCAAGGCTCTCTTGCTCTTGCTGAGATGCAGCTTTCTTGTACTCAGCATGCATTTTCCTAGAGGAACTCATACCTGTAGGACCTGGTGGCAAAGAGTCTGGGCTGCTCATGTTGAAGAAATGTTCTGCAGCATGGGCCAGGGTGCTGATGCTCTCTGCCCTTCCTTGGCTTCCTAGGAGGAGCCAAGATTTGGAGGGAGAGTCGGGAGTCCTGCCCAGAATGGTGGGGAGGCCAGGGTGAGGTGTTGGGAACTTGCTGGAGCCTCTGGAGTGATGGATGAGATAGAGCATTGGGAGAACAATTCTTTCAGGAGATGTGACTTTAATGCTCCAATAAACATGCAAAGCCTTTTCAATCTTTTTCTCTTCAAGGCTTATTTATCTTTGACTTATCCGGTCTTGCGCAGGGCTTGGACAAGATATTGAACTTCAAACGTAGCATTTCAGGGATAATTCCTAATTGAGCTTGCAGTCTACTCAAAGATGATGAGGCTCAGGTTTTCAAAGACACCATAGGTGTGGACCTGCCAGTTCCTGTTTACCATTCCTGGGCAGGGCACACTTTTAGGTTCTTGGAGTCTGAGACCCGCTGAAAAGCTGCAGCAAAGGCGAATGGTGTTTGGAGCCTCACTAGTGCTTTTGAGATGGGTTTGTGCCTCACCTTGTGTCTCTCCTGTCAGGCCCGGGTGAAAGATCTAGAAGACCAGTGTCGCAGTCAAACAGAGCAGTTCAGCCTCCTGTCTCAGGAACTCAAACAATTCCGGCTTCAAACAGGAAAAATCGACCTTCTCACCTCTACACTGGTGACTTCTGAGCTTCCTCTTGCTCTGTGCAGCTCTACCCCACAGCCCCACTGGGAGAAGGGTAATTACTGGAGATGCCTATGAATGTTTTGAAAAATGAGTTGTTATTGGTGTAAAGGAAATAATGCAAGTGTTTAGTTAACTTTTGGGATCTCTGTCTCTCAAATACCTTTGGTTCATTTTGTAGTCGTAAAGATAACTCGGCATTTCTCTGATCAAAGAGAGTCCAGGGTGTCCAGTCTGTTGCACTGTTGAATGACTCACATTTTTAGAGGCTTGAGCTGTTCTAAAGGGTCAACATGATGCTCACTGCTGATCTTGTATTCTGCCTGTGGCTAAAAGTAATAGGTTATTTTACTGCAGAATCGACTGTTCCTGGATTGCTCCCTCACCAGGATGCAAAGAAGGTTCACAATGAAGAGACTGATGAGTTGGAGTTGTCACAGCGGGCACCTGATGTCACTGGTGGCTCCCCGGTTGCTGCTACCAGTTCTCAGAAACAGTCCAAGAGATTGGAATCTCAGTCAAACTCTTCAAAATCAGAATCCATGCAGAACAGTCCAAAATCCTGCCCAACTCCAGAGGTCAGTATGGGAGTCCTCTCTGCAACCTGTGCTTTCTAGCCAAAAGGGAAGAAATACATTGCTGAGAGCACCTATAATGTTGTGTTTATTCCCTCCTGGCTGCCTGAAGAAAATGGGGCAAAAACAAGAGAAAAGCTACAGGAAAAAAAAAACGAAATGGCCTTGGATGCCCATGTCTGTAATGTTCATTTGAACACGTTACTGCACTGCAGGAAGGAAACACCTGGCGAGACAGGGTTGGGAGCTCGCGGGAGGAGTGGGATGGGGAGGTCAGTTAGTGGGAAGTGTGGGAAAGCTCTTGCTAAGCTTCCTTGTGACATCTCGGCTGCTGTTAAAACACACAAAGGCTACAAAGTGTTATTTTTGACAAGCTGAGGAACTGTGTCCAGACTATTTTTGGCCTTGAGCTGTGGATGAGGGGCTCAAACTTCTTTAATAGCGCTTTTAGGTATTAAAATTTTACTTGGTGAAAGAAACCATGAAAAGATGCTGAGTTTGTGCTAGCAGAGGGATGAAATTAATAGGCTTTGCTTGTTTGTGTCAACAAGGTCTCATAGATGGTTGTTGCTTCTCCTCCCCGGGAGCTCTTACGTAGTGTTGTAGGGTTCACTTAAGCAGTCTTTCATACTCGGTTCTATGTCACTTAGTGTGACAATTCAGGGTAAAGCAGTGCTGTGAGTGGGGCTGGGAGCAATGGCGTGCGAGGCAGCTTCTGCTCTTTTGGCCCACTGCTGTTTCCTGAGTGCTAAAACCTTTGAGGTCACATGAAGTGCCTCACTGGATGTGTGGAGGATGCTGAAGTCTTGAGCGACTGGGGTCAAGGTACTAAGGAAGAGATGCTGCTGTGCCAGGCGGTGTCAGCCACAGGAGGCATGTAAGGGCTCTGAGAAGCTGTCGTGTTCAGAGACAAAAAGAAGGTCACGCCTGGGGAGAAACACGTATGTGACTACTAACATTTCTGTAGTGGGAAAAATTACTATTTTTCAGTCCAAGAGAAAGCTTGGAAACCATCATGTCTCCAAGGCCAGTTGTGCCTACAGGGGTCAGTGTGGGAACCTTGGAGAAGAGCCAGTGTGTAGAGCATTTGGCTTCAGCAGCACATGGTTATGGCAACACTCCAGAGTTTAGCCAGGCTACTAAAAGCTACTCCACTTGGGTCTACCTTTGGGTGTCACAGGGTGCAGGTGTTTCTTACTCTAGCACATGATGCAAGATGACATTACAAGGAGTACGCTGCATTGAAAAGGTAGTCTGAACTCTTTCAGAGATTAACTTTGGCAGTTCATATACTAGGAAAAATACTTACTTTCTATTCTGGTGCCTGTGATGGGTCTTCATCAATATACGTTTGCCTTGAGGTCTTCTTTAAAAAGGCAGCCTGAATTTCCTCAAGTGCAGTTCCTCAAAAAATATGATTGCATGACATAACTCATTGCCACTGGATGTAAAATTCCAAAATGTCAATGAGAACAAAAAGACAGAGACAAATTTCTCAAAGGTGCTCCTGCCAGTAGCCACCGAATGTGTTCAGTGTGCAGCCTCCAGCTTAGGAAGTTTGTAAGTAGCTGATGGCTAGCAGCCAAGGGGCTGTACCAGGAATAGGGAAGTTTCACGCTTGCCCTGTCTCTTGTACACTTCCCTTCAGTGTATGCTAATGGCTGTTACCAGAGCCAGCTGTTTGGACTAGACAGAGCTTTGGTTGGAACTCATAGGGCCTTCTAATGTTCTGAATGTACAAAAATATTATATTGAAGTATTTGCAGATGCTGGAGGTGAACTGCCTGAACAAAAGCTCTTGGAGACTTAGATATCTGATAGAGCTGTAAGGTCTCTTTAGTTCCATTTCAAAATAGTAAAAAATTAATATACTGAATTATGGAAATGTGGAGTAGTAGGGCCCTGCAGAGTCTTTAATCCAACCTCCTACTCAAGTGGCATTGTCATCAACACTAGATAAGTGTGGCCATGGCTTTGCCTAGCTGAGGCTCTGAGTTCTTCAAGAATGGAGATCCCCACCTCAGTGGGAACCTGTTCCGCGGCTGCATTATCCACGTGGGCAAGGAGTTTCCCTAATGTCTGACTGGAACCCCTGAAGCTGCAACTTGGAACCATTGCCTCTTACTGCTACTTCTTCACCTTAGAAGCCATTCTTCCAGGTAGTTCTTAGCCCAGTGGCCAGACTGTCACCATAATTGATCTTAGAGGACTTGTTCACTGACGTTTGAACCCTTTGAGTGTTCCTTTTCTCTGATTTCGTCCATGTCAAGTCCTTCATCTTTAATGCTTTTAGGTGGACACTGCAAGTGAAATGGAAGAACTGGATGTTGACAGCGTCTCTCTAATGCCAGAGCCCGGCAGCCAAGGCCCTGCAAAGCTCCAGGTGTTCTTAGCTCGATACAGGTACTGGGTCATTTGTTGTGGTCTATGGCATACAGACTGGTTGTCTCACAGTTTGCCCTGTTCTCTAGCACCTGGGTTAGGGTTGGGTATTAGGTTGGATCATGTATCTTATTCCTCCATGCGATTTTTTTCTGTACAAGCAAATCCAATGTTCTTGGCTTAACAAAAACATAGTAAGTTCATTTGTTGTTCAGCGAACAGCACTGTGTGAAAGTTTTTATTATTTAATATGATATTGGATGGGAAATGGAGTTTGAATTGACAATATCCTTGAAATGTCTGATTTCTGCAGAACAGTCCAAGAAATTTTCCCAAGAAAATCTTATTCCAACAATTAAGAAAAGTTCAGCCCAGAAATTCTGAATTGCAGTTTTTGAGCAAAATAATTCTGGTTGTAATTAAAAAAAAAAAAAAAAAAAAGAAAGCACAGAATAAACCCAGATTTTTCTGATAATTGTCACAATCCACTGAGCAATAGCCAGTAGCTATTACAGTTCAAAGGGTATTGGCATACCCTTCAGCATTTAGACTGTGGGTTGGGAGGAGGGAACTAGGAGGATTTTGTGAGGAGCAAATCAAATATGAGCTGTGTCTTCATGTCAGAGTCTTGGGCCCATAAAGTCTCGCTCAGCTCAGAGAGAGGGTAACATTCCTTTCGCATGTTGAAATCCCTTTGGAAGACTAAAGAGCAGGAATTAACCATAGGTGCTTGCAAAGATAAAGGTTTTTTATGAGGCATTTTCTTGTGAGAGACCCTCTGATTAGCTCGAGGATCCCTGGGCAGGCAGGTTAGAACTACCTGGAGTCCAAGTCCTATCACCAGTATATTTATCATTTTCACACTAGTGCAGCTTTTGAACTGCTGTTTCAAATGCGGAGTTACAGCACTGAGACATGTATCGCTTGGATCCTGAGGGCTGGGTAATTATAAAGAAAAAGGCTAGAAACCTTTTCTTCACTCATGTAACTTTCTTCTTGCACAAATCAGCTCATTGTTAGGGTTTTAAACATAATAATTTTGAGATTCTGTGCTGTGCTTGTCCGTGATGGTCATATGGCTCATAAAGTGTATCTTAGATGTTTGGGGCATTTTCATTGCTTTGGATTTTTTGTTTGTTTGTTTGTTTCAAAACTATGAAGTACATGAAATGTAGAAAGCTAACAACATAGAATAGTTAAGAGTGCAGGTGAATTTAAGAATATGTATTTTAGATATGCAGTGTCCTACAACTTACCTGCTTGATAGGCTCAGAAACACAGCAGACACACACGTAATTCAAATCTTTCTTTTTTAAAACGCTTTCTTGAGTCACTCTGATCTGCTCCTTCAGACGTCACAAGACATATCTTCTGCTACTCAGAAAATTAATTCTTGCTGCTATTTGAATGTGGAGCAATATGTTATTAGTTACATATGGAATCGTAAACTAGAGTCTTGACCTCTGTGGAATTTTCTGCTTCCAAAAATGGGATGCAGTCCCCATGAATTGTAATCTGATGTAACATCACAGCTTGAACGTGTTCCTGTGAATGTTCCTATTCGAAGTCAGTCTTCGTGTTGTAACTGTTTCAGCTACAATCCTTTTGATGGACCAAATGAAAATCCAGAGGCAGAGCTGCCGCTGACTGCTGGAGAATATATTTACATCTATGGAGACATGGATGAAGATGGCTTCTTTGAAGGTGTGTTTTAGTAGAATGAAATGTGACTGAGCTGCTGTGGAGAGGTGGTATCTTTAAAAAAAATGAGAGGAATTTAATGAATCTTGAAACCTAAAGTTTTTCTGCCCAAAGTTAGTTTGTTAGAGGGAAGAGCAGATTATGTTGGAAAAGGGTTTATTTATGTCATGATTAAATTAAGTTTAAAACATGAAATCCCAGTCTAGTGATTTCAGTGGGAAGTTTGCCACTGCTTTCAGCGGGGCTTCAGGTTTCATCCCCATATGGTTCCTCCCTGGCCATGCAGAGGAACATGTTCAGCCGTGGCCACCTTCTGCAGATGGTGTGTTTCCCTGTGGTGGGCCAGGGACTGCAGGCAGTTGTTGGCCTCGTTACCTCTTGCTGCTCTGGCAGAGAAGGGTATAAGCTAAGCAGCCCGAACTACAGGCGTTGCCCTGTTTGGTGTCATACAGTGTGTTTCTCTTTCGGCATCTTTGAAAATATGGTCCTGCTTGACTAATAGGCAGATGGAATTGAAACCAAGAATTGTGGACTTCGTTTGTAATGAAGTGTCTTTGTGGAGCTGACATACTTAATGGTCTGAAGGCTCTTAATTTACCAAGGTGCTTTGCAAGAGCTGAGGCAAATGCATGCCATGTTGCACTGCTTGCTCTTTGACTGTTTTGGCTCTTTATTTCTTTCTATTTCCAAGCTTCTCATGTATTTATTTGTTTGTTTGTTTATTGTTTAAAGAATAAAAAGATTATTCTTTATTAATGTTTTCTGCTTTCCCTGCTTTCAATTGGTTTGCTGTAGGTAGAGTTTGAAAGGGGAAAGTAAGTGCAATCCCTACGCACTGCTCATTTGACTGTGATTTAGTGGTTCTTACACATCCCAAGGGTGCTGTGGTGTCAGTCATCCCCATGGGTCCTTTTGGGACATTGTTGTTACAGAAGCTAGCGTAACAAAAGAGGGAACTAAAAAGAAGGCGAGAGCTGAATACAGAAAGATGGACTTTTTTGAGGAAGTACTACAAAAGCCAAATCTGTGTGGTTGGGAGAAGACGTAAAATCATCAATCTGCATAGTTTGGGAAGGCTAGAAAAAGACACTTGAGTTATGTGAAAGCTGTGATGAAGAACAATGAAGAAGGAAAAGCCCTTCAACTAATTACACAAAATAACTTTCTAGTTAGTTTGCCCTGAAATATGCAGAGCAGTGAGTCTTCTCACTGTGGCCATTAGGATCTAACTAGGGCAGTCTTAGGAAATGCAGGAGACTTTGCCAGGAATAACCTCCCAGAGGTTTTCCTTCATTCCTGATTAGAGTGCACTTATGGCCTAGCGTAGATGTTATCACATTGTCTTCATGGCTGGGTTGGAAGGCGGAACGGTAGGTGCAGTGGTAACAGGTTTCCTGTTTTTTGTTTAGGGGAGCTGATGGATGGCCGGCGAGGGCTGGTCCCCTCCAATTTTGTTGAGCGAGTTTCAGATGATGACCTCGTGACGTTTCTGCCTTCGGAGCTGAATGATCTCACCCATAGTTCATACCAGGAGAAAAGTTTTGTCAGTGCAAGCACCAGCAGTGGAGATAAGAGTGATTTCTCTATTGAAGAGAGTAGCATCAGTCCACTGGCCAGTAGAGCAGAAGGAGACCAGGAGGAACCCGTTAGTCATACAGCAGTGCCTTACCCAAGAAAATTGACTTTGATCAAGCAGCTTGCCAGAAGCATAGTTGTAGGCTGGGAACCACCACTTTTGCCAGCTGGCTGCCCAGACATACAAAGCTACAACATCTATGTGGATGAAGAGCTACGTCAAAATGTGAAGAGTGGCTTTCAGACCAAAGCAGTGATTGAAAAGCTGGATTTAAAGACAAAGGCTTACCGTGTATCTGTGCAGACTGTGACAGAGCAAGGCAGTTCTGATAAACTACGATGCACTTTCTTTGTGGGGCAAGATTTTTGTGTGGCACCAACTATGCTGAAAGTCAGAAGCGTCACTGCCACATCAGCAGAGGTGACGTGGCTTCCCTGCAACAGCAATTACAACCACGCGGTCTATCTCAATGGGGAGGAATGTGATGTAACCAAACCTGGGGTCTACTGGTACACCTTCCGCAACCTGCAGCCGAGCACTCAGTACGTGGCCAAGCTGGAGGCTAAGCCCTTGAAAACACCTTGGGAAGAGGTGGCAGAGGGGCAGGAGCAGAACTCGGCGGTGATACACTTCACCACCCCACTAGCAGGTACCAGAGCAGTCGTGCCCATTCCCACTCTGCACGGAGCCGTGCACGCTGCCATTGCTGTGCTGTGACGCCTTGGGGTGAAGGGAAGTAAGGTTTATTAGGTCCCAAAGCCTGAGATGCTGTCCTGTTTTGTCTCAGTGTTTTTCTTCCTTTATTTTAAAAAATTATTACCTCTTTTGTTTTCATTTGCTCTGGAAGACATCCCCTTTGCTGATTTGAACAGCATGCCTCTCAGGGCATGGAAGACCTGGTTTGCCATGACCTTGCTCTAAGGGTTTGCTGCATCTTGGCCTCAGCTACTTTTGCAAAGTTCTGTTTTCTGTGCATTGAAACTTTGACAGAACAAGAATGCCTTATTTTCTCTGGTTCTGTCTGTCATTTCCCAAGACTAGCCTGGGCTATTCTACCGCGGTTCTGCACTGCAGGTCCGGTGTGAGAGTTTTCTCTTTGATTTCAGCCAAGGTTTAGTTTAGCTTTACACTCTAATGAGGAAAGCAAGAGGAAAATCCATTGGTCTCTTGCAGGCACACCTGATGCTCCTTTGGATGTCCAGGTAGAAGCTGGTCCCTCGCCAGGGATCCTGGTTATCAGCTGGTTACCTGTTACCATTGATGCTGAAGGATCTTCCAACGGGGTTCGAGTCACCGGTTACGCTGTGTACGCAGATGGACAGAAGGTATTGTGCATACTGGGCAAGGCTGACGGCTGTGCCGGGGGGGCTGGTGCAGGGGTAGCACCAGGGAAACACCAGGAAAGCAGCTGGTGACTGTACTGGTCAGCCCCGACGTGATGAATATTAATGTCATTGAGGGATTCTTGTGACCTACCCAGGACTGGGCAGCACTTTGTGTATTTGTGAGACATAAAGATAGACCAGGCCATGCTCTTAAAAGCAGGGAAACTTTTTTTTTTTTAAACTGAGAGAGGACTTTTTCTAATTAGTACGTCACTAGTGTGGTGCATCGAGACCAACTTGGTTGCAGGTTGGTAATGTACAGCTGATCCAGACTTGTGTCTCCTACCTAGGCTTCCGATAACAGCAGAATGCAACCACGATAGTTGAATGGTGTTTCATGCTCTTTCAGTAGGGAGATTCTTTGTTCCTCGTTAGACTGCTTAGTTTGTTAATTTTTTTCTAAGCTCATCCTTGCTGTTGACTATCTTTCCTCTGTATTTTTAATGGTGGTATTACAGTGTATCCCATCTGCCATGTTTCCAGTGTGCCCACCTGAAACATGGGTGGGAGGAGGTGTAATGTCAATGGTGCCCATCGGAGACCCACCTGACAAGCTATTCTCTGTCACTGGTGTTATACCCAAAAGTTGTGGTTTGGTTAAAATGAAGAGCAATAAAAAAATGCCACCTTTCAAAACCAATCTTCCCATGCACTCTATGTAGGAAATGGATAGTGACAAAAATGGAGAAGGTAGAAAATACAGAAAAATTGAAAATATGTGATAAAATATGGAGAAATATGGAAAGGGCTTCAAAAAGTAAACATGCCATGAGGAGGCAGCGATAGTCCATGGCATGGAAAGGAATGATATCAGAGTAGGGACAATGCTTGGTCTGTTTGTTTTGACTGATGCACACCAAAAAAGACATCTGTCCAGATTTTTGATGGGTTCTTGATATAACTAAGCTAGGAAAGTTTCTGTGGCAGGACCCTTAACTAGCAAAAAGGGACAATTAGTGTCAGCCTCCTCTGTCTCAGCCCAGGCACTGGCTCGATCCTCAGGGAAGCAGTGATCTCAATAAGCAATGAATTCACAGAGCGTGGACAGAGAGAAGTACACAGCCTTGCCACCACCTGGGGCTTGTCTCTGGACTATGAGGAGTGAGGTGTAGTTCTCCATGCCTTTCTTAAATTAGTATCAGGCTGAGGCAGAGGTGTACAAACACCCCAGGGTCCAGTACTAATACTGGTAAAGAACCTCCAAGGATATTCTGTATTAAAAGTGGCCTGTGGTCTTCTGCACATATGATGTGCTATTGGCCATGGGAGAGGCAAAGCACAGTTGTTTAAAGGAGCACAATGCAAAACAGAGTGGTGCTGTGTTGGATAATTACTCTGTTATCATGGAAACGTCTTTTCCTCTACACAGGTCAAAAAAGGAAGAGTCTGGGAAGGTAGGCAAAAAGGAGGCCAAAAAAAGGGATGGCCTTTTAAAGCATAAGGATCAAGGGGAGTTAAAACCTGGAACAGGAGGGAATACAGCATTATTTTATAGAATGTCCAGTTTCTCAAATAGTTATGGTAAAAAGATGACCGTCACCCAGCAATGTGCCCTTGTGGCCAAGAGGGCCAATGGCATCCCGGGGTTGCATCAAGAAGAGCATGGCCAGCAGGTCAAGGGAGGTCATTCTCCCCCTCTACTTTGCCCTGCGGAGGCCACAGCTGGAGCACTGTGTCCAGTTTTGAGCTCCCCAGTTCAAGCAGGACAGGGAACTGGTGGAGAGAGTCCAGAGGAGGCTATGAATATGATTAGGAGACCAGAACATCTCTCTGATGAGGAAAGGCTGAGGGATTTGGGTCTTTTTAGTCTGGAGAAGAGAAGACTGAGAGGGGATCTGATCAGCGCTGATAAATACTTAAAGGGTGGGTGTCAGGAGGATGGGGCCAGTCTTTTTTCAGTGGTGCCCAATGACAGGACAAGACAGAATGGGCACAAACTTGAACATAAGAAGTTCCATCTAAACACAAGAATTTCTTTCCTGTGAGGGTGGCAGAGCCCTGGAAGAGGCTGCCCAGAGAGGTGGTGGAGTCTCCTTCTCTGGAGA
>JAOXJK010000006.1:527943-550523 GCA_025774025.1 Xenus cinereus | reverse complement strand
GGTGACCCTGCTTTGGCAGGGGGTTGGACTAGATGATCTCCAGAGGTCCCTTCCAACCCCATATCATTCTGTGATTCCTTCTTCCCTGATATCGTGCAGAAGTGTGGGAATCCTGCCTGCCTGCTGTCAAGAGCTTTGGGGACAGTCGTTAACTTTGGGTTCAGGAACTGTTGTTCTCAGAAGGGCTGAGCTGCACACGATAAATAATTGTTCCCTGTTTTTTTGCGTGCAGGCGATAGAAGTTACTTCTCCAACAGCTGGGAGCGTTCTGGTGGACTTGTCCCAGCTTCAGATGTTCCAGGTGTGCCGGGAGGTTTCTGTGAGAACGATGTCTCTGTATGGGGAGTCAGTGGATTCAGTTCCAGCCCAGATTTCCTCAGTCTTGCTGCAAGCCTCTCACCGGTCTTCACCTTCAGATTCTGCTGTTTCTACCACTTTTACCTCCAGACTGCCCCGAGGAGAGCCCCGGGGCTCTCTGCCTGCACGCAGCCCACCCAGGCACCAGACAGCTGCATCCCTGCTTCGACAAAAAGCTCCCGCTGGCAGCTCAGATGCCAAATTGACTGATCTCTCCTCCAGCCACAATGGCTCGGCGCGATCTCCGCCAGAGAAAGCCTCTTCGTTGCCGCACCTCTCCTCTCCCGGTGCTTCCTCAGCGCAGGTTCCAGGCGCTTTCCCACAGGGATCAGATGCTGCACGAGACAAGCAATGCCTGACGGTGCCTCCTCAGCAAGCTGGCAGCATCATGCTCCCCAGCGAGGGCACGGAGCCAGTCCTTCCAAGGGAAGTGGAGTTGCAAGGCTTGGGCGAAGGGATGGAGGTGCAGGTAAGCACTCACATCTCCTGCCCAGCACAGGTGTGCTGGGAAGGAGAATGGATCATTTTGGGGAATGGAATGAAATGCCATTGAACATTTTTCTCTTTCTGTGACACACAGTTGCCTTTGGTCTGGTGGTTGACAAATCACCAGGGACGTTGGGTGCTGTTGTGTACCTGGGAGGGCAGGTGAAGCTCATGGCTTGATCTCATGTGTGTTGGCAGAGCAGGAACAGAGTCAGGAAAGCAAGAATTCAGCAGAGATTGAAGGTGGAAAGGATGTTCCCACTGATGATGATGTCCATGTTAGTCTGTCATTGCTGTGCTCTCTGACCTGAAGGGATCTTCTCCAGTCTGGTGGGCTTGCACAAAGCAGAGTAGGCACTCTGGCACGACAGGGCACCGTAGTGCACAGCACAGCAAGGTAGCCATGTCTGGAGAAGAGCTGGCAAGCTGTCATGGCATTGGGTTTTTGGGTGTGTAGGTTTTGGGTGTGTAGGGCGGATGAGTGTTTTCAGGGCTTTTTTAGGACAGTGGTGAGGATATTGGACTAGATGATCTTTGGAGGTCCCTTCGACCCAAACTATTCTATGATGTTGGAGAGCCCGATAAGAAAACAGGTAAATGATCTATAAGGTACTTGCTGTGTGACAGGAGGGAAGTGGATCTTGGGGTGTGACATATTATGTCAGGAAAAAGGATCTTTTTCCCATTCTGACCTTTAACATCGGAGATTCCAGGGAATGCATCAGACTGACAAATTCAGCGTGTTCTTATTGATCATGGTTTGCAAGGGCTTAGGGTTAGACAAAAGTGGGGAAGACTTCTGATAATTGCTGGGGCATCAGCAGCTGTGTGGGCCCAAGACCAAAGGCCAGGTAAATACACAGAAGAATCGAGATGTTGAGTCCAAAATTTCAATCATCATTCTTCAACCTCTGGTCACTTGTCGCTCATGGTACCTTAGGTCAGCTGTTGTGTTTGATTTGCCCACAGTTAGATGTCTAGTGAAGATGGCTACATATGGGTGGGTCACTTGGAGTCAGTGGAGTGAAATGGATGCTTCCAGGGTGCAAATGATCCTTCTTGCTCAGAATGTGTGTCTTTACTCGACTGTCAACAAAGAGAAACAGGGCAGAAGGATCTGAGCTGTCAGATTAAACATGAGATTGAGACCCACCTGCCTTTTCCCTGAGCCCAGGGGACATTTAGAAACCAGGCACTGCAGTGTCTAAATCTCCCCAGGGCTCTGATCCTGTAAATGATTTCAAAGCATGCTTGGTGCATAAGGACAAGGTCGTACTCCATTGCAAATACGGTGGAGGCTGCCTTAATTTAGAGTAAGAGTTAGAGAAAGGGGTGGCTGACCACCTGCCTTACCCTCCTCATTCCTGAGGTTCACTACTCCATCTCCCAGAGGTTTTCTTAAACACCAGACTGAACTGCCTGAAAAACGGACCACAATTTAAAACTTCTGTAATCCAACTAGGTGAGCCTAGGTACACCCTTCTTCCGTACTTCCCCTTTTCTTCACAGCCCTTACTAGCTCCAAGAAGCACTGGGGTAGTGTCCTCAGCTCAAGCTGACCTGCAGGCTGGTCTGTAGGACATTCCTCTGGCACACGAGAGTGGGAACTGGCCTTGTTGTATAGGCTGAGCTCTTCTTGTGGCTCTAAAACTAGTTATTGCTGATACCCTTCTGTGAATAATGTGAGCCATATGCAGTGGCCACAGCCGCAGCAGTGGAAAGACCATGTGTGTACTTGTGGCCAACGGCAGGGAGGGGTTTGTCTCAGAGCTGGCCAACCTTCCCAGCTGCAAATTGCCTGCTAAAATCTTCGTATGCCAATGACAGAGAACACATGGTGTTTCTCTCAGAAAGTTTTTGGGGGTAAGGTCCCCATTTTGGTTCACATGTATTGGATGACATCTCTCCCAGGTTTCATTGTCTGCGATGATCTTTTTATGGTTTGTTTCCCAGATGGAGCAATCTGTAACCAAAGCGCCAGAGCTGAAAAGCCCATCTGACAGTAGTCTGAAGATATGTATGGAGACCTGCCATGCCTGCTCTGTGGAAGAGCCTCCAAAAGATCCCAGCACTGAAAGACAGAAAGAGGAAAAGGAGAAGCACTTGAGCCCAGAGCCTCTGCCCTCCCCCAGCCAGGATGAGGGGACAGAGGGCACCTCCAGAGACACGAGTGTGGGTGGGAGCAGCTGTCAGGAGTTCCTGAGGTTGTCCCCTGGCCAGGAGGTGATGAAAGAAATGTCCAGAGTGAAGAGAGAGGTTTGTGTAACCTTGGCTAAATGTCTCTGCCCATGGAGGGATGTGGATTGTATGTGACACCCCTTGGTTTTACAGCCTGGCACAGTAGGGTTCTTCTGCAGGCCATAAAATGTGTCTGGCAGTTTTGTGTGTGTGTGCTGTGTGTGTACATGCGTGCCAGTTGCTGCATTGGGTGATGCCCAGTTTATTTCCTGGGCATTTATTTCCAGTTTATTTCACACTTTAGATTTATCTGTACTAGAGAAAGGTAAAATGCTACTCTATTTCTGCAATAGAGTGCCTGAGAGGGCTGAGGAAATCTGTTTTCCTTTTCAATAGCAAGAAGAAAAAATGTCTGAAGTGGGAAGACGACAGCTGACTCTTTTTGCTGAGCACAACCGTAGTTCTGACCTTTCAGATATTTTGGAAGAGGAGGAAGAAGATGAATTGTCTTCAGAAGCTCTGGAAGAGAAGAAATGGGAGCAGAGAGAGCCATGTTACCGGGAGAATGGGGAAAAGGTAACTGGGAGCAGAGTGATGCTTGCGGGGAGCTCCAGCACAGCCATCCCATGCCATCAGCTCAGAGGAGGAGTTGCCAGACTGAGTCCAGTGCTTGGTGAAGGGCCTGCCTGCTCTGCTTTTACTCCCAGTGTTGTCATAAGCTAGTGAAAATGCAAGCTCTTTGCAAGAGGGAAGGGTGTTTATATGTGATGAATACACCCAGGGTTTAATTAGTTGGAAAAACACACCATGTAATGTGAACTTTAGAACCCAGGGTTAAAAATCAATCCTATTGATCAAGTTCTTAATACAGATATAACCAGAGAGCACACAGGAGTCTGTAAAGTCCACCCATCTGTAGATCCTGTGCCAAGTCACCTTCTCTCCTAAGGCAACGCAGGAGTATTTTGGCCTCAGCCCTGCAACCGCTCCTGGATGTGAATAACTTAGTGCAGATTATTTTGCTTAGCCCTTAGTGCTGTGTGTAGGAACAGATGGCTTGGACGAGCGGAGCCATGGCTTTGAGCTCAAATATTGAGAGTGAGGAAACGCTGATTTCCTCACAGAGTTGAACTGGGAGTATTTGTGTTAATTGACGTTAGCACAGTTAAAGCTAGTTAGTGCGTGTCACGGGATTTGCTTAAAGCTGCACGACTGAAAAGTGGTATGAGCTTATACAAATTACAGCAGTTAAGATGAATGTGTATGAGGGAAGGTATTGAGGTTGACTGAGAAATGAGAAAGATTTGCAGGAAATGCGACATGCCTGGATAGCAGGAAAGCACCCTCATTTTTTTCATGTGACCGAAGAACATCTGTGGTTTGTCAATGCTGACCCTTGCCTGCAGCACAGATGGGATGGGTCTGGTGAGCAGACAAGCCTAATGATTCTGGAGGAGATTTGCTGCTGCTCCTCTTCTCCTTCTGAAGGGGGTTCTGCATCCCGGGTGGGGAGGTTGGATCTGCAGTGTCGGGAGCCACAGGAGAGCCTGGTGGCTGGAGATGCTGGGGCTGCCTCGAAAGGAGTTCTTGAAAGGGCTTCTGGGGTTGGGATTGCACTGGAACAAAACGGAAGAAAAGCAGTTTCCCTGGAAGGAGAAAAGAGGAAATAAGAACAGTCAAGAACATTGTTCTTTGTCTCTTTTTCTTGGATGTTTTATTTGCCTGGACATTTTTGTTGGGTTTTTTTCTGAAAAAGAAACACCAAAACCCCATACACATCCTGTTGAGTTGAGCAAACTGGTGCTTCTTGACCTGATAAAGTGATTGGTTTCTGTTCTGGCAGTGATAAGTTGAGGGTGTGAGTGTGACAAGATGCTGCATGGGGAGAGAGCATCAGAGGCAGGAAGGTTTAGGGCACAGAGCTCCCAACACTGCCTTACGGAGTGAAGGAAGGTGATGAGTGAAGTGAGTCAGGTCTCATCAGGGCTTTTCTCTAGGATTCTGCATATTTAGTAACATTTTGGGTTATCTCAAGACTCCTCAGCCAACTTTTTCAGGATTTGGGGGATGAAAGAATGGAGGGGTGCTGCTTTAAAAATGGTTAGCCTCAAATAAGTTGTTTAATTTCTGAAACCATTTATTATATTAAAACTGAAAAGCAAAAGCCACAACTTTGTCAACAATTAAAATAAGTCTTACTGGACTTATTTTATGGTTGCATTTATAAACTCTGCATATTCCTAATATGTGCTAACGAGGTGGGAGCCTGGAGTGCATGTCCTGTAAAGAGAGTTTGAGGAAGCTGAGCTTGTTTGGTCTGGCAAAGAGGAGACTTAATGGGAGATCCTGTCACTCCCTACAACTATTTGAAGGATGGTTAAAAGGATGAAAGTGCCAAAGTCTTCTCGTTTGTGGCAGATGATACAAAAAGAGGCAACAGTCATGAACTGCTGCTTGGGAGGTTCATATTGAAGATGAGTATGAACTTTTCTCCCAGTAAGATGGTGCAGCCTTGGGACAGGTCCCCAGGGAAGTGAGGGGGTTCTCCAGTCTTTGGTGTTTTCAAGCCTCAGTGAAGCAAAGCCACTGATTTACTGTTGGCAACAGTCCTGCTGCTGTTAGGAGATTGGGGACCTCTGGAGGCCCCTTCAACCAATTCTAAATATAATTCAAGAACTTTTGCTTGGAAAAAGTCTGGATATTGGAATAATCACTAAGCAGTTTATAACTGCTTTTTTCCTTTCCCCTTGCTGTGGTTCAGTTTTTAATTATCTCTGAGCAGGCCTGCTCATGCCTCTAGCTCAAAACATCAATAGCTACATATGCTTTGTAAACTATTGTAAATGTTTTTAGAACGTGTCGTGATGTAAGTTGTCAGGGAAGTTGAACAAGAGACCTCCAGAGGTATCTTCCAACCTTGATTGCACTATGCATCTGGGATCCTACCTTTTTATTTTAGTGTAAATGTAGTAAGAGGCAAAATATAAATTCTACAGCTGGTGCAAGGCAAATTCTAAAATTCAGCACTGTTTTCCCAAAAGTTTTATGTAACCTGGTAGGCTCTTACCCAGCTGCAAGTGAGATACAAGTCTGTGTGACCCATTTGAGGGTAAAGGGGTTTCATGTGTATTTGTGGCAGCTCTGCTCACCTGGATTTGCAGACAGTAAATACTGTAGAGCTGGACCTTGACAGGTGATGGGAAGGGCCTAGGGAAGGTCCTCCCACAGCAGCAACATCTCTAAGAGGTGTCTTGCTGCACAGAATCACTTCCTTCTCTTCCAGTGCGAGGACAGAGAGGTGAGGGAGGACTGTGGGTCCTTGTGTGAGCACAGGCTGTGAGACTCGTCCCTGTGGGAGGGGGAGAACCCCATCAGCTCCAGGTGCAGTGAAGAGCCGTGGAGGAGCTGTGCCCTGTCATCCCAGGCTGAGCACACTCAGGCTGTGAGGAATCGAGTGGGCAGGGTGGAGGGTGCTGCAGACAGTTGTGTGTATAGAGGAAAGGCTGGGAGGGAGCTCTTCCATGCATTGGCCGTTCTTGCTTTCCGCTGCATTGCTGGTTCATCTGAATGTCTTTTGCCAGAAGACCCATTGCTCTCCTTTGCTTCCAACCCTTGCTTCGCTGCAGACCACCGTCGCCGCTCCATACTGCTGTGCTGGGAGGGAATCGGCTGTAACTTTGCCTCTCTTTTTAATGTTTCTTTCCTCTTTTTTTCCCCTTTGCTTGTCCTGACTGTGGCTTTTCTCGGGGGCTGGGTACAGATGGATCTTTGTGATACTGACAGCGATGAGGAGATTCTGGAGAGGATACTAGAGCTCCCGCTTCAGAAGAACCACAGCAAGAAATTGTTTAGCATCCCTGAAGTGACTGAGGATGAGGATGAAGATGAGGATGAGAAGTGTGTTATGGAGGAAAAGGCAGATCCTCAAGACTCCTTGGAAACGCTTACCTGCCATTCAGGAAGGACAGAGAAGCCGCTCAATGTCAAGGAGCCGTTTCTAAAGGCAGATGGGAGTAATACCTCCATGGATCTGTCCTCTCAGCCTCGGCGGGAGGAGCATGGTGTTAAGGAGAGCATAGGCGATGCAGACCATGCGAATCCCACCTTTGTCCAGCTGGCCTGGAGTCAGAAGAAGGCAAACTGGAACTGGGAGAATGATCTGAAGTCTGGCAATGGGGCAAGTCATGCTTGGAGTAAGAAGAAGGGAAATAATTATCGAGAGAAGATCCGGAGTCGGCCTGAGATGGGTAGGAAGAGACAGAGTGATTTAACAGAGCACTGCAGTCGTCTGCTGGGCAACTGCAGCTCGATGGGAGGCGGGTTGTACAGAGCTCCAAGCCTCAGGGAGGAGCTGGACGTTGTGAGCAGTGCTGCTGGTAAGGAGGGGTTTGATATGTACAGTCGTGCCAGACAAGGCACCTTACCAAAAAGCCACAGGAAAGCAGCGGTTTCAGGGCTTGCAGAACCTGCTGTGATGGCAACACACTGCTCCAGCTCCAGGAGCCTGGAAATAGACATTGAATACGACTCCGAAGATGATCAGGATTCGACCTGTGTATCCCCCCCTGAGAGCAGGCTGTGGCCAGAAAGGTCGCAGAGCTGCCAGGGGGACTGGAGTAATTGCTCCAGTCAATCTGAGGTTGCCCACGTGGATAGCAGAAGGGACCTGACCAGACTGGAGATGGTGGAAGAGCAGAGTAAGGAGTGGGCTGGGGCTCCGAGCCGGCGCCTGCGATTCTTCTGCCAGGAGAAGGAGGCGCTGAGATGTGAGAGCAGTTCTGAGGAGCAGGGCTGGGAGCTGGACTGTAAGTCACCTGGCTGGAGAAGGAGGCTCGAACATCCTTCGAAGGGGATACGTAGCACATCCTTGCACAAAAGGGTTGGGTGACTTTTCCTATTCTGGCTTTGAAGCAGCTTGCAGTGGCGTTACCTTCCCTCTGCTTCCCTGGCCTGCCTGTATCTTGCTTTGTTCGGTGTTGTCCAGAGAAAGGACCCTCCCCTAGGATTGTCTGGAAGAATATCTGAGAGAATCTGTAGTTCTGTGCTGCTCTGTGGCTTTTCTTGTATTAGCTGCTTCTGCTTTTCCTGCTAACTGACTGAGTGTCACCGATGCAGTATTCCTTTTCGCACTGGGTCTTCCTCGCCCACGGCAGGAGGCTGTGGGACCCAAATGAAAATCCCTGGTGAAATAAGCTGATTTGTGAAAGCTTGGTGTAAATGATGACTCTGTCATTGCCTCCCCTCGAAATGCCCTTTCCCGCATCCTCACACTCACCCAGGGGCACGTCTCTGGTGCCTGGCAGGGTGCCTGCCTGTGCTTAGTTGTGTTTTCCAACTCCCTTGGTATTTTCAGCTCTGGTGTCCCTGAAGAGGAATGTTGCATTTGGATGCACTGCTCTTTGTTTGGGCTGAGCTCTGCTCACGTGAGTCACAAGGCGGAGGCTGCTCCTAACTCTCTGCTGGTTCCTGTTGCAGGCGTCTGGTAACAAAGATCCAAGGGGCCAGGAGCTGCCTGGCTCTGCCGCCTGGCAGCCTCCCAGCAGGAGGGGGAACAAGAGCATGAGAAGAAGCCAAATGCAGAAACCTTTGCTCTCAAGCCCAGGTGAGCGAGCGGGGGGGAGAGAGCTGGGAAGCAGGAGAGGAGGAGGCTGTCGGAAGTGGTGGGGAGAGGCTACAGGCAGTGTTCGTGCAGGGCTATGGTAGGGGATGGCACTGACAGTCTCTCTGTTGTGTCCCCTGTCTGCACACAGGTCCTCCAAGGAGCACCGCTTCAGAAGCCTCTGTTAAAGATGATGGCATTAGAATATTTGTAGCTCTCTTTGACTACGATCCTGTTTCTATGTCTCCTAATCCTGATGCAGCAGAAGAGGAGCTCCCGTTTAAGGAGGGACAGATCCTGAAAGTAAGAGCACACCTTAGTGGACGTCTCCTACTCTGTATGTATACTCCCCCGTCTGATGTTCCAGGGACAGCATAAACCTTGGGAGGCAGAGATTCCTTCATCTTAGGAGTTTCCTTAGCTTCCCTTTCTCATTTCTTTCTGTATTTCAGTCTCTGTAGCACAAACAGTCCCTGGCCTGTCTCTTCCCCTGCAGGTGTGTGGAGACAAGGACGCTGATGGCTTTTACCGGGGTGAATGTGCGGGAAGGGAGGGGTACATCCCCTGCAACATGGTGTCAGAAGTCCAGGTGGAGAATAGTGAAATCAAGAAGCAGCTCCTAAAGCAAGGTTTCCTGCCTGCTGACACACCGATGGAGAGCGTAGGTACTGTATCTCCTTTACACCTGTGCCGTGCTATTGTCAGCATCTTTCTTTGCTGAAATGTGGAAAGCTCAGTCATGCTATTGAGCTGCGTGGCCAGCGCAGGCCACCTAGGGCTGGTCCCCAGGGTCTGAAGGCTTGTTTAGTGGTCGTTTCAGTGGGAAGCAGGGAGGTCTCGGTGGATGAGTGAGGCAGGTGCGCCGAGGTCTCAGTTCACCCCTGAACACAGCTCTGCCCCAGGCTGCGGGAGCTGGAGCTGCTCCTGTGCTTGGGGTGTTGTGGCTGTGAACTCAGCGCAGAGAGTGAGAGGCTGATCCTCGCTAGAGAAGGGGAATCAAAAAAGTCTGAAGGGCAGCTGAAGGATGTGAACAAGAGTTTTTCACTTCTGTGTTCTCTAATTTGTTTTGCAAGTCTGTAATTGGAACCTGTAGGGGTCACCCTGCTCTTGGGTGAGAGAGTCTGTGACTTGGGAATGGAGAAAGACGGGAAGAAGCTTGTGGGGAAGGAAGGGTGTGAGGCAGGAAGGTAGGAGTGTACAGGGAGTAGACCTGGTCCTTGGGCTGCTCCTTACTCACTCTCTGAAGTGGTTTGTGCTTTATGCGCTGCAGAGACTTTCCTGTTTCTTCCCACTTGTAGACTCAGAGGAGAGGAATCTCCCAAGGGCTGTGCAGCCATCGGTGGCTGGGGCTGCGTTAGGCTGCAGATCAGGGGCTGTGGGCTGCCCCGAGACTGCTGTCAACATACAGCAGTCCCAGTGCCTGTCCTTGTCCTCCCGGCTCTCATCCTGCACCACTCTGGGTACTCTCTGCCACCAGTGGCAATTATTTGACCCGTTCCACTTGTTAAAACAAGAGGAAATTCTTAACCGTGGTAAAGCAGCACGAGCCTGGGTCTGATGGATGCTCAGGGGGGCAAAGGAAAGCCCTGACGCTGACTGAGCTGTTCCACCTCCTCTCACAGGCAGCGGAGGAAAAACAATAAAAGGAAAAAAATAATAATGAAAGAAACAGAAGGATCAAACTTCTTTCCAGTTCTCTGCAGTGAGACCCAGTAACCAGCCCCAGAGGCTGAGGGGCTGCCAGGGCCCAGCTCCGAAACGTGGGTCTCTGGAAGGTTGATCCTGAGGAGCACAGGGGTGAAACTTTCTCATTGTGGCTATGTGATTTTTTGGGAGGTTTGTGTCCTTTGGCCTCTCTCTTGTCTAGGGAGAGGAAAGATTTGAGTAAGGCTTTTTTTCACACTTGACACATTGATAATGTTTCTCCTGCGTGTGTCCTCTGTTGCCAAGAGATGGCTGGATGGCTGTGGTGGCCTTTGTCCTTGTGTGGATGCACAAGGCTCTCTGTCTCCTGTTCCACTGCTTTCTTTCAGAAGAATAAAGGAATTTATTAGCTCTGAAGACTTCATGAAACATAGTGTGTTTGAAAGTTTTCAGGAGGGTTGTGACTTCACACATGCATCAGAGATTGAACCAGCCAGGGCGTGTGTACCTCTGGTGTTCCCTGCCCCCATAAACCCTTATAACTAAGAAAATGCCTTGCAGGGGTTGGTTTGTGAACTCCTTCTGCAGGCTCATCTGGGGACTCATCCAGTACTGGCCTGCTAAGTGCAGAAGCTTTAGCTGGAGACCTCCCCAAGGTCCCTTCCCACCCAAGGGAGTTTATTGGCTGCACCTCACCTGGCTTTTTTCAGGTGTATTGGTACAAGGTTTTATTTTATCCTTATGATGGTGCTTCTGAAAGATAAAGTGCAGCGAAGTTTGTCTGCTGCACACTGTGGTATGGTTAAAGGGCATAAATACAATGTGGGTTTCTGTGTGTATTTGGGATGTGGATCATGACTCATCTGAGTCCACATAAGAGAAACAGAGATTTGGGCTTTGCCCATAGGAATCACGGTGTCTGCTTCCCAGGGGAAGCACGTCATGCTGCTCTGTTGCTTGGTCACTCTTCAATATGCTTTTCACTTTCCATTCACTGTCTGTTTCTCTTGTCTATTTATTTGCTTTTTTGGATTTTTATTAAGGAAATGGCACATTTTCTCCACCTCCACGCCGCCAAACCGTCCCTCCTCCAAAACCCAGACGCTCCAAGAAAGGTCTGTGTCACCCACTGCTTCCTCTTTGGTTTCTGCGTTAGGGTTACAGACTGCATTGAAGTTTTACTACTTGCTTACAGGACCCTCAGCTGTTTGTCTCTGTACGACTGCTAGGAAGTGGAAAGAGAGCCCATCCCTGTGCTGGTGTTAAGTTTTTAACAACAGTGGTGTCTTTTGTAGTTTTGGAGCTTGACCTCTGCTTCCTGTTATGTCCTTCAGTCATGGTTACTGGTGTAGACTTTGAGTTGCATGAACAGTTTGCTTCTGTTGTTTGCTGCCTCAGTCTTTGTTCTTTTTATTGTTGTTTGTCAGTTGTGTCGTGTAGTCACTGTTGAAAGATGACTTCCACTGATGAGACATTTTCTTCCTTCAGCAGGGCTGGATAAACAGGAGAAGTACAAGTCTGATCCAGGTGAGATTTGCTCTTTTTTACTATGAGAAGAGGGGCAGTACATTTGCATGATCGTAATACAGATGCATTTTGCAGTCGAGCCAATGCAAGACCCTGTAGTGCTCCTTCAGAGCACTGTGAGAAAACAGTCATTCTCAGGAAAGAAGAGGTTTAGTTCTTTTATTTAGTAATGTTTTTTTGACTAAACAGGGGGTGTTTATAGGTGGAGGGCATGCATGGTTGTGCTTTGGAGGAGCAGGAAAATCTCTCTCTCATCTGATGCTGCAGTCTTTAAAATCCAAGGTCCCTAAAATGCAAGGACCTAAGCTCACTCTGCTTGGGTCCACCATCAGCTGTTGATGTCTAGGAGGCCAAGCCTTCAAACCCCTTGCTTGACCATCCGGTGCTGACTGTTGATGTCTAGGAGGCCAAACCTTCAAACCCCTTGCTTGACCATCCGGTGCTGACCCAAAGCAGCAATTAAATTCATAAGATGAAGGATTAGCCAATGTGTGTTTTCTGTAACACCAGATTTTGCGTTTGCAGACTCAGAGCAGGTCTGTAAGAAACGGGGCTGAGCGGGCAGGTGGTTGTGGAAATGCAGCATGTTCCCTGGGCAGTGAGGCCTGCCCTTGCCTTTGTCCCAGCCGATGCTGCCTGGGGCTCTTGCTGTTCCTCTGGCACTTGAAGGATAAATTTTGTAGCTTGATAGCAGAGCATGGCTTGGAGGGATTAGGAATCTCTATTCAAGACACTGTGAAGAGACTGCTGTCCTCTGTGTGTGTGTATATATATGTGTGTGTATAAATAGGAAACATAACATAAAACACTCCTGTATATATAGACAGGACACCAGGGTGCTGGAATGGGGTCATGTCCCCAGTTCTGTGCTTGTGAGGTGATACAGGAGATCAGAAATCTGCTTTACCTGGGGATCTCTCCCCAGTCAATTTCCCCCTAGTGTTCTTTCTGCTCAGTCCATTCCAAGAACAGTGAAGGAGGTGCTGTGATTTGGGATTTTGTCTTACAACTTCCAGCTCAGGATATTTTGCTTTATATTTGTCCTGCAGGCCAGAAGCATCAGGACTTCGAAGCTGAACTGCTGACTCCTCGACGTATGGTGGCTGTGTTTGACTATAACCCCAAGGAGAGCTCTCCAAATGCAGATGTAGAGGTAACAACCACCTGCTCACACCTCTTACAGGCTTCTTTTTCTTCTCTCTTTTTGCTTCTATCCCAAGATACTTAGTTAGCATTTTGATCAAAACCAAGATGATTATAGCTTGGTAATATAACTGCTAAAAGGGGTTGGCTGAAGTCATAAAATGTAGAGTTTGCTGATAGATTTTTCTCCTGCATTCTCTGATAGCAGCGTTCAGTTGTCTGTGGAGAACATGAAGCGACATACCCCTAATGATTTTCAGTATGTGTCTCAGCGAAACTCTGTATCTCGTGGCCTCGTAGCATCCTCTAGTGCTTAGACAGGATTTAGCAGTTCTGGGGCAGGAGGAAGCAGCCCCTGTGTTAGCAACTGATCCACGGCACCCACCCACTTACGAGTGTGAATGGACTTGTGATACTTTAGGTGAGCATGTCTTTTGTGTTAACTGCCTGGGTAGGTCTTTGTGCAACCAAGAAGACTTAGTTCCAATTTAATGGAGCGATCCTCTTTTCAGGGACTACCTCCATATAATCCAAACAGTATTTTTGTAGATGAGTCTGTTTCAGGTGTAAAGATTGCAGTGCAGAATCCTTTCTGCAAAAAGACTTTCTAAATTGAAACGTGCTCTTTTCTCTGTTCCTTCATAGCAGCGTTAGTCAAACATAAACATGGGGTTTGGGATCAGATTCCTTCCATGCATCCAGGAAGGAGTGTATGGCCAAGAGGTAGCCCAGTTCAGGTAATAATAGCCTCCTGAACTGAGTATCTCATGAGCAAGACAGCCTGCCTCTGAGGACAGAATGTTTTAAGGATGGTGGGTTATTTTGTGAGAGATTCAGTGAGAGCATCTAGCAACCAGCATCCGTATAGGCACTCATACATCTGGCCAAAGAACACTTTTTAGCCCTTGTCAACAATATGACTACTTCTTGCAGTGATTTGGTATTCCTTAGAGCCTTTCCTGTGAACAGAGGTGAAATTATTGAAACTAGCTGGTGCAGTTCTGTTGCATTGTTGGAGATGCTCCCTGTTTGAACTCCCAGAAAATGTGGTCACATGTTGCTGTGAGGCTGCTGTTGGAACTCACACCCAGACACAGCAGCATCAGCTGTGCCATGCTCTGTGTCTGGGAGTGAAGTTCCTTCCAAGTGTTTTTCTGCTAGAATAAAGTAATTCACAGCCAACAAGAGGAACCTGCAGCCTCCAGAGATAAATTGGGTACTAGGGATATAATAAGGTAAATATATTAGATGTAGGTCCCTTCCAGATAACGCTCTGTGAAGTGTATATAAACCAGTGTGTCTTGAGTGGGACATGGTCTATTTGGAGACTCCACCTTTTTTATCTTAGAGCAGCTCTCTTGCTGTAACTGGGCAGTTCCTTCCATTAGAAGAGATTACTTAGACCTTTGGCTTTAGTCTTGTGCTCCATGGACGGCATGCTGGGGTGGCTGACAGGATAGACGGATCTGATGGTGAAGGGTCACGCGTGTTGTGCAGTAATGTTCTGTTTCCAGCTCAGATCTTCCCATTTGTGTGCATTCCCGCTAGTGACTCATACCTGAGCCTTGCATACGGAACAGGCTCATCCAAGGGAGTGGGATTTAGTATTTGCATTTAAAGAAATGAAAGGTATTTTTGGTGCTTGTTCAGCTTGTTCTCAACATACCTTTCTGGAACAGGTGGTAGATACTATTTTGAAGCCTTTCAAAATTGGTTTAAGAAGCAGGCTTTGCTCTTGTCTTAATGGTGCTACAAATATGATTAGGGGCCTAGGACACCTCTTTTATGACAAAAGGCTAAGGGTCTTTTTAGTCTGGAGAAGAGAAGACTGAGGGGAGATCTGATCGACGCCTGTAAATTCTTGAAGGGTGGGTGTCAGGAGGATGGGGCCAGTCTTTTTTCAGTGGTGCCCAATGACAGGACAAGAGGGAATGGGCACAAACTGGAACATGGGACATTCCATCTCAACATGAGGAGGAACTTCTTTCCTGTGAGGGTGGCAGAGCCCTGAAAGAGGCTGCCCAGAGAGAGTGTGGAGTCTCCTTCTCTGGAGACATTCAAAACCCACCTGGACGTGTTCCTGTGCAACCTGCTCTGGGTGGATCTGCTTTGGCAGGGGGTTGGACTAGATGATCTCCAGAGGTCCCTTCCAACCCCATATTATTCTGTGATTCTGTGAACTTATGCAATGCTTCCTTAGCACTTAATTCCACAGTTACCCACTTGAGTTGCTGTTCTGCATCCTGGTCCTGCAAGTCTTAACACTGTGGCTTCCGTCCCCCTGAGATCGTGCAAGAAGCCCTGGATGATCTTGTGTTACTGGTGAGAAATTCCTGCAGTGCTTCTCCTGTGACCGTTGTTCTCTTGCTCTCTGCAGGCTGAACTGACTTTCAGTGCAGGGGACATTATCACTGTGTTTGGGTCCATGGACGACGATGGATTCTATTACGTAAGTACAGGGGTTGGGAACGTCCTGTGGCTACATCTGAAATCATGGGAGTCCATCTAGTGGTAGGAGAGCACAAATCAGGCAACAAAATATTCTGTTACTGGAAAAAAAATAAACCCATATCTGCTTAGTGCAGGGCAGGTTGTTTCTGGCAGTCCATGCTCCTCCTGTAAACCCAATATCCAAATGATTCTCAGTTTATGTCTTGGCATAACTTGGCTGCAGGTTTCCCGAAGCCTAGGGTTCATTTTTCTGTACATACGTCATCTGAATCAGCATCTGCTCCAAGCTGATTTGTCACCAAGCACTCGGACACATGGTCTCATCCAGGGCAGGAGGCTAGAATGGTAACATGAGAATAAAAATGTATGATCACCCCCATCTGGCCACACTTCAATAAGCACTGTTATCTGTTTAATTTACTGTGTGCTAGACACCAGGAGCTGTGTGCTAGACACCATCCTTGGCTCTTGGATCATCCACCTTTTCCTGCACAGAAAGCAGTGTATCTTCATGCATCAAAGTTGAGGTTCAGCTCCAGCTAAAGTCTGGAGGGGATCATTGTGAATGTTCTGTTTGACTTCTTTATAGTGGTGGCCAAACAACATTCCTGGGGTTGGTTTTGTCTCACCCAACCACCTGCTGTTGAACTGGAGACAATTTTTTAGGAATACAGCCAAGCTTAGTTTGCAGCTCTGGATCTTAGTGAGCACAGAGACAATTCCTACAGGCAATGTACCAGTAGGACCTCTTTTTTTAAAAAAAATAAATAAATAAATACCAGAGCAAATCAAGTGCCTTGAGAAACAACTGGAACATGACTGTGCCACAGGCTATCTGGGATAGCAGTGGAAATTTTTTTGACATTGTAGAAGTGAGCGTGTTGCTGGAAGAGATTTGTCATGGCTTGCTGCCAGCTTGTGTTCCTTTACTATCCTCTGTGTTTTTGCACTCTAAATTGTTCCACAGCTAAGCAAGAATGTGAGTCATGAAATCTTTCCAATCTGAGTGCGTTCCTGGGCTTCTCTCAGACCATAATCTAGCTGTGGGACTGCTCCTCTATTTATTACTTCTTCATCAGCCAGGAAACCTGATGTGAGAAATGAACGTTGATCTTGCAGGGAGAGCTGAACCAGCAGAGAGGGCTTGTCCCATCTAACTTCTTGGAAGCTGTAACTTCAGATGGAGGCATGATCGAGGGCATTCATTCAAAAGATAAAGAAGCTTTTCCACTGAGTGCTGAGAGCCAGGTAAGATTTTGTGGCTCTGCATAGTACAGATACCCAAACTGTGGTGTGGCTGGAGATTGGGCTTTGCACAGCATGCAGCACCTGATGGAATTGTTTAAATTATTGCATGCCGCTCAGTTCATCCCATGGGAGATGCTCAAAGGTTTAGAGGGGAGTGCTAGCCGCTATTCTTGAAGAGTTAGCTCTAGTGTAAAAAAGAGGCACAAAGCAGCAACATCCACTGGGCCCTCAATCTCATTATGGTCAGGTGAGCAAAGAGCATCGCAGGTCCCTCCAGCAAATTCTTTAGATCCCCAAAAGGATCAGTGGTGAATCCTGCTGCAAGCAAAGCAGTTCAGGCAGCTCCCCAGACACGTGAAATTCCTCAGATATGCTTATATCCATGCCAAAGAGTTCTGGACACCCAAATGCCAATGTTCTTCCACCCATCCTGAGTTTAGATATATCTTAATCCTATCCGAGGTGCTTCCAGATAAATTCAAAACACATTGGGGATTCTCCCAGATGGATCTGTGGGATGGATCCTACAGCTTTGAAAGCATCCCACAGATGCAGGGAATTCAAAGGTTGTGCTAACCTTTGCTTTAAGTTACTGATACTTTTGAAACAAATGTTTAAGTGGGAGATCTGGGTCATCTGTTAGTCCTCAGCAGGTGAGATCAAAATTGTAGCACCTCCCTGGTCACTCTGGACCTCCTATGCTGTGTCATTCTAGAGACCGGGAGGCAGGCAGAGACACAGTTTGGTCCCAGCTCGCATGTATTCAACCTTCAGTTCTTGGGAGGTTATTGGCACCGTCAAGTGGTGCCAGACCCATAAAAGTGTGTAAGAGCAGGCCCAGATTGGCTTTGAGCCAGCCCTTATGGAAGTATGTGGCCCTGAATCCTCCTCTGTTGAACTCCCCACTGGTGCCACCCTAGCTTTCCTGCTCTCTGCAGCATTCCTTGTCCTATTTATCATGCTCAGTTCTTGCTTTTCTCTGTACCCACCTCCCATTTCTGTCTTCAAATGCTGTCTGATCTCCCTTAGGCTTCACCTGCAGCCTCTTCTCTTGCTTCCAGGCATTTCAGGCTTTGTGGGTAGAGGGTCTGCACTAGAGTCTTGGTGTCTTCTTACAAAGAGCAGGTGGCAGGCCTGACTCAGAAATAAGGTTTGTGGGTAGCGTACTGGATTGTCTTCTAAACTCAGAAGTTGTTTGGGTCCCTTGTGCTTACCTGTTTAGGACGCTCAGTCTCTTTCCTCCCAGCCCATAAGTGTTGGTCCATGCTGGGGAATCACAGGTTAATTAGCTGTTCCTACCAGGGTTTAAGAACCCTGAGATTACACAGGTCTGACTTTCCTGGGGGAAAACAAGAGTTCTGAGTGGGTTTCCTTCTTCAGTTTCCATCTCCAAATTATTTGCTCTTCCCAAATTACTTGTCTGTTGGAACATAGGGTGCCAAAGGAGACCCGAACCAGTAAGGTTCATACAGGTTGAATTCATAGTGTGGCTTATTGCAGATCTTACCCTTCTCTCCGGCATCAGCCAGCAGCAACAAGGGCCTGTTTCAGGTGCCGGGGTTGTTATCCCAGCCCTAGGCTGGGTCCTCCCAGAAACCATGGGCAACCTTCAGGGCTCAGAGAGCTGATCTGCCACTTGCAGATGTGAAAGGTTTGGCTTAGCTAATGGTGTTTTATTAAGGGCAAGTGAGAGAGAGGAACTCTGCTGATAAACAGGGAGACATATACAACAAATCTGCCCTTATTTCAAGTATTCCTATTTGCATCCCTCTCTTCTGTTTTACTGGTGAGGAAATCGCGACACCAGTTTGATGTCCCATGCCCCAGGCTCTGTCACAGGGTAGCAAAGCCCTGCTTGCCCTGCTGCTGAGCCCGCAGCAGGAGCTGCTCCCGCCTGCTGCCCTGAGGCTTGCTGCTGCCCTGCTCTCCTCTCCACTGGTGCCAGGTTCCCCTGGACACAGCAGTTCTGGTACTCAGTTGGTCCATGAGCGATCCAGTCCTCGTAGTCTGAAGTCTGGGGACTTGGAAAATTCAGCTGATGATGATTAAGCCAATTCTATTTCAGTGGGAATCCACGTTAACTATCCAGGCATGACTTTGTGTTGGCTGCCTCTGTGTGGTGTCAGACGGCCTGCTGTCCCACCGCCTCCCCGCGTCCCCGGGATGCCTGCCCTGGGAGGCCCTGGCTCAAGCACTCTGTGCATCCTGCCTCCTGCTTGGGCTTTGCAATCCACATCCATCTAAGCAGCTTCCAAATATGAAGGCCGTGTTTGCCCTCTTTTAAAAGTGGTACATTTACCCTGCTCATAACCAAGCTTGTACTACGTGCAAACATTTATATGCATACATATATATATTCCATACCTACATTTAAGTATGTGTAGTGATTACTGAGGGGAGACAGAACCTGAGCCCGCTGAGTTTTTGGCTCTGTCACAGCATCCCTGCCTGTGGGCAGGACACCTGGTGGCTGAGGCAGAAAGAAGACTTCCCACTGTAAAACATAAATACTCTAATGGCCATCCCTGAGCTGAATGAACTCCCACAGTGAGACAGCCGTGCCTGGAGCTTCCCAAACTCCAGCGACGCATTCACTCCATAGAGTTAAGGAACTCGCTTGTCGTAGTGTGTTGTTGGCACAAACAGAAGCACCTTCACAGCTGCTGTTTGGGGTGGGGGAGAGGAGGGTATGCAAAAAAATCACCAAAGGCAAAAGGTGGCTGGCAGCCTCTAGAGAAGTATTGTTTGAATCTTCCGAAAGACAGTAGGGCAGAGCAGACCCCCTTCAAATTCACCAGAATTAGAGACCTCACACGCCAGGGACACACGTATGCATCATGATATCATGGCAGAGCTTTGGACTTGTATTAAAGGTTTCAATTTTAACAGAAGCTTCTCCAGCATGATCATGAATGATTTTTAAATCCCTTGTAACTTCTTGGATTTGATGTTTCCAGCCTGTCTGTTCTTCACCCTTCCCTTCTCCCTGCTGCAGTGCCAAAGGCCTGAGAATAAGGACAATTCACTCTCCAAATTGAACTGGGAAAGGTGGATCGTTTTGAATTATTTCTGAGCAAATTTTAAAATGCTGGCAACTGGAAAAGGTGAAGCAGTTTAACTTCCAGACTGACATTTGGGGATTTGACTAAGCAATAAAAAATACAGCCCAAAGAGGAGTATCCAAGAAGTTACAATCTCAAGGCAGGGCCCTGAGGCGCTCATGCTCACAACTTAGTGCGGTTGCTTCACTGCTGCAGCTGTCGAATATTTTTGCATCAGTAATGTGCAGTTTCTGTCAAAGACTGATTGTAAAGCACCTTCAGAAAGTGTTTGATTCTAATTTCATGTATTTATTTCTGCCTGTATTATGCACCCGTGACGGTTCTTTTCTTCAGAGAATGAGGAAGAGAAGAGTCCAGTGATAGATATGAATGATACATAGAGAGAGAGCAACCATGTAAGTTTGTATGAGAAGATCTCTTCAATCTCCCACCCAGCCGAGTGTATTCAAGGGTCCTGCACCTGCAGTTTACTCCTTATTTTGCTTGTAGTGTGACAGGCTGGTTTGGGGCTCTGTTAGCAAGTCTGTTAGCTCCAAATCTTCCAGTGGCAGACCTTTCCCTGCCAGATTGGTTCTGTATTAAAGACAAGCCATAATCTGGTCAGCACAGGAAATGCAATTGTTTGGAACAATTATCTGGTGGTTTTGGGAATCATGATGGGACTGTGCTGGATATTCAGGTTTAGAAAAGATCTGCTTTGCAATTCAGCCTGCCTGTTGTACCAAAGCTTCGTTTAGCCTGTGCAGGATCTTGCTCAGGCTGAGCACACCCCATATTCAGCCTGTGGTTTTTTCCTTCTTGATTTTACCCTTTCCTGAACATAGTCCTGAAAACCCCCTGCACGCCATCAACTTCAAGTAGTAATGTTTAGTCCCTAAAACCAACCTTGCGTGGATAATTGTTCTGTTTGATAGTGCTTAAAGAAACAGTTCTGGGGCTGGGGGGTGAGACCCCTGTTTTGGGGGGCAGTGGGAGGAGATCTGTGTTTTTCTTAATTTCAAGCATTGTTTTCCTGAAATTGTGCAAATCAATACCTGAGACAGCACTGAAAACTGCCATCTGAAAACTAACGTGACTGTTCGGTTTATCAACCCTAGTAGCTTTTATCAGGATCTTGACAGAGCCATTTTTCCTTCGTGTTTCTCTTAGGGAAGAAACCCTAATTTTAGTATTATTTGTCTCTTACCAGATAAATCTGTGAACGGGTTCTGTTGCTTTTCTGCCTTATAGAGACCTCTGAGAATATCTCCACATGCTTGTGTGTGAGAGTGCCTCTGTGCGTGGAAAGCTGCCTGGGCAACGTGTACCACGGTTGGGAATCAGCAGGACTTTTGGCCACAAAGACAGGAAACTGCTAGTCACTTCCTCTTAACTGTTGGCTATTTGATAATGTTGTTGATGCTGTGGAATACTTATTACAGTAAATAATTTGTGACATTTGTGAGTTGGCCTGGGTACCTGCCTCTCATTTTGCAGGCAGTCTTTTTATGCTCTACAGGAGAAATTCTATGAGGTTTGCTGGGCCACTTCAGAACTGCCCTAAAACTGTCCCAGTTTTTTGCCAGAAAAACAGTTCCCAGTGGTGGGTGGGCACCAAGCCTCTGCCACCCTGTCTGTGCAGGGACCTTCACAATCACTCTACATCCTTTGGGGCTGCTGAGCCAGACAGCACAAGGCCCGAGCTTGCTGTGTGTTGGAGAGACCCCTTCTAATGTCAGCCCAATGCTTTTGTGCATTTTATCCAAGGATTCTTCATTGCACAACGCATAAATAGTTTCTGGAGCAGACCCCAGGGATTCCCACTTTTGCACATAGCTAATACCGTAGGCTACCAAGTTAACCCTCATCTGGCTTACTTTTTCTCTTTGCCTCTGAAAATCTTGCATTAGGGGCTGGAAATGGTTCATTCGGATTTATTTCCAGACTTCTCAGACCTGACTGGTGCTTGGGCCATCAACACCAAGTGTGCAGCTCACATGTGCGGGCTGCCAGGAGATACGGAGATGGCAGTTGATGCTGCAGCATTAGTTGGAGGAGAGGATCTTGCCGGCAGAGCACAGCTTTCACATGGTCCAGGCTGTGCCATCGAGCCCTCTGCACTGTGGCCTTGGCAGTAGCTGACTTTTCCACACAGCGCTGTGTATCTGGAGAGTTGTAGAGGTGCTTCCGAAAGTGCATGGAACAAGATTTCCAAGTGAAAACAGAATATGAGTTCAGGAAAAATCAGCCACTGTACTGTTTACTGTAAGGATGAGGGGTGGAGAGGAGTTACATCTCCGTCCCTGTACCCACAGACCCTGAGTTCAGGTAAGAGGGAGTCTGATGGCACTGTCACTTGAGACAGTTTAAAATCATTGCTGCAAGACAGTAGTTGACTCTCAACTTTCTGGAGTTGGAAGAGATCGCATATTCTCACCAAGACAGAGCTCCCTAAAAGTGCTGTGCTTCTGTCTGCTCAGAGTTGACCTTGCAGGCATTGCATGTAGTGAGTGTCACTGGAGAAGAGGTTTCTGCTCATCTTGTACCAGAAGTGCTTTCTTCCTGCAGCAGAGAGAAGCGTCTGGAATACAGCAGCAGAACTTCAACCTGTGAGAGGAGGAGCCACTTTTTGTGCTCTTGGTTGCACAGGAGGTGTTTCGCCCCTGAAACAGCAGCAGGGCAAAGGAGTGGTGCTGTTTTGCTTTTGACCCCAGGAAACTTTAAATAAACTAACCCACAGCACACCAAGTATGACTGTGCTCTCGCTGTGGCAGTAACATTATGTCTGTGCATCTGCTGGACTCAGCAGCTCTCCTCAGGCAGAGCGTGGTGAAACCGCTCAAAAGGAAGCAGTCTTTGAGAAATAAGGAGTTAAAACGTAAGCTGGGTTCCTTCTTTGAATCTCC
>JAOXJK010000006.1:512226-527843 GCA_025774025.1 Xenus cinereus | reverse complement strand
TACCTCCTGCTTATGGACTTGAAAACTTAGTCTCTGAGCAGTTTCTATTTCGCCTTTTTGGGGCAAATTTGGCATCAGTGGGACCCGATCAGAGCACGTCCACCCCTGCCAGTGAACTCCAGCTGCTGCGGTTCTCCACGTTTGCTGTGCGGGGCTAATGTCCGTGCTCTTCAGTAAAGCTTCCTCCCCAATGCTGCCACTGTCATTAACTCATCTTCCCTCTTGGAGCTGTGACTGCCTGTGGACCCTGAAGGGACTCTCCCTGACTTGGTGGGACCCAAGCAGAGAGATGATGAGGACATGATGTTTCAGCTCCAGCCTCTGTCGTGTTGTGTTTTGGGGAATGCCAAGACAGAGGGTACAGCTGGGAGCTTGGGAGATGTTGGTTTGTGAAAGCCATGTGGAAGAGAAGGCAGTGGGACAAGTGCTCTCCAACGCCTTGGAAACCCAGAGCCTCTTCCCTGGTGAACTTCACAGCTTCTTGGGAAAGCTTGCCCTGCCACATCAGAAATGATCACTGTCCGGACGCCTAAGCCCAGCAAGAGGAGATCATGGAAAGATGTCTGCTGCTGGGAACTGACCTGCCATTAGTATTTTGTGAAGAGGAAACTGAGCCCAGGACCAGGGCACTTTCTGATTTCCAATAGCCCTTTCCAGAAGGACCAGCATAAAGTGCGTCATTTCGGACTGTGGATCCCAGTTAACACTCTCAGGTGACTTAGGAACACATCAGTTGCTGTGTGCTGCTTGGTCCGAGACTTCTCCATGTCCTACTCCATCGTGAACTTTTTCTCCATTATTGGTGCCACAACAGAGCACCAGGCTTTGTTTTCTGCCCCTCCTGCGACTGGATCTGATGGATGCTGAGCAGCTTTGTAAGACCCCGAATTTCTCTCCTTACCGTGACAGACAATGGCTACTGTTGCAGAAGCCTCCCAGCTTAGCCAGCCTCCTTGAGCTTCTGAAGGTCTTGCACAGCCCTTATTGTTACGTCAGGTTTTTCTTAACGTCCTGCTCCCAGCATGTGCTGGGAGCCTACCAGGCACACAGGCATGTGTCAGTATCTGTCCATCCCTGCTCTCATGGAGGTGCTTCACTTACAGCGTCTTCAGCTGGGAAGCAGCATCTTTCACCAAGTCCTCAGTGGGACTTTTCTGCTGTCCCAAGTTAGCCCAAAGTTGAGGAATTTCAGACTGTCTGAGATCAGGCGGGGTCTGCGTAGTGGGTACAGAAAAGTTTAAATCCACTGGAAACTTCCTGACTGGATCTGCAACTGCATGGAGGAGCTGAGCCTTGCAGGGTGAGGGACAGACTAGCAGGAGAAGGCAGGGTTCTCTGGCTGAGGTTTTTGTTGGCGTGATGTCCTTTGTCAGCTCTAACTTCTGCTTTTTTCTTTTGTTTTCTCTTTTTCCCCCTCAGTTAAGTCCAGATGGGTCTGTTGATCAGAGCGACTCCTCACCAACTCCTCCTAATCTACCACCTTCCTGCCTTGTCATGGGCGAGCAGTCTCCAGAGCAGGCATCGCTGGCCGTTCTCAAATGCAGTGATGTACCTGGTCAGAGTAAAAAGAAGAAAGGCTTCTTCTTCAAAGGAAAAAAGCTCTTCAAAAAACTTGGGTCCAGTAAGAAAAATTAACAAGGGATTTATTGTTCTGTAAAGACTGCCTGTGCAGTCCATACACACAGGGACTGAAAATTCAGGAGAAGCCTTCTGCAATAAGCTGATTAGAGTATTTTCATAGGGGAAAAAGTGTATGTTGAATAGAGAAAACTCTTCAGTGGGTGTGTGCGCTGTGGTCTCTGCTGAGAGCCCTGCCGTGGGTGCCCGTGCAGCGTGGGCAGTGGCTGTGAACACAGTGTCATGGCACTGGGGGGTGTGAGGCCTCAGCTCCAGGATACAGCTACCTCCACAGTAGTGTGTCCTGCTCCGTGCAGCCCTCAATGCACCAGTTTCCTGTAAATATTTTAATTTAAAAAGTATATTCTGGCTGTAAGTTAGCTAAATGGCTTTTCCCAGCAAAGCCCTGGCCCCTTAGGAAGATATCCCCTGTACTACACACCCTGGTATTTCTCTGGTCCAAAGGAGGTTGTGTCAACTCCTTCACATCCTGCAAAGAAAATTTGTACTTTTCTGTTCCCGTGAACCCCATTTGCTGTCTCTGGGCTGACGAGTGAGTTATTTGTACTGTAAACCTGTAAATACGCAGCTGTGCCTAGGAGCATCCCACGCTGCCTCAGTCACGTTTCGGCACGAGGGTTCCCACGGAGGAAGGAGCAGTACCCTGTGACAGGGGTCGATGCTTCTGCCGTAGGGTGAGCTGCTCTTGGCTGGTTCACCTTGACCACACACTGGCTGGGGACTCCGCCTTATTTATTTATTTATTTATCTATTTATTTATGTATTTATTTTTCATCTGCCTGTTTCGCAGTTTCATTTGGCTGTTTCGGTGGGCTGCTCCTGAGCTGGAGCATTTGGAAAGCAGAGCTGGGGATGGAGAGATTGCAGCTATTTTCATATGAGATGGTGTGTTCCTTGAGTTAAGACACATCCCTTTCTAAGCCACGGAGAGTTTTGTACTACATGGTTTCTATCCTTTTCAGTGTTTCTTTCTTTGCATGTTTCAGTGGGTACTTGTTTTGAGAAGGACAGTTATGTGAGGTACGTGAATGATGCCAGCACAGTGTCCGCGAGTGTTGGTAACACGGTATGTTTTTATTTCATATCAAATTTTATTATAATAAAGTCTATTTTCACAAAAATACATTTTCCTTAAAAAAGCAAAAGATTCAGTGATCCTTCTTCTGGGGGTGTGGGGGGCAAAGGGAAAAATGATACCAATCACTTGAACCTTGAGGATGCTGCACAGCACTTCGTATAGGAGCCTGCCTTCCCTGTCATCGTGGTGTGAGCTGCCTGCTCTGGGAGTGAAAAACCTTTGCCTCTCGTGTTTCAGAGACCTAATCCCGGAGGAGACCTGAGCTGGATGTGCTCATAGCCCTCCTGCTCTGCCCGGGTGACTTCATGCAGCCCCAGTCCCTGGGGCTGGGCACTGGACCCCTTCCCTGTGGGTGCCACCGAGCCCGGGGGACCTGCACAGCCCATTGCCTTCCCGCAGTTCTGTTCTCTGCTCTTCGGTGGGACCCGTGTGGGGGCGCTTCTGGATGTGAAGGGCAGGGGGCTGAATGAACACCTTCTGCAGAGGGGCTGCAGGGAGCAGCCAGGCCCTTCAGCTGCACCGACAGTTCCCTGTCATGTCCCGATGCTGATGAAAGCGGCATCAGGTGTGCTGGCTGCATCCAGACCTTGGTGCTTTGTTCCTTGACAGGAAGAGGTCAGTGATGAGTTCTGCTAGAAGTACAGCTTTCATTTTTTAAGTTTCGGATGCTTTGGTGTTTTCCATTTTTTTGCTCCTCCACAGTGAGCCGCCTTCAAGCCAGGCTGGGAGCACATACCTGTGGAAAAGATCTGCGTATCCTTTGCAGACATTGGCTTTTCATGCTGTGCCAACAAGACAGGTTGGCTGGCATGGACCAACTCTCTGCAGTTACCATGTCTTCTGACACAGCCTCTGCAGTACTCGGGTGACAGACTGAGACCACCACGACGATCTTGTAGGTGGAATCCACATTCCAGTTACAGGCTTCCTGAACATCTTACGCAACTTCCAGAGAGTCCAGGCACATTTTGTGCCAGCAGTGACTGGTCCTGTCCACTGAGCAGGACCTGTCCAAGCACTACCAGCAGCTGCTCAGAGGTTGTTGCAAAGGTCTTCTTCCATGTCTCTTACCCAAGGGATTGGCAGCCTCCTGCCAGGAGCCCTGAGTCAGTGCTGTGCCTGGAGAAGAGTCTGTGTCTCCAGTGCTGTGTCTCCCAGTTTGGGGTTGTTCTGGGGACTGCTGCCCTGTGCAAGAGTCTTAAATGTGTATTATCAACAATGCAATTATTATTGGTGTCGAATGTTGTAATGTCACCAGGGCAGACACGAGTCTTGGGCTACTTGAAGTCCAGTGAGGACCTGCTCCAGCTGCTGTGTTCTGTTTACCTAGAAGACGTGGACCTGAGCAAAGCCGCTGTCTGTAGCATCTGACCCCAAGAAAGGAGGAGATGAAATGTGTTTTTCCCCTCTTATCCAGCTGTAACAGTTCAGCCGGGTGATAGTCTTTACACGCTGCGATACGCATTGGCTAAAAGAAGGGCAAAAATAAGGAATCCCCAGAAGCCCTGAAGTTGGACCGCAGGTCTCGGCTCGGTACCTGGCTCTGAGACTCATTGAGTAGCTGATGCATCATAGTCCCACCAGTGGAAATGTGGGCTCTGCGAAGGCCACTGGCACCCAAACGTTGGGTCAGTCGTGTGGAGAGGCAGTTCTGCCCCTCAGTCCCCTGGGAATGCAGCCGAGGTGGCAAAAGTCCCTGTGGGCTTTTCTGGGGATTTTGCAGGATTCCTCTGGCAGGAGGGACTCGCTTGGGAAGCTGCTGCACCTTGGAGGCAGATGTTCCAGGAGGATATTGCAGTGAAGCCCTGTCTCCTGTGGCGGGCAGGAGTCAGGCAAGGACGGACTGAAAGTCTGGAAGTAATAAAGCTGCAGCAGCTCCAAGTCACAGCGCCTAAAACGCACCTGGGGAAGCTCTGCTTGAGCATCAGGCTGTGTATTCAGGTGGGTGCACAGGAGTTGGGGTGGGAGGTGGGTGCTGTGCTGCCCTGGCACCCATGGGGGAATTTCCAAGCCCCGTGGGTCAGCTCATGCTGCAGATAACACCCCACTGCAGATAAAAGCACAGGGATGGAGGGGGCAATGGTGAGGACAGCAGAGGACCTCGGGTGAGAGCGCAGCCCATCGCACGCCTGCTTTTGCTTTGGTGGAGCACTTGTTTCTGTGCTGGGAGTGAGGGACTGTGTTTGGGGCATCCAGCTGAGGTCTGAGCTTCCCACTGCTTGTGTGACGGCTTCCTCAGCTCTGGGGCTGGTAGAGCCACTGCCCACTGGGCACCAAGCGCAGCTGGAGCGTGGCGAGGATGTGGCTGGACCACATTGGTGCTGTCGCTGGGGGTTCCTGCACAGGGAGTGGGTTTTGCTCAGGATTTTAGGGTAGACTCTGGGTGACCTTTGCTGGCGGGTGGGTGCTAAGCCACGTGCAGTAGGCACAGCCCACAGCTCCAGGCTCATTCTAATAGAGCTGATTGCTTTGGAGCTGCCTTGGGAGGGGATTGGGTCAGCTTTGGGCAAAAACATCCCAAATGTCTATGAGTAGAGGACCTCCCATGCTGCCCTGGCTGATCCCTTTTCCCCTCCAGCTCTTCTAACCCCACGCACCAGCTGTCCCTGAAGAGGTGTCAGAAGGAGCATAGTCAGTGTTGCTGCCTGGGCTCCCTGACAAGCTGCCTGCCTGCAGCACTGGCCACATGTCCTGCTCCCTTTGTGCTGTCCCCATAGTCCCAAATCAGTGTGTTCCCACCAGTGCCTGATATCCCCAGGGCAGGAGGCAGCTCCCTCTCCATGTGCCACTGCAAGGACACTCGCTCTTGGGAAGCATCGCATTGGGAAGGGGACACCTCATGAGCTCCCCCAACACCTGCCACCAGCAGCGTGGGCACTGACCTTCCCAGTGTGTGGCGAGACCCACAGAGTCTTGGTTTTCTTCACTTCTTGCATTTCTTTGCAGGGGTGAAGGCAGAAATCTTCCTGGAGTTGCTGGTGGTCCTCAGCCTGTTCTAGGCGTCTGTATGTTCTTCCTATGGCATTGTCCTTTTCCCCGGTTTTGCAGATTAGGGGCTTTTCTGAGTAGGAAAGGTTAAGTCTAGAAGAGCCTGAATTATTCTACTGTAAGCAACAAAGTCCTGGAGATGTGTCAGATTGAGCACAGTCAGCTCGTGTCTGCTGTGGCAGCAATCCTGGCTGATTCACATTTTTATCAGTTAACATCTGGTCTGGTTTCTTAAAATCCCATTAAAGGAGAGGTCAGTTCCCAGACCCGCTCCATCCCCCGACCCCATGGATCTCCCTCCCCGCATGCTTGGCAAAGGGGGTGAGCGCAGCACCGCGGTTCCGGCAACGTCAGCTCCCTTGCTCCGTTCGTGTTGGTTTTGGTGGAGGCTGAAAATGGAACTCTCATTGAGGGGGCTGGTTCCTGCTCTCAAAGCGAGGAATGAATTATCGTGCCTTAAGTGAAACACTTGCAGCCGCTGCAGCGTTTGGTGAATTGGAGCAACCAGGGGCTGTGGCCTTTGGGGATGGGGCAGCCACTTGACTCTGTTCCAGCCCTGAATCACTGCTCCAAAGCAGAGACACCTCTGCCTGTTAATTTACAACATAAAATCCTTATGGAATGCACCTGCCTGACCTTTTGTTTGTCTCACAGAGTCACAGAATGCTATGGGGTTGGAAGGGACCTCTGGAGAACATCCCGTCCAACCCCCTGCCAAAGGAGGTCCACCCAGAGCAGGTTGGACAGGAACGTGTCCGGGTGGGTTTGAATGTGTCCGGAGAAGGAGACTCCACCACCCCCCTGAGCAGCCCGTTCCAGGGCTCTGCCACCCTCAAAGTAAAGAAGTTTCTCCTCATGTTTAGGTGGAACTTCTTATATTCAAGTTTGTGCCCGTTTCCTCTCAAATGATGATGCAGGTAATAATTTTTCTCACCAAGATTGTCAGAGAGATAAACTCTGGGCTGATCTGGGGAGAATCTGGAGATATTTATCCCCTTCATGCCAATTTATGAAGTTTTCTTCTTCCTTAGAAGCTGTAAGAAAAGAGAAGCCCCACCAGAGGCGGTCCCCGCCTGTTCTGTGACCTGCAGCCAGCAGATGGTGGGGACACAATTCATTTTTGGGAGTTCCCCCAAGAAGGAGAGGGAGCAGTAAGGGTAGCAGGAGACTGCAGGATGGACTAGGGAAAGCAGCGGGGAAATAGGGCTGTGTGTCCTTCTTCCCTGGGGCGCAGGGGGTATATATGGGCTTTGGATGGGTGGTGCCACGGGAAAGGACCCAAACTCACCGTAGGTCAACGTGGCTATAACCAACCTAGGGAAAAAACGGGGCAGTAAAGACAGTGATGAGAAAAAACAGCAGACGAGGACTCTTAATGCTTGTTATGGCAGGCAGCGGTGCCTGGGCAGGCTCTCTGGAGGCAGCTATAGCTGGAGGCATAGAAATGAGATGAATCACACTAATCGGGGTTGCAAAATATCTTGAAGAAGTAGCAACTGCTCTCCTGTGAAACGGCAGGAGGGATGATGCCCACATCTCTCACTCTGGCTATTTGAAGCCTCCACTGCTGGAGAGACCCTTTGCATGCCCAGGGGTGACTCTCTCAGACCCCCCTGAGGAACTTTTGTATACACGGCTGTCTCTCTCTCCGGATAACGAGCAGCAGCAATTACTTCCAGCGCTGCTGTGCTGATATCCCTGGGTGCTGGAGGCACAAAGAGAGCAGCACAGAGATGCTCCCGGGTGGGAGATGGTGCTCTCACCCCTGCTCTTCCCTTTCCCTTGCCGAGACCTGCCAGCAGAGCTGTCGGTCATGTCCTTCCTCAGCATCACGGAGGAGGCCAAGCGGTTGGTGGACACAGCCTACAAGCGCAGGCAGGACCCGTGAGAGTCAGGGCCGGGCTCAGTCGCGGGCGTACACCACGTGCCCTGCCGGCGCTGCAGCATCACCAGCTTTTCTTCTGCTCTCCAGCAGAGCAGGCAAGGGTGTGAGGTTCTCCAGAAGCACAGTGGGCTGTAATGCAGCAATTTGCCTGCCTTCCCCCTCTTCTGCCACAACATCTCCAGTCTGTTGGGTCACTAAGAGCAGTAACTCTACTCCCTGCATGCCGTCCCTCCCAGCTCCATATTGCTTGGCTCTGTTCCATCCCCCAGGGGTACTCCGAGCAGGACTGGAGCCAGCACAGGCTCCTGCTGATTTCTAGTGCTTCCCTCCTATGGAGGGAGCAAACCGCTGTAGGCTGCTGTGGGGACGTTTTGTGGGATCTGACAGGAGAGCCCAGCTTTTGCTACCACAGCTTGGGAGTGTATGGCTTCCTACCAGCCTATGCACTTCCTCCTTCAGTAGCCGTCCTCTGAAACCCCTCGCTGCCTCAGGGACCCCTTCATCTGGGAGCATCTCCAGCAGCATGAAGACAGGTTGACTTGGAGACATTTGGGACCTCTGGATGGAGAAAATCACACACAGATACAGATGAGCTGGATAAAAGTTGGGTGAGGTTGTGTTGCCTTAAGGATATAAAGACCTAAGATTTGTCTTCTGGCAGGTGGAGCTGGGCAATTTGAGAGATTCCCTTCCTGCAGCTCACTCTGCTCCTCTGCCGAGGGTGGCCGGAGCAGCCCTGGTTTCTTCCAGCTACTGTGCAGGGAAGTGGATGGCTCTGTCTTTGTTTGCAGTTCAGACTCGTAACACGCCAGGAGAGCTGGGGTGCCCGATGCTCAGGTGTGTAACCTGCGGGACTCTTGGCTTTGGTCCGTTTCAGTCCTGCAGGTGTAGTTTTCTTCTCCCTCGCAGCATAAAGGAGCACCTGCAGAACGATGCCTTGACCCCAGTAGAGCTTCTGGGATATTTCAAACAACTGGTGGCTGGGGTTCAGGCTGCCATCCAGGCTGCAGATTACTTGGAAACCACCCTGACCTTCCTCAGGGAGAAGCTGCGATGGGCTGTGAGGGGGGACTTCCATGTCACAGGCAGGGATCTCTCTTTGCTGGAAGGAAGACAGAGGAGGAAGATACGGGGCTTGGTCACTGGGTCTTAGGAGAAGGGGATGAAAGGGGGTTATGATGGGCCACAATTCAAATCATGCCAGCAGTGAGGCAAAGCTGAGCTATTTTTCTGTGCTCTCTTTCCGTCTTAAAAAATTATTTGGGGTGTGATCAGTTGATGAAAGTGATTTGTGCACTCCCCTGTTTCTTTTTGCAATATAGAGGTTAATGTACCAATGGGTCAAAGCTTGTAAAACTTTGGTAGAAAATAGTCTTTTGCTTGAGTAGGGAATGAGCAAACGCAGAGGATGTGACTCACAATAGCTGAAGCCCAAGGTAAGCAGTTTTTCTGCCAGACTTCAGCTAACAATAGTCAAAGTCACTGCCAGATTGTTCTGCACTAGGGACAGGATGCTGTGAGAAAGGCACAAATAGAGAATGAGAACAGAGCAATGTGAAAGGACATTTCAGTGTGTGTCTTGAAGGAGCGATGTCCTCCATGAGGTGGCAGTCCTGGCCTCCTGGCAAGTGCAGTTTGATGAGAGCAGAAGGCAAATTAGGGGCAGTAAGAGAAACAGGTCAGGGAGACAGAGGCAGTGCTCCTGCCACGTAAAATGGACTCATGGGGATCCCCATTATTACAGCAAAGCACTGGCAGGCCAGGACACACATCTTGGGGTGCTCGAGCATCGCTCCAGCATGGGGTGAGTGGGAAGAGGGAGACAAGGCTGACAGCTTGGCTCCAGCCTCTCCATCCAGGAGCGATGCTCCAGCACCAATTCTCCGGCACCGTCCCAGGGACTTGCCAGACCAGCCGGCTGCCACCTCCCATCTGTTTGCCCAGGAGTCCACAGCGGCTTCTTGAACCGTGCTGTGACCCAGACTGTGGGCGGCAGCAGTGACTAGGAAACCTCCAAGGGACTCAGGACGTGCTGTGCTAGCAGCAATAGCCAGGAAGGTTTTGCTGGTTGAACTCGGCCACTTATCGCCTGTGCACAGGGAAATCTGCTTCGTGGAAATGCAAAACCAGTGTCCCCTTGTGCAGCCCAGACACCTGGTGGTTTCTCTCCAGGCAGCTCCAAACGGTGGTACCTGCTGCTGGCTGCTTCACAGGGGTAAAAAGACTGGTAACACACCGCTAGGATAACTGTAGCTGTTAGAAATTTATGGTGGAGGTAAAAAGGGAGGAGTGAGGAAGGAAAAAGGATTGCTAATGTTAGGAAATCATTCTGCTGCTGCACAGACCTAACGTGATTATAAATAAGATTTGAGCACAACTTTGTTGGGTTTAATGCTTTCCAAAGCAGAAAAAGCAATCTGCTGCTCTAGAGAGCATCCTCAGCACAGCTTTGAGCAGGAAAACCTTAAATGGCAGCCCCTTGTGCTCTCCTACATGATACATTTCAAGGGTAGAAGAAGGAAAACTTTTCCCCCAGCTGGGAGGCACCGCAGACCCAAGCAGGGCTGGCACGTTCCTGAGTGCTTGTTCTCTGTTGTTACCTGGCAGACCTGCTGGCACCACCTCAGCTGGGGATGATTTTCAAGGCAACTGGATGTGACCAGCAGAATAAGAAAATAGATTGTGGCGTTTTTTGCTTCTACCGAAAGATGGCTGATGAGGGCAACAGCAGGTGAGGGGGCTGTGTCAACAGGAGGGTCCTCCATCGGTAGAACTAGACCCACGTCCCCAAGGATCGGCCACCTAGGATGCTTTTTTCAGGGTTTTACACCCCACAGTGTTGTTTCCTTGATATGTGGGGATTTTAATTACAGTCTTGCTTTGAGGGTTCTTGATGTTGTACCTGAACCAGCGCTTTGGCCAAAATGCAAATATCTCTGCGCTGGGGACTGACCCTCCAGCCCAGGGTCTCTGTCATCTTTCTGCTTCCTCCTGGGCTTTTCCTGGCTCTGCCCCTTTGCAGGGTCTCAAAGTGCTTCCTGACCCAAACCCATACTGGGGCATGATCTCACTGTTTCCATGGTCCACATTGTGCCTTGGGAGAAATCTGGGCACATGGGCTGGGAGAGAGCACCCTCGGCATGTCCTGTGGTTGGACAAATGGAGGGGCATGACTGTAATGTGAGATATAAGAACTCTTTCTCAGTGTATCCAGAGATTTCCTGGTGTAATGAAAGGGAAGCTGTGCTAAAGAGTGGAGTGTTTTAGAAGGGACAGTATAGGAACATTCCCCATCCCTCCCCTATTTCCAAGAACCCGGAGCATCTGGGAGCAGCTCCGACGGAAAGGAGCTCAGACAGGTCTGCCTGCCCAGGGGATGCTTTAGCCTTCAGGTATCTCTACAAGAAGTAGGGAGAGAGCTACCTGCCTCCTTCCATTTTCAGACAGTGGTGTCTTCATTCAGGAGAGGGCTCTGGGCTCTGGGATAAGGACAGTCCATCACACCTGAACCAGACCCTGAAGACCTGGAGAAGGTGGGCTCAGCTGTGCTCTGTGTCCTGACCATTCCTTGGCTCTAGGCAGCGTTACACCGACAGAGTATGACAGGCAACCAGAGAACACACCTTATACATGCACTCCAATATTAAATATATTATTAGCCTAATTAAGGCTTTAATGGTCTACTCAAACTATAATAATCACTTAATCCAATGGCAGCATAGTAACACAATCCAAATCACCCCATTTGTATTAAAGATTACTAGTAATACCATTCAATGAACAGGCTTAAGTCTCTGCCCCTTCTCTCTAATGTTAAGCTTTCACCTTTGTTTTCCACCCACGGTCTGAGGCTGAAGGCCTTTCTTCAGGCTGGATGACACTAGGAGTCACTAGCAACCTGAGTTCTTGCCTGGAAGAAGATGAGGGTTGGTGTTTATTATAATTATTGTTGTTATTATTAAACCTGAGGCATATGAATAGCACCGAACCCACAGCAGCTCCCCAGCTGTTGTGCATCACTGTGTGGTCCCATTCCAAGGTTCCTGTCTCTCTCCACATCCATGAGCTCTTGGCCCTGCCATAATCTTGGTGACACTAATAGTTTGCTGTTGCTGCATTCACTCTGTCAGGAGAAAACCATCGCTAGGAGCTTCAAACAGAGCCCTACCAGCGGAATATGAGGATGGTGTGTCACTCCCCTGCGGGTGGACAGAAGGAAAATGTTTCTCTGGATTCCTCTTTCCACTGGTAATGTTTGTACCAGTCATCTGAAAATGCAGTATCAGGGCTTAGGGATTGCCAGTCCTTGGAGAAATCACAGGCACCAAAGTGCAGGTCCACCAGCTGACGTGGCTGGTGATCAGGAGGAGGAAGTTAAATTCACCAGGTTGATTCAGGTTGATCGTGTGAGAATCTCCAGGGTGAGCTAACAGAAATGTTTTCTAACACCCATGCTTTCAGGAAAAGCAAAGGAAAATTGACCTGATTTCTGCAGAAGTGTGCAATAGAGAAAGAATTACACAATGTGATCTTTAAAATTAAGTGCATTATTAAATTAATTTACTCACCTTTTTTGGTTTGGTTTGTGGAAGCTGGCTGTCTCCCGAAAAGCAATATGACAGAGGATAAAACGAATAAGTGAATCCCCCCCCCAAAAAAATCCAGCTAGAAGTTCTATGTGGAGGTCCATGGGTGGGGTAACCTGAAGGGGTGCTTGTGGCTCTCATGGCACCTGGACAGGAGCAGGGGCACTGTAATGGGATTTCTAGTCTCTTGGGTTTGGTACAACAGCAGCACTAATGAGGAGCTCTGCAATTTTCCGTGTGCCTTGTGGTTGTGCTTGCATGGTACTTCCTAACTCTGCTCTACCACACAGTGTCAGGGCTTGAGCAGAGTTTTCACCACTTTTTCTGAAGTAAGATATGAAGGAAGAACTGGTAGGGGGATTGTGATGGATGGTGAAGAGATGAGATGGGAAGAGGGCTTTGGGAGAGGGTCCTGCTAGAAGGAGTTTAGATATAACTCAGAAGTTCCCAAACCCAAGTATTTGTTTTCCACACTTCTATTTCAACCAGTCTTTAAAAAATCTCATGTCTCCCCTTCCCAGTCTATTCCGTACGGCTCTTGCTTTGCTGCTTTCATATGTCCATCAAGGGTTACTCTTGTCCTAGAGGCTCAGAAACCTGCCTAGAGCCAGAACAATGCAATGCTCAGCAAAGGGGCACTCAGTAATACCTTCCAACTCAGAGACAGAGATTTGGGTGGTTTTCTGTGAAGTACAATGGATGCCTTGTGGATTTCTGCTGGTGACCCTACAAACTGATGCACCCACTCATACAAGTCATTTCCTAACACAGCATTTTCTGCCTTCATCCCCTGTAGGTTCGAAAAGTGTCCAACGAGACAGTCTGCTTCCCCCCCGAGCAGCTCAGGATGGACCAGCAGAGATCACTCATGTTCATGCAGTGGAGCCAGTTTATTGACCATGACCTGGATTTCAGTTTGGACACCCCAGCCAGAGTCACCTTCAGTGGCAAGGTGCACTGTGACACCAGCTGTGTCAAGCAGCCCCCTTGCTTTCCCACTGAGGTACAGCTATCTGCCTTCTTGCAGGGAAGAGGGGGAGAGGGTATCTATGCTCCAGCCAGGAGATGTTGGTGGCTCTTCTGGTCCTTGGCCACAGAGGGACATCCTCCTAGAGCAGGCCAAGGGGGTCAGACCGCTCTCTGTAAGGTGGTGGTGGTGCTGTGTCCCAGCGGCTGTCCCCAAATGTCAGGTGCAGTCACAGCCTGTCTTTCCCCCGTTTCCAACCATTTACCCATGTGTCTGCTCCAATAAATGCTTAATGATGTGCATGTCCCCCCTGCAGCCCTGCTCTCCTGCCTCTGAAGATGTACCCATATGGGTACACCTATGTACCCATATTTCCTTTCAAGGAAAACTGTGAGGCAATGGAGCATCACTGACTGTTTGCCCAGTGTGCATTTGAGAATGCAGGCAGGGTCACAAGTTCCAGATGATGACTGTCCACAATGTAGATATAGTCACTACAGTCCCACATGAGATAGGAACACCTGAACCTTAAAGATTAAATCTAACATGTATATAATCAGGGAAAACATTTAGGTATGCATAGGACTTTATGGAAATTTAGGCATCTCCAGGCTTTCATGCATATTTTAGGACTTGGACTCCTAAAATAGCATCTCTGTTTTCAATTTGACCCTCCGTATCTGGGATTTATGACTGATCTCCACACTATCTAGCATGGGGACTGCCTTTGAAATGGCTCCTGCCTGGCTTTTCTTATGGCTGTAGTGTCACAGTGCAGTTTCTCCACCCCTGAACTGGTGATGAATTATTCTTTTATCTTTCTGCAGGTCCCACCCTGGTAACCCACAGGTAACCCACAAATTAAAAACCCGAGAGATTGCCGTCCTTTCTTCCACTCAGCTCCTGCTTGTACCAGCAGGACTTACTTTCTTACTTCCCTTGCTTTCTCGCAGGTAGGTTGGGTGCTGGGACCCCTAACCCTGAAATACGGAGTGAACACTTCCACCAGTCCTGGTTCATTTCTTTGTTTGATTTTCTTATTTAAGTAGAAAAAAGAGCATAGCAAAACATCACGAAAGACTGAGACAGGCTATGCTAAGTAGGAGAATGGTCTTCATCTCCAAGTCTTCTTTGTGACTATATGCTTGGAGTTCCATCTGTGCTTGGCAGCGCTGGTGTAGAGCCCAGAGAGCACACAGGGCTACTGGAGGTGACTGGGAACCAATGCCATGATGGAGCCAAGCAAACCCAGCAATAGCAGACTGGCCTGAAGGCAATGGCTTGTCCATATGTGTCTTTTGGTGGCTGATGGGTACAGGTGTGTTGCTGCTGGGCTGGGTCACCTCCATGACACTTTTGCCTGTGATGCTGCACATGAGTGTGTCTGCTGCACTGTGAGAAGAGCTTAGATCCCAGCTGGACTGAGAATGAGAATAGCCACAGTCAAAGTGACCTTTTAAGATGTGTCCCCACCACTGAGAAGGCTGGGGGTGCAGTGGCAGAACAGCAGCCAGGACATCAGCACGGGCCTTCAGTCCGTCAAGACAGCCTCCTGCTCCATTTATCCCTTGTTATGCTTTTGGTACCTTCTTGACCGCTTCTTCAACCCAAAATAACTCCTTTTGTTCCGGACACAACCTCCCAAGGCCATGCCTGCCCTCCAGCCAAGACACTGCACAGCCACCACAACCTTCCCATCTGCTGCCGTTTGCAGTCTTTTTCTGTCCCTAAGCATTGCCCCCTTCTCCTGACCTCTGCCAGTGAGGACCAGGATGCTGCCACCAGCCTGTGGGAGCCCAGAGAGGAATGTTTCTGATACACTTTATGAATTAGTATCTTACTCCCTGGCCCTGTTTTTTTTTTTTGATAGGAGGAAGTCCTGGCTAACTCGTACTGGATCTGGTCACACTGGGCTGCTCATGGCACTGCCAGAGAAAGCTAGAGGGCAAAACAGATCTCATCTGCTGTGGATCTGAGTTCTGTTCCCTTGCCCCCCTACATATATGTGGCCCGAACTCCTCTGAACAGCAACTCCATGGTCGTTGGACACAACCAGGACCTGGTGGTGGGACCAGTGGGAGAGCTCTGTTCGGTGTCATCCTCCGGTGCCTTTAAAGATCTCTTGGTGTTTCATGTTTCCTTTGGCCTCTATATCTGTCCATCTGTCTCATCCATTGTTCCATGTCTTCAGCTGCTTCCAGCTCTCTCCTTGGTGAGGACCACATGGGACCCATGGCCAAAGGCCACTGCCCAGTGAGGAGGAGAATGGGCAGACACATCAGATGTTTCCCAGGGTGGGCTCCCAGCCCCCAGGACTGAGGGTTGCTGGTGCAGTTGCTGTTCCATGCTGGGTACACAGCCATCAATGAAGGGCAACGAAGCTGGTGAGGGGTCTGGGGAATGAGTCTTATGAGGAGCAGCTGAGGGAGCTGGGGGTGTTCAGCCTGGAGAAAAGGAGGCTGAGGGGAGACCTTC
>JAOXJK010000006.1:485971-498064 GCA_025774025.1 Xenus cinereus | reverse complement strand
AACACTATTTCTCATCCCAAATCCAAAACATAGCACTATTCCAGCTGCTAGTAAAAAAGTTAACCCTATCCCAGCTGACACCATTGCAAACTGACTTTACCTCTCTCCTGGTAGGTCAGGATGAACCAGTTGCATGTCAAATCAACCTCCACCCAACTGTGAAAGGCCATAATTGATACTGATGAGATATTAGGAAAGTAAATAGGCATTAAGAAAGTAACTGTTTGTTGGATCAGGCCTTGGATAAGCACAAAGCAGCCATGGCTGGTCTCTACGAACTGTTTCCAAAAAGGAGCTCATCTCTGCAGCTCCAGCCAGAGGGGTCACAGTGCCTGGGCCCAATGTGTGCACACAAGGTGCTTGTCTTTTCCACGTGCTGGTGCAGGGTCGGTGAAGAGGCTGTGGATGAAACTCTTTGCTTTGGCTGCCTCTCCTGTGGTTGCAAGGAAACTTTGGGAGATCTGAGCAGCAGGGCATTCAGTCATTTCTCTCCAGTGTTCCCATGAAAGACAGGAGATGACGAGCCCCTGGCTAAGCCAAGGCAGCAGGGAGGACAGCCAATGCCTTTATTATAATTTCCCCAGTTTCTTATTAAATACTGCTGAGTCTTTTCCATTTTACTACCCTCAGGGATTTGATCTTGATCTGTATGTCACAAGTGACAATCAATGTGGGTTTATGGGTCCTCAGAACTCCTCATTCCCTTTCGAGAATATGCAGCTTTCAGTCCTGGCTGGAATTTAATTTGTTGCTCCTCTTAAGTGAGAGCTGCTTGAGCAAGGCCTGTTGTGCAGATGATGAAACATGAAACTTTTCTTTTTCAGCCTAGTCATTGTACTTGTTGCAAAGATCCTTTTCATGCAGTGGTTTTAGGAGATGAAATGCAGCTGGAGCACTCCCAGGTTATACTTGCATTTTCATGATTTATTTCTTACGTATGTAGATGTGTCTAAACATGTGTCTGCCTCTGGCCATGAAAACATCAGGAGTGGCTGCTCTTGCTTTGTTTATCTTTTTGTCTAGACATGTGGCACTTTTTCCACTTTTCCCACTCTACTTGAGGAATGTCCACTTGCTTGGCTTGGTCCCTCTAATGCCTAGGCGTATGGGGCAGGAGTCAGCTGCTTGGGTCACTGGTTTTCTCTTTCTCTCCTCCATAACACTAATTTCTGGTTTCCTGGACATCTTGCAGCCAGCTCACTTGTTGGTGAAGTTCAGTGTTTGCACAGAGACAGACTGGTGTCTGTGGCATCCGACACAACCCGCTCCCACCTGGTAACAATTTTGGTAGAAGTTCTCAGTGTTCTGATGCACAGAGCCCCCCCCAAAGCGGGGCTGTGTCTCCAAGCAGTCGTTGCTCTACCAGCCCAGAGCCACGTGGCCCCTGCACATCGGCAGCCTTGCTATTGCGTGTTTGCCCTGCTTGCCAGCCAGCTCCTACACACCGTGCTGCTGGAGATCCCTTGCTAAACCGGCTTTCCGTGGTTAGTTTAGCTCCGAGGAGCCAACACAGCCCTTCTGAAGCATTGCTCCCAAATCTTGTTCCAGCTTTGCACCACCCACACGTAGCTGATCAAGGGAATCTAAACTGCTGCACAACATCGGGTGCTCGTGACTCATTTACTGCTCTGTGCAACACTCTGGTTAACTCTGAGCTGGAAGGATGGAGCTTTTACTCCTTCACTACCCGTTTACTTTTCTGTTCATCGCGTTTCTAGTCCTTTACCAGGTGAATCCTGCATTCAGATACTTCTGCAAGATGACCTTCTATAAGTTGTGGCTCTTCACGCTAAGCATTCTGGTTATTGTGTTGAGTATTCCTCGTGGACGTAACGTGGAAAACATGAAGTAAGTTGTCTGTGGCTTCTTTCTGCTCTGGGTATGGGTAGGGTCAACTCAAGCTGTGTTTTGGAGGGTCCTGGGAATTGCACTGCAGTGGGGAGCAATTAGCTGTGTATTGGTGTGGAGAGTTGCCAGGCTCTGCAATTCAGAGAAGGGATGTGGGCTTCAGTATTGTGATTGAGTTGATAAAAAGAATAATGAATGATGGAGGGAAAGGATGTAAAATATGGCATAAATTTAACAGACTAGGTAATGCCAACAAGCTGGATGTTATGCACGGGTAAAGTAACTTACTCCAGCTGGTCTTCAGAGCTGTATTTCCCTCCTCCATGTGGCTGGTCATTCCCTTTCTATGATGTGTTGGGAAAGCCTCCGCAGGTGCTCTTCTCTTTCTCAATTTTGTTCTGAGCCAGTGCCCACCTGATCAGGCACAAGCAGACATTGCTGCCCATCCCCTTGTTATTGCCTCTGCAAGGAGCTGCCAGACTTACCCAGAGGCTGGATGTATGCCCGTCATTAGCAGCAATGGGCATTAGTAGCCTGGGCTGTGGGCTGAGTGGGGGCTGGAAGCTGACCCGGCTACAGGGCAGCATAGTGCTTGTAGCCTCCTGAAGTGCTGCAGAGGCAGGATGTACAACTTTAGCGTCGTATGCTGCAGTGGGAGTTCTTGTCTCTTAACTGAGCATCACCCTTTCACTTTAAGAAATTTTCTTCAGTTTTTTACTTTTGTGCCTCACTTTTATTTATTTCTTTATTTTTCTAGTATTTGGTAAAATATGGCTACTAGAATTGCAGTCTAATGTCACCCAGGGGCAGAATGTCTCTTTCCACAGCACAGGCAATAGCGGAGTTTGATGTATGGCATGCGTTCACTATTCAGCAAGGTGGGCAGGGAAGTAGAGTACAAACAGGAGCACTATGAATTTGGGTATTAGCTAATTTTTGGCTGATGCACAGAATTGCTGTAGCTGAAGTTGCTTGGCCATTGGTCTAGTCTGGCTTGAAGAAAACCCACCAGGTGTATTTGTCTTCTCCAATGAAGTGATGAGCTGAGAGAAGTTGCTCTTCTCCAAGTCACAGATCGAATCTAGGAATGCAGAGAAACAGGCTGCAGAGGCAGTCTGTGAGATGGGCTGGTTTGGAAGAATGATGTTTGGTTCCTTTACCCAGTTTCACCATCTCTTTGGCTTACGTCTGCTCTCCTTTTCCACAGGTATTTCCGCATGTCATTGCTGCCTCTCAAATACATCTTTGGGATCAAGATAGTGGTGAAGGGCAAGGAGAACCTCAGGACTAAGAAACCTTTTGTCCTCGTGTTGAATCACCAGACCTCCCTTGACATTATGGGTACGTGGTAATCCTGCCTCCTGTCCCCGGCCCCAGGTGTCTGTTGGGGAAGATAGTACAAAATAACAAGTACCACAGACAGAAGGGCAGGAGCAGCTGCTACGTAGTCCATTACCAGCTAGTCCCAAACCAGACCTGTTCTTCAGGTTAATAGAGCCCAATAGGTATTTTCAAGCTAAATCAGCTTCATCCTTTCCAAGAGAATGGGGATGAGAGTGTCAGTTGGCGATAGCTGTGTCATAGCTGTTGTCATTCAGTGTCAACAATAGTACTCCTCTAAGTGGGTGGTTAGTCTGGAGACCCCCAGAATCCCTTTCCCAACATGTTTTTGATCGTATGAAGCTGGATAAGCTCTGCAGGTATGGCATGTCCCAGAGGAGAGGACTGTAGCCCAGAATCTGGAGGAAATCTCAGTGCAGATGACAGCTTGTTCTGTCTATGTTTTCCCCTTCCAGTGATGATAGAGATGTTACCAAATCGCTGTGTGCCCATTGCAAAGAAGGAAATCCTATACATGGGCACTTTTGGCCTAGCATGCTGGCTTTCAGGACTCATCTTCATTGACCGCAAGAAGAGGGACGAGTCAATCACTACCTTGACAGAGGTGGCACACTCTCTGCACAAAGAAAACGTGAGTAGGGAGGATTCTTTGGTGAGGAGCCACTGGAAAACATTTTTGAACCTTGATGTGCCTAGAAATGGATCTTTTTCTCTTGGCTGGGCACTGGGCAAAACAGAATAAGAGCATCTCTGGTGGGTTCAGTGTGTTGTGTGTTCTTAGAGTGCCTGAAGTGGAGGAATTGGATGTCTCCGCATGGTCAGGAGCAGGCAGATCGGTCCCAGGGGAGTACATCTGTGCAGTGGTTTAGAATAGTAACTGGATGTCCCTTTATCTCTCTCCTGCAGTTCCGTGTCTTGGTCTTCCCTGAAGGAACTCGCAATCATGGTGGCTCCATGTTGCCCTTCAAACGTGGGGCCTTCCAGCTGGCTGTGAAAGCCCAGGTGAGAGTCACCTTCCTCCTGCCCCTTGGGGTGCAGTTTGCATACCGTGGTTCACGGATATGTGGCTTCTGGTCCTTGGCTTCTCTTTGGATCAAGCATGGAATCCAAGAGCCAGAAGAACGGGCTGTTTCGGGGGACAGGTGAAAAATCTTAATGACACAGCTTGGGAAAAAAGTGGGGAAATTTCTGCCGAACAGGCCTCTGTACATACTGATTTGGTAATCCATGCATTGTTGGCCTAAATATAGAGAGGAAAGTGCAAAAACTAACAGTGAGGACATGGTGTGATACAGTTAAATGATCTAAATATCTCTCTGAGAGCCTACTATAGAGCTGACTGGGATAATTACAGCAATGTGCAGGTTTCACCTAAGAACACGAGTTCTGTTTTGGGGGAGGAATGGGGAAATGTGTAAATTCAATGTAGATTTCCTCCCTTCCAGGTCCCCATTATTCCTGTAGTGATCTCTTCCTACCAGGACTTCTACAACCAGAAGGAGAAGAGATTTACACCAGGTAAGGATGACTTGGTGCAGAGAGTGGGCAGGTTGTTGGTGCAAGCTCAGTCCTTAGAGGGAACCATAAGGTGGGCAGAGGACCACATGTGATGTGGAGAGAGCAGCCAGAAAATGGCGGTTTCTGTCTTCTCAGAAGGGGAGGGAGGGAATGGGGGATTTCAGGCACCACTTTTTCCTCTCCCCTTATAGTTCAATCATAGAATACCCTGTTGGAAGGGACCTCAAGCATCATCTGGTCTGACCTTTCTTGGCAAAAGCACAGTCTAGACTGTTCTCACAGCTTGTCTAATACCCATATGAGGGAACCCAGAGAAGCAGCAGAGTCCTGGAGCAGAGCCCATGCTACCCTTGGATCTGCAGGTGCAAGCTGCAGGAGAGTTGGGGATCAATAGCAAACATGGAGCTCTCAGAAAAAGTCATGCTGAGGGCATTTTTCCTCCCAGTTACCCTGTTCTTCCCATGTTTCATCTATTTATGGTGACAAAAATTTCTGCTGGTAACTGATAAAATATAATGGGGAAAAAAAGGATGTAAGTCATGGGCTTCAGAAGGAAAATGCAGAAAAAATCTCTCCAGTTCCAACAGAGAAAAGTAACCCATTCTGCTCCTCTAATTCCTTCCCTGAGATGCACCCCAAAATGGGCTTCTGCCACTTCCCACCCTCCCCAAGGCAAGCCCTGTCCTTTCCTAAGGGGAGGATTTGCATCTGAAATTCTCGTTCCTCCCGTTGTCTGTACCTGGGTGTAGTCATTCCTTGCAGGACACACACCTGGAAGACAGAGTCGGTGCAAACACTTAACATTGCGTTGTCTGTTTCTACTCATCTTTCACCTGCTGGATCTATCCTGTCTTCATTGGCCACACATCAAAGGCTTTTGGTACTGGAAGCATTGCCCATGGCGGGGTCAATAGGAGCACGAGCAGGGATGTCAGCCCTGCTCTGCTAGCCCTCTCCTTCCCATCACATCCCTGCTCAGTTGGGCAACCAAGACAGAGCACTCCTCTGGGAAATCAGAGAACAACCTGGGGGGTGGGGGGAACTCTGCAGCAGCTCAACCTTTTTCTCTAAGCAAGGCCAACTCCAAAGATAGATGAATTTACTCTGTGTCTTGTCCAGCCAAGTTTGGAGTGACTCCAAGGAAGGAGATTTCACAACCTCTCTGAGCTTTTAAGGAAAAACTCTGCAATTGCATGTACATTTGCCTTTATAATAACTTTATCGTGGGAATTAGTGGTTAGCTAACCCCTAAGCCCTTTTCTTAATTACTATTAAACAAGTAGGACCTTCACTGCTGGAGGAAGAACCACAGTTAGTTCTTCCTGTACCTCCCCACTTTTACCACCTGCAAGTTTTGCCAGGGCTGATTCTAAAGATGTGCTACACGTGGCCAAGATTTCTGCGCATTGAGCAGGCTGCTCCTCAGGCCAGGACAGCTCATCATGTCCACCGTGGTTCTGGGCCTGCTGATGACCTTCTGGAAGGATCAGCTCTGTGTCCGGTGTGTGTTCAGTGTCATGCATGGAGGAAGGCTGGTGCTTGCTGGAAGTGTTATACCCCAACAGACCTGCCTCTTCAGCATAACCCCATCATCAGTCAGCTTTTTCTGTAGGACCAAGTGAAGCAGAGTAGACTCCTGAGATACCAGACCAAGCTTTGGATGTAGGATGTGCAGGCAGGGATCATGCCCTCTTCTTTAGTGAAGCCCTTCTCTAGGCTTCTGTTTTGCCTCCTTTGCACAGCTCTTCTTGCCACATTTCTGGGTCTCATTTCCTAGCACACATGCAAGGACATGCAAGACAGTTAAAAAATAACACAGACACTCCCCAAATCCTTAGGTGGGTGTTTGTGCAGGCAGCGTCTTGTCTCCACTGGCCAGAAAAGGGGCTACTGGGTGCAAGAGCAGAAAAGCACATTTACAGCTCCCCAGTATATTCTTCCTGTTTGCACCAGTCCATTGCTCAATGGAGCTTTCCAGGAGGAGTATTGACTGATCTTGGCCAAACAGGGAGTCTTGGGCTCAGTTTCTCTCATCTCAAAGCATGTTTCTGGAAGGAGGGATTCTGCTGAATTTGGTATACACAGATCAGAGCACGGCCAGTTTGGATGTGTTGTATTACAGACATCTCATTCTCTTGGCTGTGAGTCAGACAGATCCTGACGTTTTTCCACTGTGAAAGCTTATTTGATATGAATCATTGCATTGAATGTATTTGAGGAAAAATTCACCTGTTTCTGTATTTATGATTTTTGTGGTCTCTGTGGATGGGAAAAATCTAGTTTGAGTTTTTGCTCTGTGCATCTGGGACATGGCTGGGTTGCTGCCCAGCTGTTGGTGTATGAAAGAGGATATCTCTCTTGGTGTCTCTCTGGTTCCTTCACTTGTACTGATTCCTTCACTATATCTTCTCTTGCTCTTCTACACCATGCATATATTTCCTTCCACTGTCTCTGACCCTCCTGTCTCACTCTTCTAGGGAAAAGCATCATCCAGATCCTGCCAGAAGTGAATACTGTTGGCCTGGGTCCAGACGATGTTCCCAAGCTCACTGAGCAGGTCCGTGACTCCATGCTCACTGCCTATCAGGGGATATCAGGAATGACCAACGGGACTTCCCATTAGCAATCCTATCTTCCAGTCCCAGCTGTGTGTGTAGCAGCTGAGGGAGAGGGCATGGCAACCACAAAAAGATCTGGAAGCAGAGTTAACTATGGATTGCAACTTTAACGTACCAGAGACAGGCAAAACATCAACAGAGGAAGAAAAGCTTGTAAGTGGAGGTGGTAAAATGGTTGCCCTGTTCCTTCCAGAGAACTTTGCCACTTGTGTGGACAGACATACAGTGGGTAACTGGACATTTCTTTGTAATCTTAACCCTGAGAACTTCTCTTCAGCTGGACCCCAGGCAGAGCTGGACCCTTCCTGTGAGCATTTTATAATCAACTTTTCCTATTCCAAACCAACAAGGTGGAGGCATTTATCCCTGAGCCCATGGTCATCCTGCCTGGAGAAGTGGCTGTTCTGGGCCTTGAGGGCTGCCACATTCCCCTGGAAGCACACTCAGGAGAAGGCACTGTCTCCTGCCTCTTTCTGTGGCGTAGACTTGGGAGGTACCTCTGCCATGAGAGGGGAATTAAAGACTTTACATGTGTCTCCAGGGGTTGGTGGTTTGTTTGCTTTTCATAGCCTTCCTTTAAAGCAAAGCAAAATTTTGCTTTCAGTGGTTGGGCAGATCTTGAAAGTGTGAGGGGAACGTGCCTGGGGACTCAGAAACCAGAAGCAAACAGCAGAAATGTGTTACTTAACATCCTTTCTGTGCCCTAATAATGTCATGATTTTTAACACAACCTATATGTATATATTTCAGTCCAAATACACTCTGGGAGCTGCAGCTCCTGATTTCTGAATACTGCCTGGCTTTTCCCTGTCTTCTGTGTGTCAGAGGATGGCATCTTGCCTTCCTCTGCCAGGGTCACCATGGCCTTTCCCCTCTCCCCACAGTCTGGGGGCTCACAGAACAGCACAGTCCCCATGTTCCATCGTTCTCCTGGGGCCCAGAAGCCCTGGGGGTCTCCTGAAGGCTCCCCAGGCTATGGGTGGGCGGCACGGGCTTCTGGGCTGGGACAAGCAGGACTTGCCAGCACACCCTCCCATGTCAATGCACACATCTGATGCTGGGTTTTTTACCAAGCATCTCCTTCATTAGTCCTCATCAGAGAGGCACTTACTCCACCCAGAAGCTTTACTCATGACTCTACCTTAGGCTGCTGCCTTCTTGCTCCCAGTGGTTTATATACCAGCCAGCTTTTGGTTTGCTTTTTTATGCTGATATGTTTAGCTATGAACCACAGCCAAAGAACATTTTGGACACACAATATACCAGAGTTGATGCCAAGTGTAGATGAGAGCATATAATGTATTTTATTACTGTCCAGCACACACAAACACACACATTCACTATAGGATTCAATAAAAGATGTCTCTAGGCTTCAAGATGCAGCTGCTATTCTCCAGTGTCTTCAAAGGCTGAAATCTCACTGCTAATTAGAAACTGCCTGAAGAGATTATGTGCAAAACAAGGAAATAAGAAAAGTTTTGGTAAAGATTACATGAACCTCCTAATTTCTGAGTAGGTACAAAGGATAAGGAATTTGATTTTGAAATGCAAACAGCCCAACCTCCAGAGTTGACATGCATTCAGGATGGGAAGTAAAAAAATTTATCTTGATTGTGCCTTTGGAGAGTCATAAAACATCCAGCACCCAACCAAGTCTTGCACAACTCTGAACACTTTTTTAGGGCAATGGGCAGTAAATGTTGCTACCCTTCTGTCTGAAATGTTATATTATTGGAGGCTTTTGCAAATGAATGAAATAAAAATCACCATACAGCAAATAAAACAGTAGACACAGTCTTAAGCTCCTCTCTGGGCAATCACGTGCCAAGGTCCGGAGGGCAGCAGTCAGCTGAGCATGACGTACAGGCAGCAGTTTCCCAAGAGCAGCTCAATGCCTCATCAGGAGTTTCCAAGACGGGCCTGACGAGCAGGATTAGAAACTGTCAGTGAAGCGGAAAAAGCTACTGAGCGGCAGAAAGTATTTTCACGACACAGTATTTCTCCCCACATATTTATTTGACTCCATACCTTAAAATAGTCACTGATGAATGGGTAACTGCTTACCAGGTCACCCCTGTATCCTTCTACCTCTGAGACACTGTGGTGCTTCCAGCCCTGTCAAAAAGTACCTCCAGTGACCTAACATCAGACAGGTCTTTGGATGAGTGCTTTTGGGGCAATTTTTTGCCACTTGAAAAGGTTACACTTTTAGCAGTTGCTTTTTAACACCCTGGGATTTCACCATCTCTGGGTTATGCAAACACAGTTCAGCTTCCTCCTAGCCTGGTGATAAAAAAGCCACAGGAAGCAGCTCAGCAATTTTTAGTGACCATTAAACTAAGTTAATAAAAGAAATCAGGAAGCCTCTATTGTTTAAAGAAAAAATGAGCAACGGCTGGACTTGGTTCCTAAAGAATGGGGTGAAGTCACCATACTTTAGCCTTTATATCAAGTGCAAATATCTCTCTTAAGCAGCAGCTATTTGTCTCAAATAGATTATCAAAGTCAATACAGGAACTGCATGGAGATGCTTTGTGGTCTGTGCCTTGCACTAGGACAGAGTTGGTGATCCCCAGGTATTGTGATCATCTATAAATGGGTTGCCATAAGAAAAATCCCAATCCAGTCCATTCTGCTCAGGTTGTACCTGTCTTCTGCAAGTCTCTGTTCCCCATAAATCATTTTCAACTGTAAGAGCCCCTGCCAAAAGCGTATCAGTAGGAGGACACAGCTAGTGTCCACACCTCTTATACGGAGACACTGTTTTACCATCTTTCAGGATGTGGTACATGATAATCTCTGACTATATGCATTAAACTACTGGTGTGTCAGGCCATACAGAGTCAAAAAACCTGCAGATATACCTTAAAATGCTTTTGGGAGGGCAAGGGGAGAACAGAGGATTAGAGCAGTGAAGTAAGAATTCTGATTGATTTATTCATGGACACTCTTACTGTGAAGGAAGACTCCAATTGTCCTGGAATAAGGTGCTTAGAGAAGGACACATTCACAAGGACCAGAACAGTCTGGAGTTTCAGGGATTTCCCTCCAAGTTGAAGAGGAAGATGCAGGCTAGTAAGGGATGATGAAGGCGATGGACTGCAAGGAGACTGGGCTAACAGCACCTCTGCCTCCTGTGGTGTCTGAGTGGGGCTGAATGGACGGTCAAGGCATTTTTAGGGGCAGAGTCGGTGGGATGACCTTAATTATTTTATTTCTTTAGGCACAGAAAGGTCTGGACTTGTAGGGCATTTATTATTTTTGACAGATCTCAGACAACTGCTTACCTTTTTTGTCACTCCCAGGCTCATCTTTCCAGGGTGAGAGGTCGAGCATGTCGATCTCATGACAGTCAATGAAGTTCTCAGGATAACTGTTGAACTTGAACACATCCCTGGGTATCTTGTTGATATGAGTATTGTCACAGATCACCGTTGAAAGTGAGGTTTTCCTTAATGCACTCAATTGCTGCGGAGTGAAAACCCCTGGATTCTCCCACCAGAATCTGCAATGGAATTTTTACAGGCAGCTTAGAGTCTCCTTGAAGGCATTTAATGCTGGTTACTTGACGAGATGGGGATCTGACCAAGGTGAATCTCTGTTCAGATCCACCTTTATTCATCAGGCAGCAGGAACACCCCTTTGGAAAGAGGTGTCTCCAGTGTGGCCAGGTCTGGATTCTGCCACTCCTCTGCCAGTGCAGAGCGCCTGCCTCTTCCATGCAGCATCTCCAGGCTGCTGGGATGCCGTGACTGATGCTTCCCCTTCTGTGCTCTGAGAGCAGATGTCACCTCAGGCAGAAATTACTGCAGATCACCCATGGCCCAGAGCTGGTGCTCCTCAACCCCATGGGTCCGTAGGAATGGGCTGCAAAAAAAGCCCTTTGGCAACTGGGTGCACTTTTTGAGCCTTGCTGGGAGCACTCCCCAGCACGTTGGAGATGGGCTGGATTAGTGTGTTGCAGAAAATGTCAGCATTTTTTCCCATAATAAAATGCTATGGGGAAAGTTTGCTCTCAGAGCCACCTACCTGTCCCCATCACGCAGGTTCCTGAACTGGGTGCCAATGATGCAAGCCAGGAGGGGTCCAACTCTGCCCTGGGGAATAAAGGGTTCTGCGATTGCCCCAATCCAGAGGTCAATATTGTCTGGTGTCCCATACAACTCCATGAACTTCTTGGCCAGTTTGTAATTGCCTAACACCTCAGAAAATTCATCTAAATTTTGAGGCTGGGAGAGCCCGCAGAAGCGCCTCCAGGCATTGTAACCTGCAAAAGCAGGAACAGCAGTTGATCAGGACCCATCTCACCCCACCATCTGCCTCGGCTCAGGGGTTAAACAGACCCCTTGGCCCATGAGCAACGTCTGCTTCTTCTCATGGCATAAAAGGATCTGGAAGACATTATTGTCTAGACTGTCACAACAAATGCCGTGTTTTCAAAGTCCTTTTTGTATGCACTCACTAAACTAACAATTTGGGTTGCCTTTCCACGTGATTCCAGGTTCATCATATCCTGTCAGAGCTACCTAGTGCTGAGGGTGAATGCTCCAGTCTTTGCAGTTTTGGGAGGCACAATTTCTAGGATAAAAGTCCTAGAAAAGAGCAACGACTGTTTGTGCTTAATTCAAGAGCACCCGTTCTCCAGTGCCTGGAGGCAATGATACCTGTGAGTGCAAGTCACTTCTGCTCAGATCTCTGGGTTGTCTGAAGGCACAAAATAGGTGCCGATGGGCTAGCACAGATGGTCTGTCTGGCCCACGTGAAAGCT
>JAOXJK010000006.1:454287-481342 GCA_025774025.1 Xenus cinereus | reverse complement strand
CCGGTGCCGGAGCCCTGAGCCCTTCCCTTCCTCCCGAAGCCGCAGCGCTCGCAGGGTCCCACATGGGCTGTCCCTGCAGGGAGTGCACGGCTTCTGCTGAGGGAATGGGCTGGGTATAATTCCTGTGTATTTTATGTTGGTATCGGGATAAATATTGTTTCTTTAGTATTATTAATGTCAATTATTTAGTTTTATTCTATTAAATCTGTTTACATTTCGACCATCATGTTTTCTTGGTTTTTTCTGATTCCCTTTCCTGGGTGGGGAGAGGTCATTGGGTGACAGAATAATTGTCTAAACAACAGTAAATTGTTGTGGGCTCCTCAAACTATAACAGTACCTTAATTGGGAAGCAAGGGGACTTGAAGGCACAACCGCAGTGAAGCTCTGGGCTTGATCCTGCACCGCTGGCAGGGGATAGGTCTATGTCGTGGTCGACCCACTGGCCCCACTGCATGAAGACAAGAGAGAGCTCTTGATCTTGAGTGATGTTCTTGTTGGCCGTGCGAGCAATTTCATTTGACACTTTTCGAACCTGCAGAAAATCAAAATGAAAAGGTGCATGACTATCTCCATCTCTCAATATAACACCTACTATGAGACCATGCATAAGATGATGTTAGGCGAGCTCGTAGGAGCTAATCATGGCATTAAACAGACCCATGCCATGCCCCAGCTCTATCAAAACAGATGTTACAAGTAGCACCCTCCAGGGTCCACAGTCACTCAGCCAAGCCCACCTTCATGGAAAGTCTTTTATGGTAAAACCTGATGTATGTGCTCACATCCAGAAAGTTGAGATGATGTCTGAGGAACGCCCAATGGTTATGGTTTGTATAAACATCCTGGTGTGTCTGAGCACACTGCGGTGCTGACTGCATCAGACCTTGGGATGCACACTCCTGAAAATGTTACATTGCCCACACTTTGCTTAGTGAACTATTCACAACCTTTTTACTCATGTCTATATCCAGCAAAAAATATCACCCCAAGCCATAGCTAAGTTGGAGAAAACAAGCCTCAAACTAGCACCTGAGATTAGAAGAATTAATCAAGCAATTTACCCTCCAGATGTTGCCACTGTTTCATTTCTGATGGATGCAGGAAGGGCAGTGTCCACAAATGATATCTGGATAAGAATAACAGTTCTCACCAGCGGGAGTGGAAATCCATTGTACAGCTTTCCTTCGCTTGCTCCTCTGGGAACAGAGACTCCATCTTCATACGCTGCTGGGAGCCAGCGAGCAAAGGCGCTGTTCGAGGATCCCAGATAAGAACGCTTCCTGGAGCATCACAAGAAGACAAGCAAACACCAGTATTATATCAGAAATGAACAGGTTTGTAGACACTAACATTTTTCAGCCCTTCAATCTATGCCTGATTACTCTGGTAACAGAGGTGATAGCCAGAAAACACTGAGAAGTAAATAATACCAAGATGATTACTGTAGCGAAAAATGAACTCTTTGACATTAAGAAAAGATTCCACATGTCATTATAATAATTTTTTCTGGCATTTAATTCTCTGTAGCACCTCTGTCCCTACTGCTGCTCCACACAAAATCAGTCTGACATTAGGGCCATGACCAATGATCAGGGTTGCCATGCCTTTGTCCAGCTGAGGGCAGGAAGTTTACAAGGATAAAGATCCTCCAGCTCTGAGGGAACTTGTTCCAAGGCTACACCTTCAGGAAGGATTTTCCCATGTACAACACAGAACCTCTCAAACTGCAATCTGCAGCTGTGGGCACTTGTTTTATTGTCTCATACAGCTCAAAATAATTTGAATCAGTAAATCAGCAGCACTTGTTCAGAAGAACAATAATGCTGGTTGAGCCAATGATCTGTGGCCGTGAGGACACAGAAACATAGATTATTTTGGGAAAGCCAGTTACTGAACATCAACTGGTGCACAGCAACTTTCTGTGTTTAAGCTCTTAAAACCATAAAACCTGGATCCATAAAACTACCTGCCTATACCAAAAAATGAGTGTTATAATTTACAGCAGTGTGCTGTGAAGAGCATGCCCTAGAACAATCGCCACACCATAGCTGAAGAAATTCCATCACATATTAAGAGCCCAGTACCACCATAGCTCTTGTTTTGACTGCTATTAGTGCCCTTGTGGGCAGATTTCTGCACAATATTCAAGTGCTATCTCACAGCGAGTGTCTCAAGCTAAGACACTGAAAAAATGTTAACATACCAGAGTCCCTTCACTTCTGAGAACCTCGTTATCTTACTGGCAGCCCATTCGATTGGGAAGCCCAAGGACAACCCTACCTCAAGTCTAAAAGTCAGCCTGGGCACTGCTGTACTTGGGGAGCTGAAGGCTCTGGGGTGAAGGTACAGGCTGACTAACACCAGCACCATGAGTTTGAGCACATGCAATGCAGAGTTGTGCTATTTCTTCACATCTGGCACATCTGTTTTGTGCCAGATGCACATGGGATGCAAGTCCTGCTCAGACTCAGGAGCTGGAGTTCGCATGCCAGGCAGCAGCTCTGCGGCAGAACAGGACAGCAAGTCTTGACTTCCAAGTATTCGGCTAGAAATTTTGCCATCTTCTGGTGAAAACTTGGTTTGAACCAGGAGGGAAGCTATGCACAAAAAGCTGAAGAACTCAGTTTTTTCACATTAAGGATGCACACTACTAGAAGAGCCAAGAATTTAACCCATATTTACTTCCCTTCCTTATGCATCAAAACACAGTCTGTATTTGAGTAGCTGCAGAGATATTTTGAGAGCTGTATATTTTCATATGAACTGGGCACCAAATATAGTCCTCAATGCCATAACACTTAGTAGAATAAAGTGAACATATCCTATACATATTCACAGTGCTCATGAAACCTATGCTTTTAAAAATCTTGCTTGTGTAGTCAGTCCAAGACAACGGAAGTTTGAAATTTGACAGTCAATGCCCTCATCACATTCAAAGCACAGCGTCTCCCTAAACCCAGGGAAATTAGTACTATCCAAGCCACAGAACTGAGAGGCGTCATGTCCTGGAGCCTCAAGCTGAGTGGGAGGCTGGCCATCAGAGCCCCAAAATCTACTTTCCGCAACCTTTCACCTTCCTCCACCAAGAAGTCCTTTCCTTCATACAAAGAAGCATATGGAGGGCAATGGACTTAAATCTGAAATTTTCAAGAAATGATATCTTTTTCCCTCCATGCATAGAGAGAAATAAAACTTTTGTTCTAGGCACTCTTAAAATGAGCATTTCATTCTTCTTGCCCTGTTGAAAGGTACTTACACAAACAACCTTAAGCCACCTATCCTGGGTCAATGTACAAACTGGAGACCATCCTTGCCCACACACAAGTCCTACCTGTTGTTGCACTCTCCAGTGATGGTTCGGTAAATGTCACGCTTTGGGCATTTAATGGAATGCATTTGATAGTCACAGCCCGTTTCTTTGGAAATCACCTCCTTCTGCTTTCTGTCTAGTAGGTCTGCAAAAGAAACCATGCAAAATAATACCTGTTTTTGCTCCGTTTTACTTAGCTTCTTGGTATTCTAGGTCAATGTTTGAGTCATCTGAGTCAGAGCTGTGGATATATAACATCCAGAACTGAATTGTTAATTTGGTGCCTAAATCCTTTTGTGGATCAGCTCTCACCCCTGGGCTAGGGAAACTGGGCTGGCATGGAATGACTTTCCAGGGGAATATGGGGAGCATTACCACCTTCTGCCCTAGACTGGGAACAAAATCATGAGCACACACTGCTACAACCTGGGTGAGAACCAGGAGTGGAAGGTGGGCTTCTGTTCTCAGGGGTCAGAGCCTCCTGGCATTCGGTGTGTTTTGTCCCAGATTTATCATGCCTATTGTTAGGCTGGTTTTATCATCGAAGATATGAGATGGGCACTGCCAAAGATGATGATTAAAACACCAGGTGATCTACTCTGCCTCTGAGTATGCTTAAAGTGGAAGGATTTTACCACCAGTGATTCGGATCATGGCAGATCTGCTGCCTGACACTCCAACTCTGGTAGATTTTCTGCTCTTAGCTGTTTGTAAGCCATTTTGGTCTAAACCACATTACCTGTAACATTGAATCTCCATTTTCCAGAGAGATGCAGCTTTTTTTTGAGGAGTTTCAAAGTAGTTTCTAAGTAATCAGCAGCACGGACTGCAGATCTGGTTCTTCCTACTGGGTCCTTTAAGTGCTTCAGGAAATCCATTGGGTTGACAACATTTTCCTCTAGTATTCTCTTTAAGCTGAACACAAAAGAGTCCCATGAAGAGCCTTCTCTGAAATTAGACCTCCTCCGTCATGCTGGGCTGGGTGCACTTAGACATGTAAGCACTGCAGGGTCCCCACCAGGCTCTGCTCATCTGGGAAAAGCTGTACCCATCATCTCTACGCATTATCTCAGACAGATTCTGGCAAACAAATCATTATGATCCTCTACTTCAAGTTTGCATTACATCCTTGCCACAATGAATGTTTTGTTTCATGTGGAAAGTTTATATCAGTGGAAAACTGAGTTACTCTGTGACAGGGTATACATTTAGTATGTCACAAGATACATTCTGTGAACAGAGAGACAACCTTAGTCCTGTTGCAGCTCTTACTGGTCCCATGGCTCTTCCTTGCACAATGAAAAACCTTCCATAGAGTGGACGGAGAGAGATTTCTTCCCAAAGCATCCCATTGCCAGGAACCAGCCTTTTGGGACAATACATGGAGGGATACCTGGGCACTGGCTTCTCCTGAGGCTTATTTGTGACAGGGCGCTCATCTGCACAACTGTCTCATGACTGTGGTCCTTCTGGAGAGGGGCAGAACATCAGCAACCAGGAGAGGACTCACGTGTGCCCAGTGTGCCCACATCACTATGGGCTACTTGGAGGTGCCCATGTGGCAGTGTGGCAATAGCTGCGGGTGGTGAAGGGCAGCCCTGGGACTGAGACAGGACACTAGAATCCAACCAAACTGGGCAAAAAGATCTCTCCAACTATGACAAGGAGAGTCCTTAGACGAAGGCATCTCTGTAATAAATATGCATTGGAAAACAGAAGAAACACACGTATATTTTATCTTATTTCCTTATAATGCTGAGGCCCTCATGCAAAAAGGACTTACCTTTTTCGGGCAAGCAAATATGCTGTGTCTACCAGCTGCTTGGCTTCACTAATGCTACTCAGAAGAGATGAGTCCGATAGCACTTTTGAGTCGTCGACTAAGAAAAGAAAAGAAAGCAGAAATTGAGGATCTTCCGTAATGTACACCAGGAGCTACACATCCCACCCCACAGCTGGGTGCTGAGGTGCACTGAGTGGCTTTACACGCAGCTCACATTGTGTGGTTTGTGCTGCCTGGACACCTTTATCTGTGCTCCTCTGCTTCACCCTAATGCTGGGGTCCTGAAAGTCACAGGACAAGAAGTGTAAAGCGGTATCTTATTATCCATTTCACAGAACTGGCTCTGATGGCTTTGGGAGGCTTTCAGGGAGTTATTTTTCACCCTTCGTTTTGAAGCTACTCTTCCCTGTGAGAAGGAAAATGCATAGCAGAAGTCAAATATATGATCTCTGACCCAGTCCCCTTATCATAAAATGATGATGATTCATTTAGAAGACCTGTTGGTTAAAAAGGCAATTTCCTTAGACAAGAGTCTTAGGTATTGACTTCATTGATAGTGGGTCAATCTACAGGTTATTTCAAATTTACATTGGAGCTCTATCTAACTAGCAACTCAGTCTGAGTTTCAACTCACACCCTTTCAAGCACAGCAGCAGCTGAAGGAGAAGCAGAAACTTACTCTTTAATGAGGAGTCCATTGGCCCAAAAAAGCAGAGAGTGATGATGGATCCTAAGAGAGTAATTCTCAGTTTTGCGCCTAGAGAGGAATGCAACATAAATCTTCTGAATGGGCAGGGCTTCACTGAAGCATCAGAAGAGATTGACAGGTTTGGTTTGAATATTTGTTTCAGGATCCAGGAATAAAGTACAGGACTCCTCTGATCAGGACCACAAGTGGGACTCTGGCTGGCGAGGGCTGTACGTGTTGGCAGAACATAGGGACATCCCTGTGGTGAGGGACATTCAGTAAACAGGGCTGAGTAACTGCCAAGGAGGAGGCAGCCTCGTACAGTCCAGGCTTCAGTGGTGGAGACTCTCAGGAAGGTGCATTGGGAGAGGGCAGGTTCCTGGTGTCCTGCCTTTGGGGGGGTCCTTCTCAGGTGGCTGGGGTAAAGGAGGTTAGACCCCGCACATCCCTCTCAGCCTTCTCAGTCTTGTTGCTGAGCAAAACAAGCTGCTATATATGGCACCAGTCCAGCCTTCAACCATCTCTATCAGTCTTCTTGATGCTCCCTGAAATGTGTCTCTATTTCTTTTTCACATTAGTGCTAGAAATACCTATCATCTGTTCTCATCAGATTTATATACAACAGCTACCTAAAAGGAGATCTTTCATGAAAAGGTTACAAATAGATATATTTTAAGTAATTCAGTCAAAGTTTTAACTGTTCAGAACAGGAAAAATAGACAAAATTTGGAAGAACTAACAAACTTCTCCCAGTGGGGCAGGTTATCTTACATTTATAATTTGTGGAAATTCTTTAACCATCTTCACAGGGATTGAAGGGCTGCTTATTCCTTGCAATCTTATATTACATCAGCCAGGAAAGCTTTCTTTTTTCACTTCTCAAAATAAATGTATTTCACATATCAGGAGAGAAGTAAGTATGAAGGACTACCAGCTCCTACTGCTCTCAACTGTCTCCTCATCTCCTTGGGCTCACCCATGGAATGCACCAATACCCAAACCAGAAATATTGAATCAGACAAATACAGATATAAAATTAAAAAGCACTGATCTTACCTGCCATCTCTGTAGAGCTGGTAGGACTGGGAAACAAGCCAGTCCTTTATAGCACCTGCACGAGAGTAGAAATTAGCCAGGTCTGACCTGGGTGTGTCCAAAAAGAGAGAAACTGGGACCAGATTGAGCCAAGAGGAAATATCTGCTGGTTTGCTTTCCCAGATTAAGCAGAAAGGAGCACAGTTCTCCATTCCTTCTGAGTAAATGTTGACTTCCTTTTTGACAAATCAATTAAAAGGGAAAAAGAATAAAGACACACATTTCTTTTCTGAAAATGAAAGAGATCCACCTAATTTTATGAGGGTAAAAGATGATGGTGGAATTTGGCTTCCTTTTCCCTGTTGGTTGGCATCTCTGATGGCTTGGGAAACCAGAAATGGGTCGTTTTGCCAACATGCATTTGTGGAGCATACCCAGGTCCAAATACGTCTGAATGGTGGACCTGCCAAACTTCATATCCAGGAAAACAAAAGTGGTGTCCCATTTAAAATTGCTTAGTGAGATGGTTTGTATAACTAAACAGTAGCCAGATCACCAGTGATTTGGAAATTCATATAAAATTAATGCTGGTCATTATGGATAACAAAGACTGGACAAAGAACAAGGCAGTTGCTGAGCACAAGCTCGAGCCATCTCCAGTAAAATCATAGTAATATGGACCATCACAAAGTTATATCTGTGCAAACAAGAACAGGCCAGATGTGCAAAATGGGAGATTCCATCCTGAAATGTCTAGAAAGGAACAAAGCACTGGGCCAGCTGAGCACTTCGACCTGGATTATGAAAGCTATACAGTAGGAAAAAGGGCTGTGCTTCAGTGGACAAACAGGAGGGTGGCAGAAATAATTTATGTCTATGAACATCAATCAGGCTGATGACAAAAGCCCATGCTGAATTCTTACTGGCAATAGCCATGTAAATCTCACAAGATTAGGTAGCTAATCCTTCCTGCTGTTTAAATATTTTCACAGTTCTTCTTAAGCCAAAATAAATAAAAAGAGAAGATGAAAAAGGAAACTCTTAACAAACTTACATAATTTTAAATCTGGAGGAAAAAAAAAAAAAAGATTTGCGGAGGTCAGGTTTTCAGAAGCTGAAAATACAATGTCAATATTTCTCCCTTAAGGTGAAATTGAAAACCAAAAGCAGGAGCTGGCCCCTAGGGGACTCTGATCACCCTGGCAGACGCTCTACCCTGTCCATCCAGTTTCCTGCCTACAAAATGTGCATAAGCAGAAGTTCAGGTACCTGAAGGGTAGTTTTGCTATTTCTTTTGTATTTTTGACACATATCATTGCAATTGCATTAGTGTCTCAGTGACAGCCTGGGAAGCTGTATAGGGACACCGTCTGCCGTCGAGGGTGTGGGCCGGTATTGCTGCTCGGTATTACTACCCAGGCTGCAGACTGTCACCTGTAAATCCTAGTGTAAATCTGGCAACCTGCAGCTATGTGACCGCTGACTTGCTAAACACGTAATTAAGCATTAGCTGTAGCAGCAAGAGGACTAAACTTAACCAACACAAAAAAGAAAGAGCTCTTTATTACAATTCTTATTTCCCATCCTAACGGCAAAAAGCAACATCCTCCTCTTCCCCGCTCAACACACCGCTGATTTTCCTGCAAGTTCTTTCAGCGCCCGTTTTCATGACACAGACACATTTATGCTAGCAAAACCCAGGTGTGAACCACCTGCCAATGGCACGTTTTTCCTGTATTTCAAACTGTGGATTTATTTACATACTACTGAGAGCCAACAGCCCATACAAGCCAAGCCAGTCCTTGTGCAGGGCACAGTAGCATGGAAGAACCACTGCAGGTTTACAAAAGCATGTCCAGTACATCTTCTGCTCCAACAGATGAAGGGCAGAGCTTGTACAGGGATGGAGTGAACAAGATAAAACAGAAAAAAGTAAGAAGTGGTAGTTTAGCAGCACAGAAATTGTAGGGCGAGTAGAGGAGGGAAGGTTCCCAGCCATTCAGGGGTGACATTTAACTAAAACCAGTTTGTCCATCTTTAAAAATATAAATGTTGCAGCACTTAAAACTAACTTTAACTCTTGATGGAGAAGGCCATCTGTTTCTATGCTCAAGGGCAAATACAGTAAAGGAGTTTCAGCAGATGGTACACAGGGGAAAGCTGGTGGTGAGAACACTCTGCACAATTCATAATCCAGCTTCCTGGAGTAGCTCTTATGGACTCAAGGATACATCCAGGGTCTGGATACAGACTTGTTACTGGATGCTCTCTGGGAATACATAAGGGGTCAACGCAGAGTAGCACTGTGAGTTGAAAGCACACAAAAAACTGAGAAGCTGTGGACTAAGAGATTATTTCCTTCTTACTTCATCATACTATAGAGCTGTAGCTCTACCAGCCAGAGAGCTTTTCTTCTGCCCATGGTTCAACCAATCTACTCCCACCAGGCAGCAGCTCTGGAGGATAGGAATTGGCACACCAGGAGAGTCTCACTCTCCAGCCTGGGATGGTAACTGGTGAGGTTTGCTGAGAAAAAACTCTCAGCCCCCCAGCAGGAGCCGGTGCACATCTTGCACATGTGCTTGAGGACCCCACGCCTATGGCATGATCAGCTCACTCCTGATTCCTCTCAGTGGGAGATTTCACAGTGTTGGTGAGGGAGTGACGGCACCAGTGAGGGATGCTCAGGAGGTGGTACCACAGGTCTTTCCAGCTTCACTGACATGTTCCCTTTAGGGGTTTCTCCAGCTGGATGATGTCCATGAGTGGGATTACTACCTGCCTTTGAAATCCTCCTTTAAAGGCTCACCACTCATCAACACCCAAGGCTATGAAGCCTTCTTAGTGTAGCCCTCCGTCAGCCACAATGAGGTACTCTGTCCAAGTGCACAGTGGCTCTGCCCACCGTGCAGAAACAGGTGAGCCCAACAGACTGGGCAGTGTGATTGGTGAGTACAGACTGCTTTGTGCCTCTCTCCAGAAAAGATACCCATGGGGGTATCGTGGCCACCATCTGTGGCCTTCTCAGGCTGTACTGTGGGACAGCCTGAGCACTTTTGCTGCCCCTGTTGCCTGCAGCACTCTCAGTGGTCCCTGTAGTCATGGCGACTATGCCAACTCAATGTGACTCAGCAGGGCAGGGCATTCAGACCTAACTCTGCCCCGAGCAGTAGGCAAAGTTGCCAGGGCAGGACAGCCATGGAAGTGACTTTCTAGCAGAGTGGTAGGACCCACCACGACAAACCACTGCACATCCATCCATGGAAAGCCTCAGTGTGCAAGGCCCAAACATGGCTCCTGTCCTGAGCAGCAGCAGTATCTGCTAGCTGCAGACCTCTTCTTTGTGAGCAACTCTCCTTCTCCAGAGCCAGTCCCTTCTTCTCCATGAATAAAATCTTCAGCTCCTCAGGAACCAAACTTCTTCCTTCCTCATCTTTTAGTTCCTCCCACTTTTCTCTCAGACTCTGACCCCGTGCTCAAGGTGAAGAGTAGGAGATGGCTTCCCTGGAGATGGGGTTGGCAGGTCTGGAAGGACATCTCAGCTGCCACTTAGGCCAGGCGGGAGGACGGTTGCTCCATTTTTCCAGTTTACATTATCTTCCTGCTCTGAAACCAGTTCCCATCTTATCTGGGACACAGCTGTACTCCAAGGCAGTGGTCAGGCCCCTGTGAGAAAGCCACTGTGAGAATACATGGCTTCAAAAGCTCCAGAGTTTAATTTAAATGGAGAGAGAGTGGAAGAAGCTTTAGATACTGTAGTTTTCATCTTGCCATACCAGCTGGGAGACATGGGACTCATTTGCTGCAGTGAACTCTTTTCCCTGGACTACAGCTTAATTTCTAGAGAGTCTAAATGCATAAGTAGATGTAAAAAACTAGCACAAATGTTGGGGTTTGATTCAATGCTTATCCATGTGAAGAAGTGTCTGCACGGACAGAGGTTGCAGGGGCTCATTTGCATTCACAATGCACAAGTAGCAGTCTCCTCTTGAACATCACATGCCATCATATTACAATCAGTGAGATGCTTAAGCACTGGTTTATGGTCAGGACAACGTGTGTTATTGCACCAGGTAATGGGACACAGCAGTGAAGCGTGACCACTGTGTGCTGGGTCCAGCAAAGCCAGCACTCAAGGAAGGCAGTCACTATCTTCTGAAACTTGGAAGATCAAAGGGTGAAAACTTGCAAGTAGAAGCAGAGTCTGAACATTTCTCTGAAGAAGAAAAAGGTTTCTCTCATGGTAGACCTTGTGGTTTTCCATATTGCATAATACTGAAAAGTGCCATTTATCACAAGAGAAAAGCTGTCAGTTCTCTGTTGAACTCAGACTTTTCTTTAAACACATCCTGTTCTTTCTACTAGGTGAGATTGTTTTGTCTGTAAATATCACAAGAACTGTAGATGAAAATAGGTGTTCACTGCCGATGACACAAGATTAGATAAGAAAAAAGGTCAGCAACAAGACCTGAAACCAATTCTGAGAAATATTGTGGGGATTCTGGTTAGTGCAATGAAAGCCTGAGTTCAGCCAGGCTGCAAGAACCAGTTGGGGGATATGGTCTTCTCCAGACCCTTCTGTCTGGGCTCCAGAGCTCTACAGACCACATCTCTTGCCCTTCTTAACCCCTTCAAGACCTCTCTTTCAAGCTCCCCTCCCCTCCAAGCTCCTCCACTAGGGTACCACTGCTCTTCAGGCCCCTCTGCTCCTGCTCTGCTCCTCTCCAGGTCCCTCCATTGGAGTCCACTCCTGTCCTTTCCATATGCACTGTGAACCCCTCCAAACCCCTCCTTTTGGGGTCCAGTAACATGCAGGTCTATATCCTCTGGTCTGGTTCCTCCAGGTTACTTCATTTGCCATCTGAAAGATGTTTCAACCCTTACCCTGAAATGAAACCTCACCTCAATGGGCCTCTTTGGATACCAAATGCACAGTACTTCATCCTCAAAAGAAGTAAGGAGAAATAGCTCATTCCAGACTACAGACCTCATCTTCACTAACTGCTCCCATCAGGGCATCGGTGGCTTTCCAGCTCTGAAGGCTCTCCGCTCTTGTGCCGTATCCAAACCTGAACCCCACAGGCACTTCAGGAGATTCAGGGAATGTATCTCCCAGCTCTGAACATGAACGAGGCTCCTAGGAGAGGGGGAAGGAAACCTGGATAACTGAAATGGATGAGTTTAAGATTAACCTCTCTCCTGAGTCTCTCCATAATTGCCAAAAGACAGCATTCCCAACCCTTACCCCTCTCTTTAGTTGTATCACACTTGCTGGCCTTGTTCTACTCACTGTCTCATGTGTCCAGTGATGGATCTGTTTTGAGCACCTGGTTTCCAACACATCGATGCATCTGAGCAGGTGGTCACCCATGCCTGGGCATCCATCCATGCTGATGGGACTGTGCCACACCTGACTCGGTGTCAGAACTATAGATGGGAAATCAAACCACCAGTGAGGCAGTGGTGGAGGTGGAGGGTGGCAGAGCAGACAGACCCTCCTGTGGGCTGGGAGCTGAGCAGGGAGGAGCAGTTCCTACATGCTGAAGCTTCCATCCAAACTGCTCCCTGCTGATAAATCCCCATGGGAGAGGCGTGGGGTGGCAGTAACATAGCGAAATGCTTCCACATCTCTCGGGCATAACTCCAGGAACCCAGAGAGGGCTTTGGATACCTCAGGATGGGTTCCCAGAGACAGCTCCCACCCAAACCCATAGGCAAGTGCTTCTAGGGCTGTCCTCCAAATAGGATGTTTGTGCTCCAAAGAAGAGGCCAAGGTCACTACCAGACCTCGATGAGCAAGGATTTTGTCTCGACAGTCAACTGTTCTTCCTTTCTCCAAATCTCCTCTTCCAAAAAGCCGAAGGCAGGCAGCAAAAAAAGACAAACATCCATCAGACTGGTGAAAACCACACAAGTCTGCAACATCATCCTGTCAGCTGCAGGGCAAAACACTGCCTGGACTGTGTGTCAGGCTGACGCAGCTGGTGAGGTCTGGACCTATTTTCACAAAGGCAAATGCATGTACAGTGGGGGAGAGGGGGATGGAGGAGGCTGGGATGTTCCCAGACTAGGAAAGGAGGTAGGGGATGGTCATCCAGGGACAAGTTTCCTGTTGGATGCAAGGAGACAAGATGGGACATAGACCTCCTTCTATGTCTGTCTCCGAAGTCACCAGCACTGATGTTGGTGGCCAGTTCCCTTTCCCAGCACTGCTGGATGCTGATTTCCATACCAGCCTTAGCTCCGTGCAGGGCAGGTGGCAGCAGTAACAGCAATACTGGGGCTGGGTGTGCAGCAGGGGCCAGGATGGCAGAACCCACATCCAGGGTGGGATCAGGTCCTGTTGTGGCCCCTGGGGTAGGGTGAAAGGTTCCTGCAGAGACCTTCCTCACAAGCTGCTGTGATGGCCGAGCGGTGAAGGCGTTGGACTTGAAATCCAATAGGGTTTCCCTGCGCAGGTTCAAATCCTGCTCACAGCGGGAGCTTTTACTGACAGCCCCTGTCCTCCTGACCCTAGGAGGGCTGGACAGACACAGCCTTCTCACCCCTCATTAATGGACCCTGCATTCATACCCTGGCCCTCACCCTGACCTCCTGGTGACCCCTTACCTTTAGGAGAGGGCCAAGGTGATGTTCAGGGGAGCAGCACTGCACCTCTCCTTCTCACAAGAAATCCTGCAATAGAATGTGCACCACATGGCCCTGTCACCCCAACCCTATAGCCCATGACCCTGTTCCCAACAGCCCATCACAGCCTCATGGCTGCCCTCCACCTGGGCTTTTTTTTCTTCTGGGGGGTGCAACCTGATGGCAGTTGGGGACAGGAGGCTGCTGCCACCCCCCAAAATTCATCCAACCCTAACCCAGCCCCATGCGTGAAAGCTCCCAAACCCTGTGCTGAACCCCAGGAGCTGCTCAAGACACCCACCAGGAAAAGGTCGGGACCTGCAGTGGTTGCAGGCTGGGAATCGATCCCAAGCCACGGCAGTGAGAGTGCCGAATCCTGACCACTAGACCACCAGGGAGAAAGTGGTGATGGTGGTGGTCACCAACCAAGCCCTGAAGGTACTGGGACACTTGGGCCCCACAGCCCAAGGAGAGGACTAGATGGGATGGATGCCACAGCCTTTCTTGGGGGGCTTCTTTTCAGGGATGCCTGCTGCTCCCTGAGATCTGTGGCACTGGGAAGACCCTCTGTGGAAGAGGACCCGATCCCTGGCAGGCCTGGGAAGCAGGAGGTGGCCACGCTGGGACTCTGATCATTGCCAAAGGCGGGTTTTGGAAAGACAACAATGGCCTATGGTTCAAGAAAAGACTTACCAGTCCCCTGCAATTCCACCATGGAGACTCAGTCCTGTTAATGGTGGAGCATGGACCCCATCTGTGCTGCTGTACATCACCAAACTTGTGTGACACACGACATGCTGGGCACAGGTGATCCAGCTTCATGGACATAACAATGCTGACCCCTGGTGCACAGCCACGGCTTCCTCGTGGTCACCTCAGGAGAAGCAGAACAGTGTAGGTGCAAGCTGATGGTTGTCAGCAGAGCTTTCCCTGTTTGGGGGAACCCCGGGTCTCAGCCCTTGTGCTGGTAGAGTGAGTGTGTCTGGAGTCCCTGTTCCTGCTGATTTTACTGTAACAGTTGCATCACATTTTTCTAGGAGAAAACAGCCGGTTGCAGCCATCTTTTGAGACTTCACCTGGAGCTGCAAAGAGTAGGTGAACCCAGTTTCCAGAGAGACCTTCTGAGGGAGCACAGACTTTTGCCTTTGTTTACCCGATCAGAAAGCGGCGTGCTCAGGGAGCTGTGTGGGAGTCACGGGTGGCAGTGATGCGCTGGCATTGCCCGGGCATCCTGCAGCGGTGACGCTTGTGATCCCCCCAGCCTTGTCCTGGGTACCACGCATGGCCCGCTTCCTTGACCCCACACATTTCATTTAAGAAAATAAGAATACATTTCACTTAAGAAAAAACAAGATAAATACATTTTAAAAGGAAGCTAAGTCAGACTGGGGCAAGACCAAAATCAGACTTCTCCCCCACCATCTGCACTCTCCTCCTAGAAAAGAGGCTTTCTGTTGAATAGGAAGATGAGGAGGGGCTTGAAATGGGCCCCCTCACGCCCTAGGTAGTTGCTACCAGCATGAGCAGGACTCATGGGCTGCTCAGGGCTCAAGGTGACAGTACAGCTGTCACCTGTCCCTGTAGCACGCAGCACAGCAGGGATGGCCTGGTTTGAGGGTTGTCCAAACCACAACAGGGGTTCAGACCCCAGGGGAACAAGCACTGACAGGGAGGATGACACCTAGGCTGTGAGCAGGGAGGAGATCCCCACCCGTGCACTTGGGCAGGCAAGAGGAAGCACTGCAGGGATGGACCTGCCTAAGTGAGATGGAGATGAATGAAAGGGCTCTAGGAACATTTCCTGCAGAAGACAGCAGAGGGCCTGGTGCTCTTTGGATGCTCATGTATAGTTGGAAGAGGAAGTATATGGACAGAGAGAAAAATCTCTCTGGCTTGTAGGTGTCAGCACACACAGAAGGGGGAATCCGCCTCATGGCTTGACTTGTCCCATGCAGCTCCCTAAAATGGCCAGAGCAGCTCCCCTTTCCATCTGTGGCCAAACCCCAGCGTGGTCCCCATGGTCCCCCCTGCAGCCTTTCCATGACATGGCCTGGGGTCCCAGTGGGACAACTGGCATCCAGCTTCCCTGTCCCCACAGTGCCCCGATCTCTGCCCATGTTTCTCTGCAATGCCTGGTGGATCCCAGCTGCTGGCTGCAGCCTTTGCCATCACCTTTCCCTGGGAAGCTGCATTGCAGCGAGCAGGAGAGGGCAGAGGGAGGCAGTGGGTAGCTTTGGAGGAGTGCAGAGCAGGACCAGGAGGCGAGCAGGGAGGAGTGTCACCTTCCCACAAGGATGTCACTCCTGACTTGGGGCAAGGATGGAACCACCATGAAAGGCCTGGCATCTTTCCAACACTTTTCAAGTGGGAGATGTCCCTTCCCCCGGCAGGGGGTTGGAACTAGATGATCTTCAAGGCCCCTTCCAACCCAAACCATTCTATGACTCTATGCTTCTATAACACTCTGCCATCTCTGCGGTGATGGTCAGGGCTGAAGAATACACCTCCAAAAACCTGCACAGGGCCAAACCCCCTGAGTGAGAGGCAAGGTTGGGCTGTGCAATGGTCATAGGGTATTTGCCAGCCCTTGGGCAGGTCGGCTGCGGGATGAGAGAACTGTGCTGTGATGAGGCTCAGACACCCTGTGCTTTCAGAAAGATATGCAGATATCATGGTTTTGGTTGCCTCTACAAGCCCTAACAGAGCGTGAGCTCTGGCAGCCTTGTGGTTGGAGGAGTGTCAGTATCATCTTGTGGTTTCTTAGATCTCTATCTGAACCTGTCAGATATTTTGTCACAGACAGTTCCTTCCTCTGCCAGCAGATCTGGGCACACCAAAACAGGTTCACCCGCATGTCCCATAGCAGGACAGTCTCCATTGGTGACAGCAGAAGGTGACTCAGAGATGAGTGACTGCCACCCCACCAAATGCCACAAGGAAGCGATGCAGCCCAGGAGCTGCACGTTGGAGCCCAGGAGTGTGCAGGGCTACACGGTAAGGCAGGTGGTGGGTATGTAAAAACTTACTTTCTGCAGGCACTGCTCCTCTGAAAGAGAAGTCCCAACCACTTGGGGCAGCAGGGACAAGTCATGCCTCAGCACAAAATGCAATTGCTCTTGTAGGGAGGAGACAAGGCCAAGACACATCGCCCTGCTGTGCATCCCTACCTGGATCTGGGCATGAGCAGTGCATACATAAATTAGCCAGAACAGTGGGATAATTGCAATACTGTAACACATGCAATACAGGAGTAGCAACAAATAATCCCTCTCCCCATCTCCGAGAGTGGGACGTCTCTTGGCAAATTCCAGCTGAGATTTCATCCCTTGTAAAGCCTGAGTACCTGACAGCATGTTGCTGGGCCGCCCCAAAATGCTACCAGAGTGTGTTTGTGACAACCCAGTGGTGTCAGTCACTTGGTTCAACTCCAGGTCCTTCACATGTTTTTGAAGAGAGGAGTCTGCAAGGCCCCAGGACACCACCACCCCAGACTTATTGAGGAGGGCTCATGGGAGGACTTGGGAAAGACATGGACTCCTTCTCACCCCAGCAGGATCCATGGAGACCCTCCTGCAGCACTGGTCCCCACCCACGGGGACATTGCAGTGAAGGGGACACTGTGGGGAGGCAGCCCCAATACATCCAGACACAAGGAGGTCTCCAAGGACTCCATGCAGCCTCAGAGTGGGAGAGAGCAGCACTGCCCTGAGGTCCCCACTGCATTACGGGGGCCGCAGGGCAGTGAGGAAATCCCAGGGAGAGGAGCTCGTGGTGCCTCGTGAATGGCAGTTGTCGCTGGGAGCCAGACGTGAAAATACCCAGAGAAACCACAAGCTGTGAGCTGGCGAATTTGGTGCCTGTTGCAGAGAAGAGGGAGGTGGAAAAAGGGGAAGTGTTCTCTGGGGCATCCCAGGGAGCCCATCACCTTGTGGCCAGGGCAGTGTTGGGGTGCCTGGGCAGCCCCGTGACTGTGAGTGAGCACAAGGGGATGGGGGTAGGCGTTTGGACGAGAGCTGGTCCCTCTCCACTCCCTGGGCAGGGACCCTCCTGCTCTGCCTTCGGCATCCCACCTCATACCAAACCCACGCTGGCACTTGTGTTTGCCCCATGTCTATGGGAAAAGATGGTATTTGTAGAGTCAGACCAGCAAGCCGGGCTTCACAGGCAAGCACTCCTCTTCCAGAGAAGAGCCACCAAGCTGGTGAGGGGTCTAGAGAGCAAGTCATACAAGGAGAGGCTGAGGGAACTGGACATGTTTAGTTTGGAGAAGAGTAGGGTGAGGGAAGACCTCATTGCCCTCTACAACTACCTGTCTCCAGGCCATTTTGAGGGTCTGAGCACCTTTATGCCCAAGGCCTGGGTCCTTGAAAAGGAGACAGACTTAAGGTCCTCCTGGTCCTTTGGGGAGGATGCTGAGATGGGTTTGCTGAGTGCTGCTGTCATGTTCATGAATCAAAGTGTGAACCTGCTGCTCAAGGGCGGTTTCATATCCTGTCTTGGTCAGTATAGCCCTCACACGTGTGCCGATTTGCTCAGCCTTACCTCACCTCGCACAAGGGCTATTCTGGTATTTCCTAGACCTGCTGCTTCCTTTTTTTCAGCCATTTCTGAGGCGATGGTGCCATGACATCAGCTGTTACGCTATGGAAACTCCAAGAGTTTGACCTGAAATCTGACTGATGGGGCTGGCCACTGTCCCTATAAAAAGCGAGGACTGAGCCAGCCCCTCACATCAGACACAGGAGACATCTGCCCTGATCCTGCCTCTGCCCTCACAACTCATCTCTGTCCATAATGAACGTCTCTGCAGTGTGCCTCTCCATCATCCTCGTTGCTGCCCTCTTTTCTCAGGCCTCTCCTGCTCCATGTGAGTATAGCATCTCTCTCTGCTCTCTTGGGGTGGATTTTTACTCTGACTTCCAGTAATTCTGAAGCAGAACTGGAAAAGTTAGCTGCAATGGTTGGACACCTGTGTGAATAGCTTCTCCTGCTTTCTGGTCTTTCCTTCTAGCATCCTTTTATCTGAGGGATGAATTTTGCTGCTAAGTATCAAAGTTTTCAGGTTTCATCTCTGATTTTGTTGCTGAGCTTTAGAAGTGGTCCCAGGGTGACTGAAGGGATTTTTATCATCGGAAGTGAGTGCAAAACATTTAACAAGAAATCCTAGCAGTGACTTTAATTAAGTTTTGGTGTACACAGCAATTCCTTGCTGACTTTCTGGGGAAACAGGAAGAGAGGAGGGCTCCGCAGCTGACAAAGGGCATGGTTGCCCAAGCTCTCAGTTGGGGAATGTGCAGTTTATGGAGTGATAGACTCATGTCAGCTTTCCTGATCTCTTCCAGTTGGGGCTGATGCAACTGTGTGCTGCTTCAGCTACACTTTACGAAAGCTGCCCCAGAGTCATGTGAAGGATTATTTCTACACTAGCAGCAAGTGTTCACAGCCAGCAGTTGTGTAAGTACCAGCTCCTTCTCTGGGCTCTGAGGAAAGGCTCTGCCAGCCTTTGGGGTCTTTGCTTCATGTCCAATGGGGCCAAAAGCATGGTGGTGTGAGGATCCATACCTGCAGTAAGGGAAGGGGGCAGCCACCACGGGTACCATGTGCAGCACGTGAGCACTCATCCTCTTCAGCTGAGAAATAAGTGGCTTCCTTGGTCTCCTTGAACCATCCTGGTGCTGGGAGTAAGGTGTGGGAAGGAGGTCCCTCTATAGCCAGTAGGACCTCCCAGTGGTGATGAGCACAATGCACATAATGTGCCACCTGCAAGACTTGCACCCAATCTGCCAGCCGCCCCCTCTCTGCATCCAGGCTCACCTCCACACTGAACATGGCCAAGAACACCTGAACATGGCAGTGTTCTCCCAGAGGACCCTGATCTCTCCCTGCCCTCTGGGTTTTAGGAGGCTCTGCAGACCCCTGATTCTTGGGGGTTTGTGAGATGGGAGACTGGGGGGAGATGATCCCCTTGGGGGCTAGCCTTGACCACAGGGCAGGTCACCGTGTGCCCAGGAGGTGACCCAAGGCCCTCGTGTCCTATTCCCTCTCCGGAGCTGTAACACCTCACTGCATGACTTGACAGGTTCACCACCAGGAAGGACCGGCAGGTCTGTGCTAACCCTGATGCCAGGTGGGTGAAGGAATATGTGAATGCCCTGGAGCTGCAGTGAGCGCTGGGAGCTGAGAGGTCTCTGCCCTGGAGAAGTCGTGCAAGATAGTCCAGCAGAGTCTTATCACAGACCTAGAAATCCTGCTGCTGAGCACCAGGACCCGCTGAGCCACCTTGGGACCCCAGCACTTCCTTTTGTCTTGCAAAGGTGTCATTTTTCCATGATAATTTAGCCACCCTCACTGGCAGCTGTGATGCTGGGGACCTCCTGCCCTTGCAGACCCATCTTGGCATAGCCTGCTATGTGACATGTGGCTAAACTGTCCCCTCCTTGTGCCTCTGCTGATAGAATGGGAGGGGGATTTTATCCCCAGATATATTTGTGGGAATTGGTCTGGCAAAATCAGGTATGAGTGCTGTCATGTAAAGCCAGGCTGACATCCAAGTCATCTGGGTGAATTTTACCATGGTACGGTGGATGCTGTGAGTCAGATCTGTCTCCTTAGTGGAGGAAGTGGTGTGCTGGTTATTTACAGGATGCTTGCTGTGGAACCACATTGTTCAATCTCATTCTCAAAACGCTGTCTCTTGCTGGTGCCAAAGAATAAAGAGGTTTTCTCTCTGTGTCAGCTCTGTGTCTCCTCCTGCCTGGAAAAACAGGGCCGGTAGGACCCCACCACAACCATTTTGGGAGAGGCAAGGGAAGAATCCCAACTTCCCAGCTGGAAATGCCTCAGCCTCCTTAGCCCCAAAAGCTTTCCCTTCTGGGTCCCCTCCCGGCTCCCAGCAGCGGCCCCATCACGACTCCAGCACCTCCCAGGACTGCTCCTTCCCAGCTCCTGTGCTGCTGCGGAGCCAGACCTCTCCCCGTGTAGCCAAGTAGCCAGGGACCGGTGGAGCTGGACCCACTGGAAACCACAGGGTGGGTGTGCAGCGGCCTCTCTGGAGTGAGCTCGGAGGAGGGTGGCTCAGGGGCTGGCCAGCCGGGACCATGTCCCCAGCACGGGTTCCTCTGGAGATGCAACCAGAGCTGTGCTCAGCGCTGGATATGCTCTGTTAGTGTTCTACTGTGAAAGACAAGCATCGCTTACCTGCTGTTCTTCAACTGCTTTGGGAAGAAAACCTGAATTTGGTTTAAAAAAGCACAAGAGATCTTTTGCACCAAGTAAAACCCACAAAAACACTTTATCAGCCTCTGGTTTGCATTTAAAACTAGCTGATATTTTTCTGGGTAGAGAATGAGAGTGCCAGGCCTGACCTCCCTGCCGCTGAAGCTCTGAGGGGGCGACAGGGACCTTTGTTCTCCAGGCTGTCTCCATCAGAGCTGTCTGAAGCAAAAGCTCGGAAGTTTTTTGCATCATCCCTTGGCCAAGAGTATCCCCACCTGGCAGCTTATGCATGTCAGATCTTCACCTCCCAGAACACTTTCCACCACAAAATGAGCTACTCATCACCCTGGGAGTTATTTCTCAGCTCCCTCCCCATTGCTAGCAACAAACGATCCCTCATAATTAGGGGCAAGCAAAGCAGTGTGAGATACAGTGTCCGTAAAACACCCCAAGCCCCTTGGTGCCACAGTGATCTGCAAATGTTCAAGTTGTCTCCTCTTCTCCCCCTGTTCATGACCATCTGTCCACAGGTCTCGCTGTTTATTAACGAACATTTCCTATTGCAGTTCCTTATGAACTGCCTCAAAGTCTCTATTTCTGGCAGGAGCCGAAGGCAGAGCTGTCACCCACCACTCCTAGGCTCTCCACAGCTTGGGACTGTAGCCCCAGCAGCAGCTGCCTGGGTCAGTGCAGGGAATGGGTGTGGAAACCTCACAGAGCCCAAGGGCATAGGGGAGACTCTCAGTGACCAGGACAAGGGTCCCCAGAGAGGAGGGGACTGTCCCAGCCATGAAGCCAGGGTCAGCAAGGGGCCTTTGTGGCCCTGACCTGGCAGAGCATCTTCCCAGCGAGAACAGGGCAGCTGGGGGAGCCCTGAGATGTCTGTGCACCAAGATCTGCTACCACAACCTGAACTGATCTTGTCCCTGCGTCCTGGCAGGACACCTGCCTGTGTGCTGTCGAGGTTCTGAGGGATGGAGGGGGTCTCAGGGATGAAGGGGGTCCCAAATCCTTGGTGATGGGGCACAAGGTGGCACAGCCCCAGGCAGAAGAGGGTGGCTGTCCCTGGGGATGCAGGGGAAAAGTGTATGGGAATAGAGGTGGGTGCGAAGGGGTGGGTGCAGAGACCAGTGGGGCATCAAGGACATGCAGAGAGAAAAGATTCTTTATTCCTTAAAGACAGCCTGAAAGCACGTCTACAGAATAAAGATGAAAATTGTGAAGTAACAGCACACTTGAAATGCCCCTTCCATCAAGGCAGAAGGTGGCCAGAAGCTCTGCAGGCTAGGCAGGTAGCTCAGCAGGAGGGGAGAGGGACAAGGTTCTGGCTTGCATCCCTGAAAAGCATCTCTGGCACAGCCCACTATGGCAGGAGACAAGGGGACCCTGGGGCACAGCCCGGCAGCAGAGGGAAGCAGCAAAGGGACAGAAAAATCAGCCATGTCTTCCTGACCACGAGAATAGTCAAACAGTGCTTATGTGGGTTTGCTTTTATACAGGGGCTCCTTGAGGACTTCACAGAAAGCTTTTAAGCATTACAGATGGGAAACTGAGGCACAAGCTTGCCTTTGCAGAGTCAGGCTGGGTGAGGTGGGCTGATGGGGCCAGTACTCCTCGCTGGGGCCACAGGTCCCACTTCCCTGCCCACAGGACTGTGACAATTGCAGTGTGCACTTGCAGCCCAGAAGGCCAATCACATCCTGGGATGCATCAAAAGAAGTGTTGCCAGCAGATCCAGAGAGGTGATTCTGCCACTTTGCTCTGGTGAGACCTCACCTGGAATACTGTGTACGGGTCTGGAGCCCTCAATATAGAAAGGACATGGACCTGATGGTGCGGGTCCAGAGGAGGGCCACAAAAATGATCAGGGGGTTGGAGCACCTCTGCTATGAGGACAGGCTGAGAAAGCTGGGGTTGTTCAGCCTGGAGAAGAGGAGGCTCCGGGAAGACCTAATAGCGGCCTTCCAGTACCTGAGGGGGGCCTACAGGAAGGCTGGGGAGAGCCTGTGTACAAAGGCCTGCAGTGACAGGACAAGGGGCAATGGCTTTAAATTGGGAAAGGGCAGATTTAGATTGGATATTAGGAAAAAGTTCTTAACTATGAGGGTGGTGGAACACTGGAACAGGTTGCCCAGGGAGGTAGTTGAGGCCCCTTCCCTGGAGATATTCAAGGCGAGGCTTGATGAGGCCCTGGGCAACCTCGTCTAGTTGGGGGTGTCCCTGCTGACTGTGGGGAGGCCAGACTAGATGACCTTTAGAGGTCCCTTCCGGCCTGGACGATTCTATAGTTCTATGGTTCTATGATTCTATTATTCTTTTTGGATGCCTCTCTTGAAATAATTAAAATGCTACTTCTTACAGCAATGCTGAGAACAAACCCTCTGAAAATCAGGTCCCATCCAAACTGGAGCCACCCAAACAAATTTATGTCACTTTTAAGGTTCGAATTTTTAACTTCCGGAGTCAACATGGGTACAACTTTCCGAATGTGTGCATAACACGGAGTTAACAGAACTGAAATGGCCATTGCAAGCTCTTAGAACATCCATGTGCACAGAGGCCTGCTAACTTTTAAAACCTGTATTTCAAGAGAAGGAGCAAGAAATAAGCATCCTCTCCCCTAACATATGGATTAAAATTTTTACACTGAAAGTAATTAAAATACCATGACAAATTAAGAGCTGATAAAAGGCCACAGCTAAAGATTTATGATCTTTTTTTTTAAAGCATCTTTAAGCTTTACCAAATGTACAGTGTTCCATGTACTTCATCTCTAACATCTGAATCCAGTTAGCAATGATTTTCAACTAACAGGGTGTTCCTTTGCATCAAAATGTGTAGCAAGATCTCTGTGTTACGCATGTCATCTTATGACAGTCAGTTAGCTCTCTTGCTGAAGTGCATTAGGAAACTGTTTTAAAGAGCTTGCACCTTTTGTCAGAGTGGTTAAAAAAAACCCCAACATTGTTTAACAGCCCTGTATGTCTTACCGTTATACTCTCCACCTTTTTCAAAGGTCAGAGAAGTGTCATATTGTGACTGTACTAATTTATTCAGAAAGCACAGCTTAACTCTTCCTGTGACTTGTTAAAATCATGACAACACCATATCGGGTGGGGGGGGGCAGGATTCAAAAGTGTAGACAACACACGTTTAGTGAGTAGCTTTTTACTTGTGTCTCACATCAATCACTCCTGACATTTCCAAGGAGAAATCCTATCTGGACCCTAAAAATCTATTTCCTTTTCTCATGACAGCTGTGATTAAGGCAGGGCAGCTTGTACCATGCAGTTCTCTAATGATGAAGGCAGCCCTTCATGTCAACTTTCTTCTTAAAGTTGCAGTTATCAGAAATACTCCAATGTGAAATATTCCCCCTTTTATTTGTTCTGTGCACATTTTCAATAAAAATCATCTTTATTTGGGTGGTTTGCAGAACTATCCCTAGAGGTCCACTGCAGCCAGTAAGAAATCAAACCTTCTGGTTTCCAAAAGGTAAAGCTGGTTGCCTCTCAGCACTGCACCTGGTATTTCTAAGGAATAGAAAAGGAATCATAGTGCCAACTTGTCATCTGGAGCCACCCTCGCATTGCTTTGTATATGTGAATGGGACGTGAGAGTAGTTCAGTGCCTCGTGCTATATTAGTGTTCTGCTCAGGGCAGTGTAGACTCAAATCTCATTAAATATGGTTGTTTGAAATGACTTAGACATTGAATGGCATTGGGTCTGTATTATCAGCACTTACAGTAGGTCCAGAGGCTCATTGTCTGGGTTGTATCAATGCACAGTTTCACTACCTTTCTTCACTTATCTGAGAAATACCCACACTAGTTAAAATTAGAAATGTTCTGACAGTGGATTATCTGCTTCTCACTCCTACCCATAGGTGATGGCAAAAAGCCCTGCTTTTTGTTGAGTTAATAATTACCAATCTTTTGGGGAAAGAAAATGGTCTATCTTTATATTTCTGATATAATGCAACACAGGCCTCCTTGTCACATGATTCAGCACTCAGTAACTAGACTTCAGGAGACAAGAACAAGTACTGTGCTACATTAGATGTCAAAAAAGCCCTCTCCTTTCCCCCCGAACTCTCACTAGGCTACTAAAGTTTATACCAGAGCCATCCACTGGTTACTGAACACTTTCCAGCGCATCAGCTTTAGAAGTCTTTTCTTCTCTTTATGAAGGGCACTGTGATTCCGTTTGGCCTCAAATGGGTTTTCAACGTCAACCTGAGGTCAAGTGTGTGAATCTCAAGACAAGACCAGGACACATCTGGAGGGCTGTGCATTACTGTCCTACCCTATTAAAAAGCAGCAACAACAACAACTGCTTAGGAGTTCCTGGGGCTGAGGCTGACAGGGAAAACAGATGGACCACACTTCAGGATTTAATTTTCAGATGTGATTCCCCCATGCAGATGAGTGGTTGGCACAATTTATGATCTTAAAACTGGTTAATTTTTTGAAAAATCATACTCTGTTCTAAGATGTATGAGACATCATAAAAAGTTGTGATAGCCTCTTTTTTGTGACATACTGTACTGTGGAAAACAAATTCTATCCAGTGCAATTCCTCCATGGGAATAAACTCACAGAGCCCCACTGACTGAGGAGGGGCTGTGACAATTTGGTCACAACCTGCTGACCTGGTTGCTCACGTTTCACCCATGTAATAGGTTTTCCTGCTTTTACCCATTAGAGCAAGCAGCAAACCAATGCTTATCAACATTATAGAGAGTTCATAGGTAACTACTGACACATTTTTAGACGACAGTTGAAAATAGGAAGCAAGAAAATAACCATACTAAGATTATTAGGTTCTAAGTGACTACTAAACATACTTGCTTCCTTACATGTGGATCAGAAAAGTTATGTATTGTTTATGGAAAAAAGCCAGTGCCTCTTAAACATTATTCATGATAAAATTCATCCTACCAGTCAACCACATACCACAATTCAGGTGCCTTTAAAGCCTAGGCTTTGAACAGGGCTTTTGTTGGTTTTTTTTTGTTTGGTTTGTTTTTTGGTTTGTTTTTTTTCTTTTTTTTTGGAGTGGTAGAACTATATACATGCTCTCAGTGTGAATATGTAATAGAGAGACTGCTTGCTTAAATACAAACCCCCCACACTCACACCTACACACACACACACTCTGTTGCATGCATCATTATCATACCATAGGGGTAAGCAGAAAAAGAGAATGAATCCGTATGTATTTGCCTGGAGTAAATGGACTTATTTCACAGAAGCCAGCAATTAATCCTGATGAGTTTTCTGCACCGTATTTGAAATTAGGTGCTCATTTTTTCTGAAGTTTCCTCACTCCACTTGTCCTTGATTAGAATCTTTTTTTAGATCATGTTTTATTCACTTAAATACACTTTCCTGGAAGCTGTGAAAATAGCAAATATCAGACCAACTTCCAGATTGAATTATACATCTTTGGATTTAATAGCAATGCTATAAACCCCCCCTATTATTTTTTTTTTTTTGCATAATACTCACAAGGTCCTGGAAGACAATGTGTGTGCTTGTACTTTGGTAAAATACGTTCAGCTGTCATGCACACCTGTGTAATAACTGTTGGAGAGATGAAAGCACAGATGAGACATAATCAGAGACTGGTTCTATACTCCCTTTCCTTTTCTGCTTCCATTTTGCAGTAGTTCACCTCTCCATGATTTCATCCTGTTTTACAGTGGCCCATGTGGAAATACAAACTACTGAAATGCTCAGATCCATATCTGAAGCTACCCACCTTTCAAGTAAGTCAAGCGAAGACAAAATACAAAACTAAACAAAAAGTATCCAAGAAACAAGTTTTTGCAGCCGGCTAAAGAAAAGGGTTATAATTTTGTTAACAGCAAGGTCTATCAGTTGTCACTTTAAAAAAAATATTTGTCAAAGAATTACCATCTGGGATATACACTTTTTAGCAGTAATCGGTGCATGAAGAGTTTGTATGATCTTAACTCCCTTAAGTTTATTTAAGCACTGTCACACTCATATTGGATTTAAGGTGAAAAAAGTCTTTTCTATGTAAGTATTACCCATTATTCTTCATTTCCTGTTGTACCTGATATTCCTTCAATTAGCCACATATGTCAAAGCTAGACTTAATGATAGCTAATCTTCAAGCAATGTCTGTTAATTTTGTCTGTCTGTTTCTGGATCAAGATATAGAACAGGGAACTCCCCATTAGCTGATATATCTTTCAAGCTCAAAAGCTGAAGAACAAAATACAATACAATGGAGAAATAGATTCAACTGAGGTTTGCTCAGTTCTATGGGAGGCAGTAGTCTCTGCTAATCAAGTAGTATCATGTAGTCCTCTCCTCCAGCCTGCATGAATTAGAAAGAAATAAACATAATTATAAAGTAAGGGGG
>JAOXJK010000006.1:434047-454187 GCA_025774025.1 Xenus cinereus | reverse complement strand
GGGATCAGGCAGGGGTGGCCATCTCAGTGTGTCCCCAAAACGTTCATAAATGCCTTCACCCAAACATCTGTAGGGTCAGCATAGACCTGTTGTTTCTTCCTGGTGATGAAGTTGGGAAGTGGGGAAGACCAGGAAACCAATGTGGTGGGGAAGGGATGCACCACCATGAAGTTGCAGAGTCACACCAGGGCTGGGGAATGTCCTTTTTGTGACCATTGTCTGGTGTGAGGGAAGTCAGCCAAGGGGAGGTGCTCAGAAACCAGAGAAGGTCCCCCGGCCAGACTCTTGGCTCTGCCTCAACTTGCTGCTGGCACCCACAGGCAGGGGGAAGGACCACAGACCCAAGCGGGCGCTGCAGAGTGTGTGGTTGGTGTCTCCTGCGGCAGGCACCTTCTGGGCATTTCTCTGCCGCACACCAAAACCTTGCCTGGGAGCACTTTCTCAGCCGTGCTGTGTTGGATGCACCCACATGAGACCAGGAACAACTTCTCATCCTCCCTCTGCTGGGCTCATCCCAGCATCAGTGTGAGCCGTTCCTTCTCAGCCTTCTTCTTGCAACTGAAAACCATCTCTCCTTGCCAGGACTGAGTAGATAACACCCCAACAAGTCCCACTCTTAGACCCAAGAGGGAGAAATATTTGTGGGGCCAAGACAAAAACTTCCTACACAGTCAAGAGTCCATACCCTCACAACAGCTGGCTGCTGGGACCTACTGGTGGTGTAGAAATAGTCCTTAATGTGTTTCCTGGAAAGCTTCTGCCAAGTGTATGTGAAGTAGCACACAGCTGTGTCAGAGACAGATGGAAGAGATTTGGAGTGCAAGATTGAATCCATATGACCAGGAGAGGACACAATAAGGATATGTACGTCCAGCAGAGAATAAGCACTTCCAGCAGGTCACGCTCCAGACCAAGGAGTCAGATCAGGTCATGCCTGTTCCTCAGGCATTACAGGTCATCATCATGAGCTCTTTTTCCTCCAGAAGAGGGAAAAACAACCCAAAGACAGAGGTGGATTGACCCGAAGCAGAGCATGATTGGGAACAGAGGGCAGCAAGAAGGAGAGCAACAAGATTCAACCAGAGGGACCTTCATGTTCCCCTCAGGAGCTAAGCAGACACACAGACTGTGTTCATGCTCAGCACTGATCCATCCAGTCCCGACTTTCCACAAGGAAGCACCAGTGATGAAACCTCACATATAAATGTATGGAATTAGGAGAAAGGCTTCTTAAGCGATGTGGAGCTCCCAGAATATGGCCAGTGTAGGTTAGAAAGACAGAACTCAAAGAGGCTGAGCCATGAGGCCAAGTTCAAACCAGCTACCAAAGAGCCACAGGGAAAGCCCGTGTCAGGATGTACATCCCTTAATATAGCAGCTGCTTCAGCAACATCAGCTGTCCTTGTCTTGAGAAGAACATCCAAGAATGAGAGGAGGTAAGAACTGCCCTGCAGAGGCTGATGGAGGGGACAGCTAGAGTCAGATTAGGAACAGGGCCAACAGGGAGATAATGCAGCCATTGGGTCTGAAGGTCTGCATGGCTCACCTCCCTTCCCAGGCTTCTCCCAGCTGTACTGGGAGAAAGGGGACAGCCACAGGGTTCATGCTCTCAAAAATACCAAAGAACCAGGATATAGCTGCTTTGCCCATGGCACCATGAAGGTCTTCTGACCTTCTGGGGGCCTTCTGACACAACACCAGTGAATGAGAAGCCTGTGGTTCATGGGGTCCAGCAGAGTCAACCTGCCTGGCTCCATGGGAGCAGCTGGCCTTGGCTTTTTTCCACCTCTGTAAGCACATGAGAAGACTGATGGCTGAGCAATGTTCACCTTTCAGCAGACAACTGGGGAGCTGAACTCCTCCCTTGCCTCTCCGCTGGATTCCCTTTCCTTCAGCTCAGGTCTGGCTGGTGAACCACTTGGCCTTGCTGAGTCCTGGCTGTGTTTTGAGACTGGACACCTGACTCCATGCTTGTTTGTGCCCTATGCATGCCACATGCAATCTCATGACGGAGCCCTTCCCAACTCGCACCCCATTTTGCAGCACAGATGTCCCTGAATTGCTTGGAGAGCAAAGGGACCTGCAGGAAAGGGAGTGCTGGGCTGTCAGGGTTGATGTGGAAAAGGGTGTCGGGGCCAGGGACTGATCTACAGCTGAGCTGCCTCTTGCATCAGGCAAGCGAGGGCTGGTGCTGCCCCAAACCTCAAGGCAGGACCATCGAAAGCAGCCGACACATCCCCTGGATTCAGCAGTATCTCTCCCTGCTCGGCTGCTGCTGCTGGAACTTCAGTAAGGAAACCGAAAGCAGAAAGGCTGGAGAGGGAAATTCCCACATGTGCCTGGGCTCCCAGCCAGGGACTGCCCAGAGGCAGCTGCAGCACCAGGTCCTCCTGCCTCTCCAGCCTGTCCCCTGCCCCTGGGCCTGGGGCAAACCTCAGACGGCCCCCAGCCTTCCCTCTCACCACAACATCCGTCCTCCATCCCCTCAGTGCATGCAGAGCCCCAGATCAGGGACTATTCTGGGCTCCTGCAGCACCAAACTTCACTTCTCAGCAGAAAAAGCGACTGAGTGTGCAGTAGGTGTGGGGGGGTCAGGCTGCCCTCAGGGGTAGAGGAGGTCCCCAGCACCCCCTTCCCGAGCTCCTCATCTGCCCACCTACAGGCAGCACCTCCTGTCCATCCACCCCACCATGTGGTGGCCACTCTCTGCTCCTGTGTTTCATGGCACAGTGGGAAGCCCTGCTCAGGATACACCCCTCTGCAGATTTTTGTCTGTCCTTCACAAGGCTAAGCCCTTTCCATAGAGTGGAAAAAGGCTTTTGCAAACATGCTGACCCACCTCGCCCCTGCTTGGGCCTGACGCTTTCTGCTAGGACCCTGCTGTGCCAGGGGAGCACTGGGACGCTGCCAGGGGTGAGCAAGAGCCTTTCCCAAGTCATTCTCCCAGCAGAGTGGTGAGGAGGCATCCCCACTGAGCTGGAGAGGAGCCCTCCACATGGTACCCCATCCCCAGCAGGTACCCCATCCCCAGCACCATCTCCTGGGACACAGCATGGTGCTGGGCTGGGTCTGTCCTTTGCTGGGATGCTGCTCCTTGGGTGTCCCGTGAGCCTGCAGCCAGCTCTCCAGCCTGGAAAACACAAGGCTGGAGGGAAATCACAAGGCAATGTGGAGGTGCTTTCCCAGCCTCAGGGTGGCCAAGTCTGATGTATAGCTGCAGGAAATAACAAAACAATAACAGAAAGACTGGTTTTTTTCCTTAGGAAGAAGAAATACTGACTGGAACAGCATGGCTGCAAGGCCAGTCAGCTCTGGGTGACCATGGTGTTGGGGACACTTATTCTCCCTTTACAGAAGCAAAGGATTGCTGAGCATGATTGCAGTGGGCTTTTACCCTTGGGACCTGCTCTCTCCCATTCATGTTCTCCCACTCATGCAAAGCCAGGTCCTGGCTGCAGCAGGTTTGCTGGTGGCTCTTTTACCCCCACAGCATAGCTGAGCCCTCCCTTTCATTTCACAAATGGGAAAGTATGGAACAACTCCCGTTATGGTGGTGAGAAGGAAAGTTGAGGTCCCTGCCCATCTGCAGGCAGTGCTGCCGGGCTCGGCAGGACCTAGCTGCACACGGGGGCTGGGGGGCAGAGATGCAGTGATGTCTCAGGGAACAGACCTGTGTGAGGAGAGATGCCACAGGGCTTCTGACAGTGGCACGTGGGTGCCTGTGGGCTCTGTGCTGGGAAATGCTGCTACTCAGCCAGCAGGGGTGGGCACAGGCAGGGAACTGGCCCTGCTCTGCAACCCAGCACCCTCGGTGTGAGGATGGAAGAGTAGCTCACGATCCCCAGGTACCTGCTGGCTCCCAGGGCAGCCCCAGTGCCACGCCTGCTCCATGCCCTCTGGTTCCTCCCATCCGACTGTGAGCTGCTCTTCCTGCTCCCCTCTCAAAGCCTCTGGCAGGATTTTAGCTCTTACAGCGATGCGTCCCGTCACTACCCCATTGCTCCCCGGGACCAGCTTGGGGTGCGGCGTGTGGGGCTGGGAGCAGCAAGCACACATATGGACATGTCTGGGGTGTGTGGGGAGCATACTCATGCATGTAAAAGGCCCATATCTGACATATCTAGTGCTGTAGAGGATGTGGGAGGCGGGGGTGTATGTGGTGGGGGAATGAGGTATTGAAGGATATTCATATGTCTGCTGGAAACTTTATGGTGTTGCCTCAAACCATTTCCCATCATCACATACCACACAGAGTGCGCAGATAGGTTCAGGGTAAGGTTCTGTCTCTATGTTGATGGCCACAGAGGCACATAAAGGGAAAAAAAGCAGAGGTTTTGTCCAAATTCTTTATTCTCCAGAATCAAGATTTCACATGTGTAAGCCAGGGCCACCCATCATCCAACACAGAGACTCTGAGCCACCCTCCCATAAATAGCATTATTATCCACAGAAGGAAGTACTGCCTAACCCATATGATAATTTCTTAAATAATTTAAAATAATATAAGAATAATAGAGGTGCAGTCCCATGGGCCTTCCCAGGCCACAGGCAGTGTGTCAGGGCAGAGGGATGAGGTTACACGCTGGTCCGTGCAAGCTCAGAGCAAGTAGCAGCACACCAGCATGAGGTGTCCTGTGGTGGCCTTCCAGCAGTCCCCTGGAGCTGCCTGCAGATGACATGGGCTCATGCAGCTCCTGCTTGCCCAGTGTCCTGCTCCGTCCTACGGGATCAAGACGACGCAACTCATGCATGACAGCAGCTACGCTTGCCATTTTGCTTTGCTCAGTTCCGCTTCAAGTTTTGCAGGTAACTTTGAACCCAGGAGTCACTGGGGTTGGCACAGACCTGGCGGCCTTTCTTTGTGATGAACCTGTGGAACACGCGTGAGGCATATTAGATCTCTGCTCAAACCTGCATCCCAGGAAGGCCTGGACCCCAGCTTTGGGGCACTGCAAGGGGTTCTCCCCTGTGCCCTAAGCTGATGCTGAAACCAGTGCCTGGCTGTGGTTTACCCCACTCCCAACCTTTTTCCCACACTGTCTCCTCAGCACCTGCAGGAACATCCCTGGGCATCCCCACAAGAGCATCCCTGTCAGTCCCTGGGCAAGCCCTTTCCCCTCGGGGTTCCCCTCATCCTGCTCTGTTCCTGCAGACCCCCATGCCCAGTCACCCCACAGAGCTGGTCGCTCACACCCCTCAGCGGCCATGCCCGTGCTGCCCCAGCGGGGCTGCCCCCAGGATTCAGCACTGGTACTCACACGATGGCCGGCAGCGTGCAGCTGGTGCTGGTGCTGTAATACCGCTGGATGAGCTTCCGCGGGAGCTTGTGGTGTGTGTAGGAGAAGCAGCAGATTGGGAGGTCAGATCCAACTGGAAGAGGCAAGGAGAGACAACATGATCATGTGCTGGGCTGCGCGTCGGGAGCAGCCAACCCATCAGCTCAGGGAGCTGTGCTGGCAGGGAAGGGAGTGGGGAATTAGAGAATAATTAAAGTTGAAACAGACATTGGGGATCATATGGTCCAATGCCAGAAACAATATTTTCAGGTACTGGGGGAGATTCCCACCCAATCTTTGCTCAGAGCTTTGTTTCTCCACCTCCCCCAGCCCCAGGGTGAGACTGAAGTCCTTAAACTATAACCAGGAATAAGTACTCTGAGCCCAGGATGAATGGATGGATGATGGATGGATGGATGGATGGATGGATAGATGGATGGATGGATGATTTTCTAATTCTGGGGTTCCTCCGTGTAGCTGATCTCAATGCAGAGTGGAGAGTGGTACAAATGCTGAAAAATTGCCAGTTATTGGCCAGGGGAGCCCAATGAAGAAATGATAACAAAGGCTCAGATCTGTTCTTCCTTCACAAATGAAAAAGCAGGACTCACCTGGGCCAGAGAAAGTTTGGGAGCAAGAGGCTACAATGAGGAGTAGAGCAAAAACGGCTGCAGAGACCTTCATCTTCCTGTCGGGTGAGAGCAGTCAGAGCAGGAGCAGAAGCTCTGGCAGATGCAGCTTGGACTGCAGCAGCTGGATTCAGCTCCCTTTTAATAGGGAGTCCTGGAGGCAGTAGGAGAAGCCTGAGTGGAAATTCCAGAATGATGACAGAGGATGTCATGAAAGTGAAATTGCCAAAGGGAATTAGGGGGAGAGGGGGGGATAAGTCAGAAAGAATGGGATACGGTTTGAATTGGAGCCAAGTATGTTGAGCTCTGACTCAGCGCTCATTTTCGATTTCAGTAAATCAAAAGGAAACTAAAATGTGCCAAGTGGCATGGCCACAAAGAGGAAAACTATTTATCTAAACTACAGGAGGGATTTTCCCTGTGAGTCTGTATAGCAAAAGACAAAATGTTGGCCTAGGGTTATGCAACTCTGGAAAAAAAAAAAAACAAACTAGGCAAGCTCTAAAACGTGCTTGTGCTGTGATGTGTCGGGTGCTTATCAAAGGCTGCTGAATGGCAGCACGTGGAGCTGAGAGGTGGCTGGACTGTGGGCTCTGTGCCACCCACAGCACTCTGCCCACACCAGTCCCACTGCACTTGGCTTAACATGGACCAGCAAGGAGCTGAGGATGGAGGCAATCCTAGAGATCACCCAGCCCAGCCCCTGCTCAAAGGAGGGTCAGCTGTGAAGGTTGCCCAGGGCTTTGAAGACCTCCACGGAGACTCCACAATTCCTCTGGACAACCTGTTTCAGTTCAGTTCTGTTCAGCAATCAAGTTTTAGCTGGTGCTTAAATAGAATTACCTGTTGCCTCCTGTCCTGTCACTGGCCACCACTGAGAAGAGTCAGGCTCCATCTCCTTTGGTCCCCACACAAATTGATAAGGTCCCCCTGAGCCATTTCTTCCCCAGGATGAACAGTCCCAGCTCTCCCAGCCTCTCCTCCTAGGAGGGATGATCCTGTCCCTTAATCATCTTTATGGCCCTTCACTGGACTCTCTACAGTATGTCCATATGTCTCTCGTACTGGCAAGCCCAGAACTGGACCCAGTACTCCAGGAGTGGCCTCAGCTGTGCTGAGCAGAGGGGAAGGGTCACCTCCCTTGACCTGCTGGCAACAGGTAGCCAGGGAGGCCGTTGACCTTCTTTGTGGCAAGGGCACATTGCCTCTCATGTCCAGTTTGGTGTCCACCAGGACTAGACACCAAGTCTTTTTATCCCATACTGCTCTCCAGCTGGTCGGCACCAGTGTATGCTCGTGCCTGGGGGTGTTCCTCCCCAGGAGCAGGACTTTGCACTTCTCCTTGTTGAACTTCAGAAGGTTTTTGTCAGCCCATTTCTCCAGCCTGATGAGGTCCCCCTGGATGGCAGCACATCCCTCTGGTGTGGGTCCAGCTTTGTGCCATCTGCAAACTTGCTGAGGGTGCACTTTGTCACATCATCTAGGGAACACTACTGGCCCCAGTATCGATCCTTAGGATTGCCCACTGGCGACCTGCCTCCTGCTGGACTTTGTCCCATTGATCACAACCCTCCAAACCCAGTTGTTCAGCCAGTTCTCTGTCCCTCTCACTGTCGTTTATCTAATCCATACATCATCAGTTTGCCTATGAGGATGTTGTGGAAGTCAAAATAAATAACATCCACTGCTCTGCCCTCATCCACCAAGCCAGCCTTCTCATCTTTGCAGGCTACTCACAGTCACCTTAACAGCCACTGGCCTCCACAAAGCCATCAAATTGCAGGTTCTCACCCTGCTTCGGAGGTTCTTTACAGGCAGGAGGTTCTTTTGCCATCCCATCCAGGAGGGAGTTTGCTGGAAGAGGTGGTTTACCACACTGGAGATATTTTGTCACCCTGAACCTCTCCCTCCAAAAGCTCCATTGAGTCCAGGATGGATTTTCTGGTCAAAAAGGTGAGAAACAAGTGGTGGAGAACCCGCCTGGCATGGCAGAGAGTTTCAAGCCTCGGCAAGGCAGGGCGGTGTGGTGGCTGGAGCAGCTCCTGCCCGGGGAGAGCAGAGATCTGCAGGGAGGTGGAGAATCTGGGACGTCCTGATGTCCTGCCACAGCCGGGGGTGCAGCTGTGGCAGGCCTGTGGGTGGGTGCCAGAGTCTGGAGTTTCATCCCCAGGAGTACAAATCCCCTGCTCAGCTACTCTAGAGCTGCAAGTAAGAGCAGTGGAGACATCGTCGTTCACAAATCAGCTTGTCCCCGGCAGAGAGAGAAAGAAGGTTCAAGGCTCCTGACAGGGGTGACGATCTGCTCCTCCACACACTCTCCCCCCAGGAGGATCTCTTTTGTGCTCCTGATTCCCTGCAGGGTTGTACCCCGAGTTACAGCCCCAGACACTGGTGCTGTTGGCATCCCCAGCACGGCTGAGGGAGTGCTTTTACTGGGACCAAAGACTCTGCAAGTCCTGACCCAGGTATCAAGGAAGGTGTTGGACTTTGCCGGATCCATAGCAAGCCCCAGCAGGACCAGCTCTGTTTTCCCTGGGTAACTCCCAGCAGCTCTGGGCAGAGGTGAACGGCAGAACAAGAAGTGGCTCCAGCTTTTGGCTGATTTGTTCCTGAGCAAAACCAAATTATGGCTTTTTGCCATGGAAATAAATCATGCAGAAACCAACAGTGGGAGTTTTATGTTCCTCTGTGCTTGCAACTCACATGCTAGTGTGTGCACGGGGAAATGACAGTGGCCAGCTGCCGGCACCGCATTGCCAGCTGAGAAAGTTTGTGGCTACCGAAAGACAGCTTTGTGGCTAACGCCAGCGTTGCTGATGGGAATGTCGCAGCCTCTGCTCTCCAGCCCGCCACCTGCATGGAGCAAACGCCACGGGCTGGATCCCACTTGCCGTGCAGAGCACCCGGGGTGGCGGGAAAGTGCGATGGGATGGGATGTGACCTACATCAGACAGCTCTGCTGGGACTGTCCATCCAGCTCTGTCCTCCATCTGGAAGCCCTGAGATGGTCAGTGGAAGGAAAGGAGCCGTCATTTACTGCTAATGAATTTGACAGAGCTGGGGGAGGAGGCTCTGCACAGAGCTGTTGCAGCCGCAGTCGCTGGGATGTGTCATCGGCACAAACCCATCAGCATGTACAAACCTGCCTGCTCTCGTCTGGGATGGTGTTTCCCCCAAAAGCCTCCTGGAAGGGCCCCCCCCGGCTCCTCTGCACTGCTACCCCCTGCCACAGGCTCCGGGTCACTGCCCGCATTCCCGGCTGCCACCCCACCGCCGGCTCTGGCCAGGCCAATCCCACAGCCGCCCCCCCTTGCTCACTTCCCAGGGCAGCTTCTGTTTTCAGTTTTCAGTTTCTGTACACTAGTTTTCGCTTCTCTGCCAAATTCCAGAGCTGTCTGCTGTCACAGCTCCTGCAGTTTATTTATAAGGTGACCTCTCTCGAGCTTCCTTTATTATTCCTGGAAATGAGCCGTCTTAGCCTCACCAAGATTGGGGCATGAGATTTGTTTGGGTCCAGGCAAAAAAAAGAAAGCTAAAATTATTCAAAGAGGAAGACTGTAAGGAAGGATGTTCTAGCGGGTGCTGAGTCTTCAGCTCCTGGATTAGATGGTGACAAGGATTAGCCCAGAGGCTTTGGGACTCCTTCAAAGCCCCCTGAAATCCTGCCCTTGCCAAGAGCCACAGGTCACAAAGCAGATACCCCCAGGGCAGAGGGATGCAGGTGGTGGTGAGGGCTATGCCCAGGCTGATGGGGAAGCCTTGTCTGCCTTCCCCTGGGGGTACAGCTCACCCATGGAGTGTGCATCATCCCAGCCCTGGCACCTTGGCCCCATCAGAAGGACTTTAGAACACATAAAGGGGTATTCATAGAATCAAAGAATGGTTAAAGTTGGAAGGGACGTTAAAGACCATCTCATTCCAGCCCCCCTGTCGAGGGCAGGGACACCTCCCACCAGACCAGGTTGCTCCAAGCCCCCTCCAACTTGGCCTTGACCCCCTCCAGGGATGGGGCAGCCACAGCTTCTCTGGGCAACCTGGGCAGGGTCTCAGCACCCTGTGAGAGGTCCCTCCTGTGGCTGCACCTCTCTGCATATCCCCAGGGGGTGCCGAGGCCACATGGGGAGGCTGTGGGGCTGTGGCACGCTGGCAAGCAGTGTCAAACCTCCCCGAGCCACCCCCCACCCCCCCCATCTCCCCCAGGGGATGTGCGTGCCAGGCAGAGCCCGTGCTGGCCAGGGTGACCAGACAATGGCCCTTTTGAAGGGCGCAAGCACATCTGGGGTGGCAAAAGCCATAGCATGACAGGGAGCAGGATGGGACCTATGCTTCAGAAGACACTGCAGAGCGCCCTGACCTCCAAACAGCCCCCACACATGGGAAGTGGTTTGCAGCTTTGCAGACAGCCCAGAACAAATCGTGAGGCTCATAAACATCCGAGCTCCACCGCCCATCCTCGTGTGTGATGCCGCAGCTGGAAAGCTCACACCTCGCTGTGGGAGTGGGGCTCACACTTCCCCTGTGGCCTCCTACCCCCGCGACTGGGTAGAGGGGGGGGCACTGACACCAGGCACATCTCCACCAACGCGCCGCAAAGAGAGAGGCCAAGCTCGTGCTGGTGGACATGGGGTCTTCAGGAGGTCCAAGGGCCATGCATTATGGGAGGCCCCCAGCTGTGGCAATGGCCTGACACAAGTTTAAGGTAAACGTGGCCTCATCCCCCTCTGTGAGCAGAGGAGGGTCACAATGCTCAACCATCCCCAGAGTTCCCACGGGGTGCAGTCAGCCCCTCTGTATCCTACAGGCCACCCACAGCCAGCCCACCCAGACCTCCTGGAGAGCCAGGCTCCAGGAGCAGTAATGAAAATGAAAACAATCCATTTATGGCTTCCTTCTTTTCCTTTTTGCTTGATTATGATGAGCACACAAGGCCCAGTGGGTTCATTTATAAACTGTTTTTTTTTTTCATCCTAGTTCTGAATTTTCATTCTGGTCTTCCCTGCTCTTTCTAGACTCTCCAAATATCTGAGGGACACGGGCTGTCCTCCAAGGTAGAGGGTGAAGCCCAGCAGAGACACATCATCTCCCCCTCCCAGGTTTTGCAGGGTTTCAGGGATGCTGAGGGTGTTGCAGCCCCCAAAGCCAGTCATCAGGGTGAGTCAGGAGCGCTCAGTGCTGCAGCTGCACAGCCACACAGCTGCTTCCCTGAGGCTCAAAAAAAAAAAAAGCTAAAACTCGAGTTTTCCCGGTTTCTTTCTTTTCCTTCCATGCCAAGGACGGAGAGGGGTGTGGAACAAAGAGGCACATTTTTTTCACTTTAATTTGGTTTGAAATACCATACATTTAATCCTTTTTTTTGGTTTGGTTTCAAAAGAAATGTGAGGAAAAATTGGAGGCATCAGCCATTATAAAGTGATAGTATTCTCCGAGTTTGTGGTTTGTTTCATTTTTTTCAGAAAATGCCCTTGTTGGAGGAAGGTTGAAACTTCAACAAGATACATTTTTCTTATCAGCTGGGAACATTTCCTGGTGTGATACAATTTCGGGGAAAAGCCAAGGGGTCTCTTGTGCAACGCGTCTGGTGGCCGGCACTTGCTCCAGCCGCCCGGCCGGGATGGCCATGCTCTCCCCTTCATCCAGCGCAGTGGAGACAGATGGTTTCCAGTCTCTCCCACACACAGAGGTTCCCATTGGAGCCAGCTCCAGGACGTGACGTGATCTGAAAAATTCCAACATTTCTCCAGATATGTCAAGAATGGTGGGGGTGAAATTTCTGGACACTGTTGGAAAGTCACCAGTGCCCGAGCTCCGAGCAGGGCAGGATGGAGATTTGCAGGTGGAAGTGGATCTTGTCCTACAGGCAGTTTCTGAACTCAGGACATTTTTAAGTATTTCCTTTTCTGAGCGAATCCTGACTCCTCAGCATTAAAACTTGTTATAAATAGGAACTTACATCATCCAGTATCACCATTTTTTTCAGGGTTCCCCTTTCATTCAAAACCAAGAATTTCTCTATTTCTGCTGTCACCAAATTTATCCTGAGAATTTGCTTTACTTAGCACTTTCTCCTGGGATTTTCTGGGGGCTTACAGAAAAGCTCTATCCTATCCCTCTATGTAAATTGGAGCAGCATCAGCCAGACTGCCTCGGACGGCCTGTCTGCTGCCTCCAAGCACTGCCTGTTGGCGGTGGGGGAAAAGGTAGACCACAGGTTGGGTCATGAATCCTGAAACCACCTGGAGCCACGATGGGAAAAATTCAATTTTACACCACCATTTTGCTGTGCTATGAACCTAATCCCCCCTGAGATGCTCCAGCCCACTTTGGCCACTCTTCCATGGCCATCTCTCCACCTCAGAGCACCTTCCGGGCTAAGTGGTCCTTCATCTGAGGCACACAGCATTCTCTCTTTCTAAGAGGGGGAAGAGCTAGAAGAAGTTACTTTCTCATTTCTTCATGACTGGAAGTGGGGCGAGTGGGTAAGGAAACGTTTTTTAGGAGCAACATCCCAGGGTATCACTGATATGACTGTAGCCTCCCACCTCTATACAGTCTTCAGTGAGCTGGCAGAGTTCAGGTTTGTTTTTCTAAGGAAAAAACAGACCCTTGGAAGCAAACACCCTGATGTCGCAGACTCTGACTTTCTAGTTATTTTTGGCTTTCAGCAGAAGAAAAGTTTCAGCCCTTACTTGGCATTACGACACATTATCTAGGCTAAACTCATCCTAACCTGACTCAGCTAAACTAAAGTGGGTTTTTTTGATTAAATAAAAAATGGTCCCTGATAGTCCAAAATAATTTGACATCTTCTTGCCAACAAATATAAAGACATGGAGGTTTTCAGCTGCCTGAAACAGAAAAGTATCTCATTGAAAACATTTGAATAATCAGTGCAGATTCCAACTAATTCTTCTGTTTTAATGAAACTTGTTTTTATCAGAACATTTCTGCACTATAAATGGCATTTTGCCTGCCTGCCCTACTGACATCATGTACCTTGGGAGCGGGACAGGAGCAGATGGCTGTAGGTGGCAGATCTCAAGACATGACCCATGAATGCTTGAAGGTACAATCACAGGGAACAACTCAGAGGCAAACCATGCTCTTACGTACATCTACAAGTTATATTCCCCGAGCAACAAGACAGAGGAGCCACGTAAGGCGTCACTAGCTCAGAGCTGATTTCTGGTCCAGCTGGCGTCCGGCTGAATGCTGGGTTCCCACCTCCTGCCTGGCTGGGGGCCCTGTCTGTGGAGGCAGGCTCTCCCCTCGTCCTCCCAGGGTATTTGGGGACAGACAAGCTGACGAGCAGAGGAGGGAGTGGGGTCTGAGCTGACAGGTGAGCCTGCAAGGTGCCTCTCTCTACAGATGGCAAAGGGAAGAGGGTTCCAGCTTGGCCATGGTGTGACCAGGAAGGAGGTGATTCTCAGTTTGGCAAGTGCCACCTTTGCTTCATGGGCAGATCTGCCCTCCCTAGCCAGGACAAGGGGCAAGAGGACCACCATGGCTCCCAGCAGGAGCCTCCCTGAGGGTGGGCCACCTCTTGGACTTCTCCTGTGTAAGTCCGGGTCCACATTGTCCTCCAGACCCCTCTCTGCCTGCACGGAGAAGAGCAGTTAACCTGCATGGAGTTAAGCAGCCCACAGCCCTGCCAGCCCAGCTGTGGGCTGCCCTGCCTCCCCACCTACCAGCCATGGTTGGTGGAGGGCTGTGCACACCATGCAGCGTTGGAGTGATATTTGGAAAACACCCAGTTATTTACAGAAAGCGCCTGGGTTGATAGCCAGGAACCTTTAATAGAAACATAGTGAGTCAGTGCCCAGAACCGCGGTAGCAGTGCAGAGGTGCCAGTGGTGCGGTTGGGTTTCGGCGCTTATAGTCCTTCCACTGACTCTCAGGCAGCATCTGCCAAGACGTCACCACTTGGTGTTATCTTGAAAATAACAAAATGGAGACATTTCCCAGAAATGCGTCTGATTCCCTGTTGAGAAGAGATGTCCTTCAAGGAACACCTTGTTATGGATGGACAGCTCTCAGCTCTTCCCAGAGCATCCATCACCTCCCTGCCAGGCCTTCCGTCTCTTCCTCAGGGACAGAGAGGTGTTTGGTAGAGCTCCATGGCAGTCCATATGTAGGCTGCTGACTTCTTCCCAATGAGTCATCCCTGGTCACAGCCCTTGCCCAGCCCTTGGAGACCTGTGAGCTCTTACTCGCTCCCATACAACATGGTCATCCCTCATTGTCTGTGGTAATTACAATTCTCTTTTCTGCTGAGACAGGGTACTCTTCTCTTGCCAGAAATCCCAGTTATCCTGCTTCTGGTCTTCAGAAGCAGTGTCTTCTTCCTCACCCGGCTCCTGGAGCCCCTCCTGCCTCAGCTTCAGAGTCATAGTCAACATCTCCATACTTCTTTTGGCTCTCTGCATCTCCATGCCCAGCAATGATAGGCCTCATCTCATCTATCAGTAGCCATTGAAATGTATAGGTCTAACTTAAATTGGTCACTTAGGGTCCCCTTATAAGACCTTGAGTGCAACAGGCACCCCCAGGAGATAACAGCTCTTCCTTCCCTCAGACTGAGGAGGAAACTCAAGTTCTTCAGCTTCTGGGACCCTTATTTCAAGCCTGTTGGTGCCTGCAGAACTCTCACAGCTGCAGGACATGCCCTCAGTTCCTTCAGACTATGTGAAGCGTGTGCGAGACGTGGTGCCCACTGGTGACAGCCCCCATCTCCTGCTACTGGGGCCGCACCAGCTATGCAGATGTGGGAGGGAGGCAGTCCAGGGTAGAGGAGACCGCAGCCCATTTTTCCCTAACTGGCCACATCCCATCCATGCTCTTCAGCCCATTTGCACAGCTCTTGGAATGATGCACCCTTGCCTGCACACTGCTTGGGCAAGTTCAGTAACGGACTGTTGACAAATGCAGGAACCTCCACAGGGGAAATTCTTACTAAGGGACATGCATGAAAGAAGCAGAAATAGCACTGGTGATTGTTTCATATCCTGTGCCACTGGAAAGGCTCTGAATCGAGGGGGGAGTCTCACCCTTCCGGGGCTGGGGCTGCTGCTCTGTTCCACCACGAGACTGCACCACAAGCAGCCTCTTCTCTGGGGGAAATTCCACCATGCCTACGCAAGTTGCTGCATAGACCTCCTCATTCCATAAATTGGGGAGTTGCTGACTGTCTCGGCACCAGACGGAAGAGAGGCTTTCAAGCTCTGCTTGCCTGCTTCAGCTCCAGCCACCACTTCTCAGCTGACATGAAGGTCTCTGTGGCTGCCCTCGCCGTTCTCATCGCCGCCTTCTGCTACCAGACCTCTGCTGCGCCTCGTAAGTCTGGGCTTTCCCCCACCTCTCTAAATGGGGACACTGCTGGGACAGGGTTCTTCTGCCAGCCCTTCCACTCCTGGGTCCCTTCCTGTGTCAGACCACCTCTGGCAAGTGGTTGAGGGCCATTGAGGCTCTCCTGCCATGGGAGAGGCACATCTCAAAGCACAGTGTGGGCTGTCTCAGCGCCAGATCAGGGAGAACCCAAAAGAGAAAGAATCAAAGGAAGAAGAAAAAAAGACATTGTCTTTTCTCTTCCTCCTCCGTGCCCTCTCCACTCCTGGTGGTCCCAGATCCCTGCCCCTGCTCCCCATCCCTTGCCACTGCTGACCATCATCTTTGTCCTTCACAGTTGGCTCTGACCCACCGACCTCCTGCTGCTTCACCTACACCTCCCGGCAGCTGCCCCGCAATTTCGTGGTGGAGTACTATGAGACCAACAGCCTGTGCTCCCAGCCGGCCGTCGTGTAAGTCCTCTCCTCCAGTGCAGTGGTGGGTTCTCCCTTTGGGCTGAGGATCCAGAGTGGGGAAAGACCCCTTTACAAAAGACTGGGGTCTGGGGGGCTGCCCTGGGGGACAGGAGGGATGGGGGATCCAGGAGCTGCAAGGTGATGCTCCACGGGCTCAGCCCACAGGGGGCTCACATGGGTCCCGTTCCACCACTGCTGACATGATGGGCACGACGTGCTGGTGCCCAAATTCTGCTGATCCTCGGGAGAGGCTGGGTTTGGGGTAGGGTTTCCCTCCATGCACTGCACCGAAAACTTACCTCTTTGTACCCCACAGGTTTATCACGAGGAAGAACCGCGAGGTCTGCGCCAACCCCGAGCAGGACTGGGTCCAGCAGTACGTGAATGAGCTGGAGCTGAACTGAGGTTCCAGGACAGACCCTACCACCCTCCGTCTCCCAGCTGCCAGCATGAGCGAGCTGCAGCCAGCTGTGGGCTCCCTTGGAAATGCTTCAGTGTCATTTAAAGCTAGTTAGGATATTGAAAATATTCCAGAATCTGATTTTACTGTTTGCTATTTAATTTTTTATAAGGGGGGGGATCAGGTGCAATAACTCATCTCCACACAAATAAGAATATTATTTAATAGAGATATTTTTAAATGAAGACTCATGCTCAGGTTATTTTTTCTGTATTTAATTAATTGTATTTTTGATGTAATATTTAATTCAAATTTTGAGAAATAAATATTTTTGTAAGAACTTTCTGACTTCACCTCTAATACTGTTCTTTGCGATAACAATAGCTGAAATTATAATAGTGGCAACATGTTCTTTATTTCCTTTTCTATGCTGTCAAAACCCCCACAAGCTTCCCCTATCCGAACGTGCTGTTTTGCAAAGTAAGAACAAAACCACGAAGGAGGAGGTGTGGGAAGGGCATAGATTACATTCAAGTAGCTTGGTTCACTCATTTAATCACTACTCATTATGACTACTGGCAGCTAGTTAAATTCTATCACCGGCCCCATTACAGTCAATTAAAATGTTACCTTTAGGGGCTGGAATTTAACACGCTGGCTGCTTCGGGGAAAGTTTTCTGAGAGCTGCAGCTAAAATGGATCAGCTATTCCCAGAGCTGAGAATGGGAAAAACATGAATCACTACAAGATTTTGAGAACTATTTCATTAAACTCTCATTTAGCTGGGGCATGAGGCTTAGCAGATGTGTCCCTCTTACAAGAAAAGGTGCTTTTTCTCCGTGCCTCCAAAACCTGCCTATCTCTGGAGAGATGCAGTGTCCCCCCACCACTGCACTCCAGAGCAGGGCAGGATCAGCCCTACAAGGAGGGGAGACATCTCCACTGCAGCCACGGGGCTGTTCTCCCACCAGCACTGGAGGAGATCAAGCCCACACCACTGATGGCATTTAAATAGCTCTGGACTATTTAATAGCACTGCTGGATGAACAATGAGGGTTTGGGTTCCTCCTGCCTGGTCCCCTGGTGCCTACAGAGCAGCCCAAGGAAGGCAGCTCAAGTCAAAGACTCAGGTCACTCCACAGCATTATACATACTGAATCTGGAAGGACAGACACAGACATCAGTGAGACATAGTGTTATGGTTTGAGGAATCCATAACAATTTATTGCCATTTAGACAATTATTCTATCACCTGATGACCTCTTCCTACCCAGGAAGGGAAACCAGGAAACACAAGGGTTGGAATATAAATAGATTTAATAGGATAAGATAAAATAATTAACAATAATACTAAAGAACCAGTATTGATCCCAATACCAATATATGACACAAGGGGACTACCCCCAGCCCATTCCCCCAGCAGAAGCCACGCACTCCCTGCAGGGACAGCCCATGTGGGACCCTGCGAGCGCTGCGGCTTCGGGAGGAAGGGAAGGGCTCAGAGCTCCAGCACCGCGGCAAGGAGTTCTCAGGGTGGCAGCCATCAAGGGAGAGAGAATTCCTCAGCAAACTTTCTAATTTATATTGGATGTGACGTTCATGGTATGAAATAGTCCTGTTGGCAGCTCGGATCCAGTGTCTGGGTCTCGCTACTCCTCATTCCTGCACCTGGGGAGCTTAAAAACACTGAGACCTTGAATCCCACCCAGCCTGGCTGGCTATGAAGTAAATATTTTCACAAATTCAGACACTAGCGTCTTCTAAAAGTGCAGTTTTCCCAAGCATTGGAAGAGAAGTTAGTGCTGTCCCACTCAAACAAGGACACATGGAGTAGCAAGGCAGGAAGGGGGCTGCTGGGGAGGATGGGTGAAGATAAGAAGACAGGGGCTGGGTGGAAGCCACGCAGCAAGAGGAGACTCAGGTGGGGCTGGAAGGGACCGGGGGATGTGGGTGCTTCTGGGGGAGGAAGGAGCGTATTGGGTATGTCAGGAGCCTTGTCACTTCAGGAACTGCAGCCCCCAGCTCCTCAGCCCACGGGGCAGCGTGCACCCCATCAGTCATCCCGCTACCGCGCTGATTGCACCCAGACTAAAATAGCACCTGAGGAGGAGGGGGTGAGATGGAGAGTGGTGCCAGTGAGTGGGACCCGAGCTGGTGGGGGAGCCCATGGCTGGGTGGTTGAGGTGGGCATCACCGTGAAGGTGGCTGTGCCTTGGTGAGAAGGAACTTCTCCTGTGTGCGAGGGCAGTGGCTTTGGTCACAGCCCTGACTCCCTGGGCACTGCATGTCCCAGGGCCAGCTCCTGGAACAGGGCTCATTGTGGCCACGCTGGAGGTGAGGACACTCTGGCCACTGGGTGCCAGCCTGCCTGGTATCTGAGTGCTGGAGCCCAGGAGCCTCACCCTGAGGGACTGAGACTGGCACAAAGCTCTGCCCAGAGCTGCCCTCACTCCAGGGAAGAGCAGGAGCAGGGACATGAAGGGGAAAGACCTGCAACGGGGTCATCCCAAAACGGCTTGAGCCTCCCCAGACACTCTTGGACACAAGCCCTATCTGTCCCTATGGCACTGGCAGCAGTCAAAGGATACAAAGCGAAGGATGATCCAGGAGCACCATCCAGCCCATGCAATGATTGAGCCTGTTGCAAACAACCCCATGTGCCAATGTCCTTAACAACCCAGGTCACACTCAAGCCACCCACAGCAGCCACCTACCCTGGGTACCTCAGCTAACTCTTCGCCGCTATTCTGGGAGCCTGCAGGGAGTCCTGAATTGCTCATGTCTTTCTTGATCTTACACCCACCTACGTGTGACAGCTCAGAGGAGCCCTCAAAGTGTGTGCGAGGGCTACAGCGTACTCGTTAATCCCCACCCCCAGGCACAGAGGTGTGAACGAAGCCTGCACAAGCAAGGCAAAGGCAGGCAGCAGCTCTCAGCAAGCTGGCAGCTGGCTCCAAGGCCCGTGAGCAGCAGTGTGCGCATGGAGAAAGCATCCCTGGCCATCTGTGGAACTACCATGTTTTGCAAAGGAGGAGGAGGAGGAGTAGTGCAGGAAGGTGTCCCAGAGCAGGGACAGGCAGGGATTGCAGTGCCTGTGTGGCCATTAGCTCAACTCCACACCCAGAGATCACCCTGCCCAGAGCAGGGGATATATTTAGAATCGTAGAATGACAGAATGGTTTGGGTTGGAAGGGAACTTAAAGACCATCCAGTCCCACCCCCTGCCCTGGGCAGGGACACCTCCCACCAGACCAGGTTGCTCCAAGCCCCATTCAACCTGGCCTTGAACTTCTCCAGTGATGGGGCAGCCACAGCTTCTCTGGGCAACCTGGGCCACCACCCTCACAGCAAAGAATTTCTTCCTCGTATCTAACCTAAATCTCCCCTCTTTCACGCTGAAGCCATTACCCCTCAACCTATCACTACATGTCCTTGTAAAAAGTCCCTCTCCAGCTTTATTGTAGGCCCCCTTCAGGTACTGAAAGGCTGCTATAAGGTCTCCCTGGAGCCCTCTCTTCTCCAGGCTGAACTCCTCCAACTCTCCCAGCCTGTCCTCACAGGAGAGGGGCTCCAGCCCTCGCAGCCATATGTCCATTTGCCATATGACACAAAACTGGGAGGGGTGGCTGACACACCAGAAGGCTCTGCTGCCATCCAGCGAGACCTGGACAGGCTAGAGAGTTGGGCAGAGAGAAACCTCATGAAGTTCAACAAGGGTGCTGCACCTGGGGAGGAATAACCCCAGGCACCAGCACAAGTTGGGGTTGACCTCTGCAGAGAGGGACCTGGAAGTCCTGATAAAGAACAAGTAGCCCATGAGCCATCAATGTGCCTTTTTGGCCAAGAAGGCCAACGGTCTCCTGGGATGCATTAAAAAGAGTGTGGCCAGCAGGTCAAGGGAGGTCATCCTCCCCCTCTGCTCTGCCCTGGGGAGGCCACAGCTGGAGCACTGGGTTCAGTTCTGGGCCTCCCAGTTCAAGAAGGACAAGGAACTGCTGGAGGGAGTCCAGAGGAGGCTGAGAAGATCATCAAGGGACT
>JAOXJK010000006.1:400777-411573 GCA_025774025.1 Xenus cinereus | reverse complement strand
TGGGCGGGGCCGGCCCAGGTGAGGCGGGTGGGCCCCAGAGGGCGGGGCTACTCCAGGAAGGTGGGTGTGGCTGGGTTGCACCGGCCGGCAGGTCGCCATGGTGGGCACGGGACGGGAGCCTGGGTCCCCTCAGGCCTGGGCCCTGGCTGTGCCCGATCCTGAGGGAGGAGCCCGGTGGGCGGCGCCTGGGCTCAGCAGGGTGTGACGGCACCTGGGGGCTTGGGTCCTCAGCCGTCTGTCCCAGCGGGGGTGGGGAGTGAGGGGCTCAGCCCTGGCCTTGGCAGACGCAGCTCGGTCTGGGGCCACTAAGGGTTGCTGGTGGGGTCCAGCCTCCCGGCCCTGACAGGTCCGGGCATCGCGCCCCAGCCAGGGCCCTCCGCCCTGGGCACCATCTTGTCCCCTCTCCTCAGAGGCACCCTCAGGATGTGGCAGCCCCTCCCTGTTGGCTGGAGGGGACACGGGTCTGGTCACCCCCTTAGGTGCTCCCCTGGGGACCTCCTGTGCACTCGGGGACACCAGCACAGGCAGGGCAGGGGGCAGGGAAGAGGCACCAACATGGTGAAACGCAGCCACCAGTTGGTCCCCAGCAGCATCCAGTTTCCAGATGGGGCCTTTCTGCCTTCAGCAGTGTTTTGCTCGGTGTCCTGTGCAGAGGGGAAGGTGGCGGCAGAGCTGAGGATGCAGCAGGGGTGCTTTGGGGTAAAAAACTGTCGATTTGGGAAAAGGAAGTGCTTGGAAGCCACTGTGGAGATGTTCAGAGAAGCTACAGGGAGGATGAAGAGGGGTGGATGGGAGCGGGAGGAGCTGGGGAGGGGACAGGGACAGGAAGGAAAGGCAGTACCGTCCTGACCTGCCATGTAGAGGGAGGGAAACTGAGGCAGGAGAAGTGGTGGCCGGTGGGATCGGCCACTCCGGGAACAGGACCTGGATGAGACCAGGGGGGAACAGCACGTGGGTGCTGAAAATGAAGACCAAGGATTGGGGCTGAGGGTTTTTTTTTGCAGAAAGAGAAACATCAGGAGCTAAGGTTGGATGCAAGATAATGCACAGGGAGTCGTCTTACCTTCCTTGCTCAAGTTACCTCAAAAATCAATTATTTATAGTACTAGAGGTGGAACTGGGACTGGTCTGTGCGTGCAATTGCCTGCCTGGTCCTGTGTGCCAGCAAACGACCCCATGGGGTCCCCGAATCTCCCACGTGCTCCCTGAGAGCTGCTGTTCCCCCGGGAAGGGCGGCCAGGCTGGGCTGGAGGAGCAGCACCCACGGCACCTGGCACCGCCAGCCCTCGTGTGGCTGCTGCAGCCATTTGAGCAGGATTTAATCTTCCTCGTCCGATTTGCAGACAAATGAAACAGCGTGTGTTTTTAGGCGTTCAGTCCCTGCCTGGCTTTTCCTTCTTCTGTGGGTTCAGCTCTGTGCAATTTCCTTACTCCTTCTTGGGTTTTTTTATCCCTTTTTTTTTGCATAATTCTCTTTTTCTCCAGTTTAGGAAACTTGCCAGGCACCCCTCAGATCTTCCCCTCAGAGTGGTCACCCATAGTTTTTGTCAAACTTCTTTCTGAGGTTTTGGTATTTTTGGAGAAACTTTGTGGGGTTTGTGGGCTTGGGTTTTTTTTGGTTTTTTGGGGTTTTTTGAAAGTGTCTTTTCTTAAGAAAAGTTTAATCTGTTAAATGGCCTTCAAAGCAAAGATTTTACCCATGTTTCTGCATTTACAGGCTCATTCCCTCCTCACCTCCAAACCTGCCTGTCTTGTGACAGCAGCACGCTTACCAGAAAGACTATTCTGGGCTAAAAGAGCCCCAACAGGCAGAAAGTGTGTCAAACTGTGCCTTTGGTGAGCCTGAATAACACCTGCTTGGGTTTGGCACCACCCAATTTATACGGTTTGAGACTCAGCTTGGAAAAACAAGAGCACACTGTGAAGGTCTGGTGGCAGTGGTGGGACATTCTGGTGGTGGTGGTGGGACATTCTGATGATGGGAAGGTCTGATAGTGGGACACTGTTGGTGATGGGGTGCTCCAGTGATTGGACGCTCTTGGGGTGGTGGGACGTTCTGGTAGTGGGACACTCGCATGGTGGTGGGAAACTGGTTGTGGGATGCTTTTGTGGTGGTCATCACATTGCACAACATTTTTGCCCCAACAACTTCCATCTGTTGGCTTGGGGACAAATGGGAACAGATTTCCCAGTGGCCTGTTTTCTTCTCCCACAGTTGGTCAAGTGTCTTGGTTTTCCTGGTGATGCAAATGTGAGAAACCTGAGGAGATGGCAAAACATGATGTCCCCATGATTGTGCTGCTCCGCGTGTCTTTGCTGCCTGCTGGGCAAGAGCTGCTCAGTGAGAACCACAGAGATCGGGCCATCTGGTTTGGACAAACACCCAAGAGCTCCCCTTTTCTTTTGCCGCCAACGCTGGTGGTTTTCACAGGAAGTTGAGCAACAGGGACACCAAATCCTGCAGTTCTGCTGTCCTGCAGATGCATGGCTGTACAGGGTGCATCACTTCCATGGAGGGGACAGATGTTGCAACAACTGTCTCCCTTTTCCTGGTGTTTCACTGCTGCTCATTGCCTCAACCCTGATAGAATAAATCTTTGGGCAAAGTAAAGGTCACCAAGGGAGGGGAAAAACACTGAAAGTGAAAATTCTGCCATGTGTTGAGATAAACATTTGTATTTCACATGGTACCTGAGTCTGACATTTGCATCCCCTGCAAGTTCTGCTGGTTGTATTGAGGAGCACCTCCTGGTGTTGAGCTCTGCAGGGAAGGTCTGAAGACCTCCTCATTTAGGTTGGCGCATTGGGATCTTCCCTCCTTGGGTCTCCCTCCCCTTCTTCTACCCACAGTGGTCCTCAGCAGGCATCACTGTGCCACAATGGTGCCGAGGAGCAAATCTCCTTCTACGCTGACTCGCTTGGCTGGTTTGGTGAAGACCAGGTGTTCAGGACATGGATGAACCAAGATTTTGAGGGTGAAAACAGAGTGAGAAGGACACGGCACTTCTGTGGGGCACAGAGGATGCCCACTGGGAGGCTGTGCTGCTTCTTCACTCGTGTTTCAGGCTGCCGTGGGGAATGTCCCTTCGTTTCCAGCAGCCAGCGAGGCCAGACGCTGCTTGGCATCAGAGCAGGCAGAATTGGTGCTGGCACCATGGAAGTGCTGCTTGGCATCCCCAACCACCATCTGGCCTCTGGGAAGCTGAAGGTGTGGGAAGGTCTCCTTCCTGACCCCACCTGATTCTGTTCAGCTGCTCCTGCACCAGCCCCTTCCCTCTTTCGGGAAACCAACCACTGGAGAAGGACAAATGTGCTCAGAAAGTGAGGATGAGGAAAGTGTCCTTGGAGTCCCAGCAGGATGTGCACTGAGCTCTGATCCTTGTTCCTGCCCCTGTGGCTTCTGGACAGAAGGAAAGCAGTATGTGACTGCGTGTTGTCTTCTGGGCTGCAAAGATGACAACATAACTCTCCTGTATTAGTGTTGCTCCACAGCCCCGGCCGTGCTTCACTGGGAGCATGGGCTGCCCGGTCCACAGGCGATGCTGGGTCCTGGCGATGAGGACATACGTGCAGCGCCAGTGCAGACTGTTTCAGAGGGGGACAGAAGTTTCATGCTTGTCCTCCAGAGCTTGCGTCTGCTGGGGTTTTGGGCCAGGAGATGTGGTGCTGCCCTGTACCAAGGTTATGTGCCTGTCAGGGTCCCTGTGCAGTTGTCCCCTGGGGACAATCCAAAGGGTGATCTGTCCTGATAGTGGTGAGTGTTGGGAGAAGGCACTTCTTTAAAATTCCTCCAGAAAATCTAAAAAACTTGCACTTTATCTTCTCTGACTGCATTTTTTTCCTGAGAAAGTCACTGAGCAGCGAAGAGAAATGTGGACCGCCTGGGTTGCCCACGGCCACCACCTTCTCTTGCATGTTTACACTCTGCATACTTTGGACTGTGTGTTGCTGCCAGACCAGCCATAAAAGCAATTTAGGACTCAGAAATTACCCTGGAATGGCATATTTGCAGCAGAAGATGATTGCTGAGCTGCCTGCATCAGTGCTGCTATCATAAGCAGTCCCTGACAGGGTGCAGAGGGGTGTCAGACCCTGCGCTGGGGGCTGCCCGGAGTGGAGACATGGCACGTTCCCAGCAGGGAGATGCACCGTGCTGAATGCAGCTGATGCCACGTCTCCTCAGAAAGGTTTTTAAGTTCCTGAGCTTCCATGATCCATCCCACCATCACCTCACAGGGGCTGGAAAGCTGTTTTCTTTCCTGCTCTGCTGCTGAAGGAGCCCTCTCAAAAACAAGGGACTGGGGACACAGTGATGTCAAATGAAATGGTTTGGTTTTTTTTCTCTTCGGCCAGTTGTTGGTGAGTAAATCCTTTTGATGTCAGAACCAGAACTTTTCACAGCCAAATACAGATGGAAGGCAGCACTGTGCGTGCTCCGGTCCCTGTGATGGGCTGTGCCACCGTCGGGCACCATTTCAGTCCGACCACTGCTATTAATGCAATTAATCCCTTTCCCCCATTGTTTACATAATTGGGAATATGGCACTGTATTTCCCATCCACAGCAGCCCCGTTGGTTTCAGACCAGACCCGGCTCAATATGACTTGCAATCGCAGAGGAAATACCATTTTACTACTGAAAAAAACAATTTTTGTGGTTCGGATGCTGCAACCACCGGCAGCTTTGCCAAGAACTTCAGTTCTTACACAGGAAATGAGACTCCTTTCAAAGCACCAGAGTGGGGCTATATATATAGCCTCTCTGAAAAGATATTTAAAGAAACATATTGACACTAGCAAGAACAGGAAAAAATAGCTTCTGGCTGCGGGGAGCGAGGGCTGAAGGCAGCTGAGCCCATCCTGGGGGAGTAGGTGATACAGGGGATTAATTCATGGCTCTTTCATCTCCAGAAAAATGAGCTCTTGTGCTTTGTGTGGTGTGAACCCCCATGCTTTCGGTCTCCTGTTTTTAATTGGAATTAGGGGTGCTTGGGATTGAATGCAGCTTCAGCAGCAAAGTAATGAGTCATCTCATCTCTTTTCAGTGAGTCCCTCTTAGGAGCTTATTTCCATCCCCAGGGAAAGAAAATAGTTTTTTACTAGCTTAGGGGCTGCTTTTCTCTTTTGTGCAACCTGAAATGGAGGGGGTTGGGCTTACTTTAAATATATGCAGAAATAATGGAGTTTTTTCATATGATGATGGACTTCAGAAGTAGCCGAGGCTCAGGAGGATAAATAGGTTTGGTGCTGGAGGTGGGGGACATCTGCCACCGAGTCCAGGGGGCTGCTGTGGAGAAGGACATGATGGTTTTGGACCATCAGGTGACAATGGGGGATTTTGCCCCAGACCATGCCGGAGGCTGAGCGGGAAATACAAGAACTGGGGGAAGTTGCTGCCCCAAAACCCATTTGCCCTTGCTCAGCACATGCTGCCCTGATGGTTACAGGATGCTCTTTAAAATCTGATCTTTGAAATACAGATCAGCATGAACATTGTGAGCTGGGACGGTTGTAATTCGGTGGCTCTGCAGGTAGGAGAGAGCTCCCCGCTGAGGGTGTCCTGTACTAAAGAGCATGGTGGCTCTTGCCTTCCGCACTTCAGCCTGTTTGGTTCCATCCTCCTGCAAAGCTGGGGAGAAGCAGCCAGTCAGGTGGATTATTTTTACCAAATTCCCTGCCAGAGGACTCTGAGCTGAGTGTGGTCCCCTCCTGGCACTGGCAGTGACCCTTGAGCCCAGGGGAAATGGTGGGGAAGGGCAGGTAGGATGCAGGCGCCTCTCATGAGGAGGGGCTGGCTCATCCCAGATTTGCTCTTCCAGGGGAAAAAAACCTCTGGAGTGACCAAAGTGAGGGGTCTGAAGCTGCAGGAAGCACAATTTTGGCTGAAGATTGAGAAACCAAGTACAGGGAGAAGGTGCCCGTTGCAGCTCCCAGGGCATCATCCCGTGGGTGCGATGCGGGACAGGCTGAGCATCGCCTGCTCCAGCACCAGCCGGCACGCAGGCACCGAGGGATGAGCCCCAGCGCCCAAATGCTGTGCCCGTGCTCAGCCCATCGCCCACCTCCGGCTGTGTAACTCATTCGCTCTTCTGGCTGGTGGGCTGAAACGACCACCCCAGCCTTTGCATGGATCCTGAGCTTGACAGACACCCCCGCTCATCGGACACGTGTATTTCTGAGCTGGAAAACTGGAAGTATTCGTAGCTCCAAGCAAGAACAGGGGCAGTGGTTGGAGTCAGAGGTTGCCACATCTTTGCAGGCTTGTTCTTGCACAAGCCTGACACTTTAATTTTTAAAAAGTTCTTATTTATTAAAAAGGGGTTTTTTTTTCATTAAGAATATTGATAATAATGTATAAAAAACCATACTCAGCACACAGCGAGCAATGCTGGGAGGGCTGGTGAGGACTGCCCCAGAGACACCCCGGTGTAGGCAGGAGAGAAAGCTCTGCAGGCAGCCCCAGGGCTCAGCCCCGCTGGGCTGAGTGCTGGTGCAGGACGCAGAGAATTGGCTTAAAACTCCTGTGTCCTAATGGGATTCGGTCCCTCTCTGCTCTCCCCAGAGACTGACCCATGCCGGGGCAGTGGGGATGTGGGGCCAGCAACCAGGGGGTCACGCAGCAGCAGGAGGGCTGGAGGAAGGGGTGGATCCTGGCCCTAATCTCTGCCACCAGCTTGGCTGATTTATTTTTCACAGTCACCAAATAAGAAAACTTCCTGGGGACAGACTGTTCCCCGGATGACAGCAGAAACCAGCAGCGCAGCCAGTATTTTAGCCCGGATGCGCAAGCCCCAGCCCACGGCTGGACTAATTATACATTGTGTGCTGTTCCTGGCTAATCACGGTGGAAGGTAAATGATCCCTGGTCTACGTGCAAAAGGTGAAGTTACTCACTCAGAGGCATATACAGACATTTAATGTTTTATCATGGACTCACAGAAAGGTTTGGGCTGGAAAGGAGCTTAAAGACCATCTAGTCCCACCCCCTGCCCTGGGCAGGGACATCTCCCACCAGACCACATTGCTCCAAGCTCTGTCCAACCTGGCCTTGGACCCCTCCAGGGATGGGGCAGCCACAGCTTCACCACCCCCAGGGTACAATATTTCCTCCTTATGTCCGGCCTAACCCCACCCTCATTCAGTTTCAAACTGTGTCTTAGCACACAGAGCTTCCTTTTGGAACCACAAGATTTGGAACCACAACTCTCACGCCAATGGAGAGCGTATGGTGTTGGTTGGTTGTGGTCATGGTGGTGTACCACGAGGACGGGCTGCTGCAGGGTATGGTCCTGGCCATGGCTTCCAACAACATCTTCAGTCCAGCACAGAGGTGATCCCAGAAGGTCCCAGTTCCCACCACAGGCTTTGAGGTGGGTATATCCATCAGCTGTGTCTTGGAGCCTGTGCCCTCCCACGGGGCTTGGCATATGCTTGCTGATCCCTTCTTGCCCTGCCTTTAGCTAGCCGTGCCGGGTTGGCACTCGGACAAGCAGACACCACTGGGTTCTCTGTTCCCACCAATGCAAAAAGCATCAGCGCAGTGGCAGCAGAAGCTGGGTTACTGGGAAATCAGGGAGCTCCGGCGCTTGTTCAGCTTTATGCAGCTTGTAGTGAGGTACCAGGCTTTTCTTATGGCTTTGTCATGAAACTTAAGTTGTGAGTTTGGCTTGAGTTGCCCAAATCTGCCATCCTTTGGGTCTTGAGGTGGAGAAGATTCTTTGTTTGAGCAAGCTAACAAAACTCTGTTACGCCTGTGTGCAGATCAGATTGCTGAAGTTGTGGTTACTTTATTCCAGGACTTTCATAACGTTGCATGTTATTTTTACCTAGTTTAACTAGTGGCCATCTCAATGTGATTGCAATAAATCCCAATTTAACAGCAGCAGCCTGCACCCTTCCTGGGTGGGATTTTGGTCCTGCTGCCCCAAATGCTGCACCAAAGATGGTTGGCATCTGGGTTTCTGTTCCCTGGGGGTCTCCTGGGGTCTGGGTGTTCACCACCAGCTTTTCACCACGTTCACCGCTTTGCCAAGTGACCCAACTCCTGCGTGGGATGGTGCAGCCCCTCGGCCAGCCCGTGTGCTGCTGGAGATGAGCCCCCAAGGAGGGCACATGAAATATTTACCATGCAGAAAAGAGGCAAGTTGCAGCAAAGAAAGGGACCCTTTGAGAGAAGAAGCTTCTCTCACCAGGGCCAGGCTGGAGACTTGCTATTTGTTGTTACCATTTGTCTCTTTTATCCCACGCAAGTGGCTCGGTGCTCTCTAGAGAGTGCATGGTATTGCTTTTTATTTTAATTAGCAAGTGCTGGCTGGAAAATAATGTTTTCCAGTCATTGTGTTCACATGGGAGTGAACAAGAATACAGGGTTTTGTAGGCGCAAATGGTGTTGCAAGGTGCTTGTGCCAGAACAGCAGGGACACCCAGGAATTGTCCCTCCTCCTCCTCCTGAGAGCCCAGAAAAGAGATGATGGCATGAGTGCTGAGACCTCAACAGTAGACCTCACTGACTGATGCGTGTCATGAGATACAGCTCCCACCAGGCAGTGTTCCTTCTGGATCAGGCATCAGGGCACAGAAGGGCTCTGGGTACGGTTGCAAAGAGCAGTTTGCATCTTCTGACCAAGCAAGATGTGGCCCTCAGGTCCCTAACCTGCTGCTGGTGAAAGTCACTGTTCATCCACGTGTGGACTCTGCAAGCCACTGAGTTGAGCACTGATCAGCTCTTCTGCAGCTCAGTGGGCTTGGCAGCAGGTCACACTGGTGCTGGCCCTCATCCTTGCTGGTCCATGGGCATCATGGTTGTCCCTTTCCTCCTGAGCCATAGTTACTACTTGCACCAAGCATGCCAACTTCAGGTTGCTCCTCGTGGTCCACCCAGTCCAATTCTACAACCCTTAGAACTGCTCACAATGAAAGTCACACCCCACTAATTAGTGGTGTGTGAAGATTTTCCAAGGTCGTAAGGCAATGCTGAAGTGGATGCAGCAAAAGATGGAAGCCATTCACTTCTTCTGTGTGAAGAAGTCAATATAGACTAGGAAAGGCTCCACCAGAGCCTTGAATTGAATAGTTTGAATAAGTTAATGAAGTCATTGAAGAAGACATCTCTTCTGGTGGAGCCATTCCCAGTCTGTGATCTTGTGTTTTCCCGGCCAGAATGGTTTTGTGCACTGCACAAATGGGAATGAAATGTTCTGATAGAGTCAGCAAGGTTTGGCTGCTCCTGTGAAGGCATATGTTTGTCTGGAGAGTGCAAAGGTAGGTATTTCTGAGTTTGCTGAAGTTTGTGGTGTTATTCTGTTACGTGGAACTTGCATGGTCTGGACTGTCCTGCTGGGATGTGTGGAGCAGGGTGTCAGTTGAGGCTGTTAACCCCTTCAGCAGCCAGCTGGGTTTCGGTGTGGCTCGTTTCTCCCTGTGGTCTCGGGGGGGACACTTGGTGTCCTTTCTGCTCTCCTGGTGAGATGCTCTTGGCCTCAACGGGAGGACACGCTCCCCTCTTGTTTGTCTTCCTGGCTATTGCAGTCCCACTCCAGCTCTTTTTATAGCTTGGAAAGAAGTGCCTTGAGTTTCTGAGTCGTCTGGGAGGCCAAGCACACAGGGAGGAGTCGCAGCTAGAAATAGGGCTGCTCTCTGCTTCTGCATTCCAGTTTTATTATTTTTTTAGTGAGATGTCCAAGTTTGAAGAGTCCCACTGCCGCGAGCGCTGAGCTGGGAACCATGTCGTGCATTTTTTCCACTCAGATTGGGTCTTCTTTCTTCTTTGCCTTATTCCCAGTGCCCTCACACCAGCCGTTGAGCCTCTGCAAGATGGCTTTCCCAGGGAATGAGGTCTCTCACCCCTGCCTGTATTTTCCGTAACCCCCAGAATTTGTGCCTGGTTTGGCAGAAGAGCTCCTTGTGTGCCGGCGGCATTGGGCGAAGCTGCCGAAATTAATAATGCCTGGGGGGTGGATGAGCGATCACGTATTTGCTAAAGCTGCTGGGTGGTGAGCAAAGAGCTCAGACAAAATGTTCAGCAATTTCTGCCCACTGGGAGGGAAGTGAAACTTCATCTGCTGCACAGACACAAATAAACTGGAGCAAAAAGGAGAGGGGACTTTGTTTGACAAAACCTGTACTTTTCAGCCCCTTAAAATTAGCTGGGATTTTGGCTGCAGTGCAAAGCCAGGGCAGGGGCACGTGAGCACGTCCCGGAGAGTCTGCTCCTCTCTGCCACAGGAGAGGGGTGTAATTAACGGTATCACCTCTAGACCTCTCCATTAATACCTTACTACATGGATACCATTCTGGGGCATATCGTAGCTGCTACCCCCCCTTCCAAGGGTGATAAAAGTCACACAGGAACCATTTGGGTCACTGCTGCCATTTGTCTGCTGGCCTCCACGGTCCAGTGTGAGAAATGGACCAACACCGATGCCTGCTGGAAATAGGACATACCTGGGAAAAATTCATCTCAGGTCAAATCTGAACCAATTCTTTCTTCTAATCACCCATAGTGTGGAAATGGCAATTAGCCAGACTGTCCCTGTTACATCTTTTATGATTTTAACCCTTTTTCCTTCTTTTCTGCTGCATTCGCTAGCTCTTGGAGCAATTGCTTTCTAGTTATCCAGATTCACAGAATCCCAGAATCCCAGACTGGCAGGGGTGGGAAGGGACCTCTGGAGATCACCCAGTCCAACCCTCTGCCAGAGCAGGGTCACCCAGGATGGACAGGAACGTGTCCAGGTGGGTTTGAATGTCTCCAGAGAAGGAGACTCCACACCCTCTCTGGGCAGCCTCTTCCAGGGC
>JAOXJK010000006.1:371979-387834 GCA_025774025.1 Xenus cinereus | reverse complement strand
GTCACCACCTCCGCCCGCCAGCCCGGAGGCGCAAGGTCCCGCCCCGGCCGCCCTCCGCCATGGAGCTGGGCAAGGTGGTAAGTGCGCGGCCGCGGGGATCCCCGCACCCCACCACGGGGACACCCCCCCGAGGACACACACACACACACACACGCACACCCGCGCCCCGTCCCCCACCTCGGCATCCAGGTCCATCCCTGGAATAAGGGTTTGCATCCAGCGAAACTCCTTCCCGGGGAAGTTTGGGAGCCGCCGGTGCTCCCGGGTGTAAAATCCGGGGGGAGCGGGGGCTGGGTTTGGGGTGGCAGCGGGAGCCGGGAGCCCCCTCCTTCGGTTACCGGGGGACTCATCCTCCCGGTTACCGCCGATCCCCCCCGGTGCCGCTGCAGCCGGGGCCGGGGTTCGCTCCCACCCCCCCCGTTTCACTTGCTTTCCCCCGGTCTTTGACTCGGCTGGGCTCAGGTGGTGCCACGGGGAGCCGTGTCCCCGCATGCCGGTATCCGCACGTGGGGGAACCCCTCAGCTGGATAATAGGGACGGAAACAAGTTTGGGATGAAAAGTGGGGTTTTTCGGGTCCGTTCCTGCAGTTCATCCCCCACGCTGCTCACCTGGCAGAGGAATTTCACTGCTCGCAGAGCTCCGGCAGAGCCGGGTTGGGGATGGGGAGGGTCCCTGGGGTGCAGCGTGGGGTCCTGCCTCTCCTCAGCTCCATTGCAGGAGCCAGACATCCCGGAGGGAAAAGGGGTGAGGGGCCCCCTGACCTGCTGGTGGGAGCTGCCTCTCGGCAGGAGGCGTTGCATGAAAGGATTTCCACCAAAGCTACCTTGGCTCCGAATCCCTGGGGCATCCCTGCTCTGCAAAATTCGGGAGCATCCTGTGAGTGCACTACCCTGCCAGGGTGACGCTTTGGTCCCGGGATGGCAGCTGGTCACCCAAATGCGTGTCTGGAGATGAGCTCCCGGGGTCTGCTCCCCACGTCCTCCGGCCTCGCTCCTTTATTTCCTCCTGTTCCAAAAAATGCCCAAATATTTGCATTTGCTGGGAAGCAGAAGACTGCAGTCAGGACCACTTTGGAACGTTATCAGGATCTTCCTGAACCACTGACCCTGGAAAACCCAGCCATCCTGCCCCCCCAGACAGGAGTCACTGCTGCTGGAAGAGATTATCTTCACATAAAATCCCCACTGAAAATTAAAAACCTGGCTAACGGGGCAGCCTGCGGGAAAGGCTCTGGCCGTGGCCGATCCATCTGGGCAACGTGGGGCGGGAGCGATGGAGTGTCCATAGCAATTGGAAATGAGAAGAGTAACGAGTGTTTTTCGTAGGGCGCAGGCGCGGAGGGGTGGGGGGGTTCTGGGGAGCCTCCTGGTTTTCTGCCTCTCCTCGGCTCCAGCCGCCTGTGCCGGGTGCTGCCTGACCAGGGGGTCTTTGGTTGCAGCAGGTCAGTACCATCCAGCAGCAAGAGCTGGGGCCCGTGCTGGCCCTTCATGGTGCTGGAGGTGGCCAAAGCACTCCCCAAGCTCTTCCGCAGCCTCACTTGACTGCTTGTATGACTGTTATTTCAGCTGGATGCTTCAAAGGGATGTGACTTTTATGTTTTCAGCTTCCCCAGTGGTCATTGGTGAGGTTTGGCTTCTTCTGTAGCCTCTCTTTTTGCCCCGTTCTCCCCAAAATCAGTTTTCTTGCTGTTCTTTTTTTTTTTTCCATAAGGTGTATCTGTGTATTGGAGAAGTCCATATTCCTTAGACTGGATTTAAAAAACACATGTCCAAGTAATTAATCTGTATCAATCGTTTATGGCACTGGAGAAATCCAGTGGCCCAACGGTTTGAGCGCTGGTCCCCTGATGGTGGGCAGTGATGTGTTCGATGTAGCAACCTCTCATCTCTGGCACTGGTGGAACCAAACCCTTCCAACTGCTGGTGACCAGCCCAAGTCCTCATCTCACTGGACTCCTTGGGACCCACCAGATGTTAGTTGGCTGATTGTCTTCATTCTTTGTCTGCTTCGAAGTTGGAAGAGCAATGGTGTTGGCGCTGTCTCATCCTGCTCCAGCTCTTGTGATGAAAGGCTAGGAGGAGCAGTGGGTTAAGTCCATGCACATGCAGCTCGTGGGCCCATCACCCTGTGGATATCCACCTCTGCTTTGATGCCACCCTGCTGCCCTCTGGAGGACCTGGGAGCTGGTGGAGTGCTCTGTTCAGGTACACTCTAAATGTGTATCCTTCAACTTATTTTCATTTTTCTACCATGGTAATGGTACTGCAGCTCACGAGGCAAAGGCCTTGGTGGGAGTTGGATGGCAGCTGTCATCCTTTTGTGTCTTCTTGTGGGGTAGAGACCTCTGAACATCACATCACCCGTCCCTGGCCTGGCCCAGGTGGTTTCTTCCTTGGAAGCACCATGTGTGCTGGAAGAGCTGCTCCATAACACTCACATCAGACTTCACCTTGCGCCAGAGAGCGCTCACGGTGGTTAGACCAAGCACGACGTTAGCCTGAAGTCATCATCCTCCCTGAAGTCATCAATCTCAGGCGAGCAGACCAGGAGACACCAATGCCAGGGCAGGTCTCTGCCAAGAAGAGCCTGGTGGCGATGGCGTTGGCTTCCAACATTGCTCACAGATCCCGTGGCTCTCTTCCTGGTGACTCCAGTTTGGGATGTCCCATATGCCATAGCGTGGTGGGGGTCCAGCAGGGCAGGATGTGGGGCAAGGTGTCCCCAAACATCCCCCCATGCTGGTGTCCCTTGGCATTCAGGGCTGTCTCTGGTACACCTTGATCCTCCTTCTCCTGCTGGCATCCAAACTGGTGTCATCAGCATCTCCTAGAGAGGTACCTCTCAAGCCACCACCACTGAGACCAAACCCTGGTGGATGCAGTGAGATTTCGAAGTTTTTAACATTGGAGTCCAATATTACTTTGGGGGAAATGTGATTTTTTTTTTATGGCCCAAGCAAAGGGAGATGTGAGATTTGTGTCATTTGGGGGATTATTTCTCATCTGGTGGGAGCAGGTGGTGAGAAGGGCAGCAGCACCTTCAGGTGCTCGCACAGCCCTGGTGCAGGTGCTTTGTCTGGGCATGTGGCTTGGTGGGCGAGGAGCACTTTCTAAACTCATGGAGCAGCAGATGCAGCCAAATAGGCATGATCCAGCTGGCTTTACTTCGGCATTTTGCTGGAGAAAAACCTTTTTCTGAGTCCTGGCGAGGCTGTGATTTGCTTTTAGCTCCTGTTGGTGAGCGATGTTTATGCCCTCTGAAAAGGTCACCCACACCCCTGTGTCCTGCACACCTCCAGGGCCAGAGTGGAGACTTGCTACGCTGGGATTTGAGTTTTAATTAAGCTCACGGATATTTTTTTCCAGGCTTGTTTTAGTCAGGTCTCCCTGCTGCTCGCTTTCCCCGGAGCCCCTGTGTCTGCAGGGCTCAGTTGCGAGCGGTTTTCCGGAGGTATGGTTTGTCCCAGCTCTCCATTTATAGAAAGGAATTAAGGAGAAATGAGGGAGCATTACTAAGAGGATTTGCACTGTGACTTACTCAGTTTCTCCAAATAATTTGCAGTAGCTCTGGATTCTTTAATCAACACTCATTTCCTTTTGGAAATAAGTGGGAAGGTGCTGTGCAGGTCCTGAGCGGAGCCGGGCTCTTCGCTGCCAGACGGGAGGTTTGTGGTTCAGAGGAGCCTGAGAGCGTAATTTGGGGAGACCTGGCGGGGGGGTGAGGGGGTGCATGTTTACATGTGTGAGAGAGGAGTGTTTCTGGGTGCTCAGAAAGACTCTGTCACTCTGTCCCGCCTCCTTCCCTGCAGTTTTGGGCACCTTTGGCTCTCCTTTGGGCGTTCATGTGCCCAGGGAGGTGTTTAAGTTGGGGGGTTCACCCTGGTGCGGAGCTGTTGGCGGCTCCACTCTGGTGTTGCATCTCCCCATGAGAGTCAGTAATCGGGGGGGTCCTGCAGGACGTGGTCCAGCTCGCTCCTTGCCAGCAGGAGTCCTGAAGTCCCAAAGGAACAGCCTGAAATCCTCCCGGGACAGGGCTGTGATGGCTTATCCAGCTACAGGAGAAGAAGCCACCGCTCGGGCAGGTCCCACTGCTCCGGGGCAGAGACATTCAGTTGGATAGTCCCTGGTCTGCATTGCCTGACACTGCTCGTCCTCTGAATGGCCTGAGCCTTTCCCTGCTCGTGGCAGTGGGGTGTCCTCACACCACTTGACAGACGCTTGAAACGCTAACGATGCTCTCAGCGTTCCCGGTGCCTGCAGCGTTCCCGGCACCCATGGCCAGCGCTACCCCACTGCTGCCCCGCTGAGTTCTGCCCCCAACCCCAGCCCCATGGCCCTGCTGGGGGGAGGCCGACATGGCGGTGTAACCCCCTTGCAGCTCTCCTTCTCAGAGAGGGTCCCCCCGACCTCTCCTCTCCCTTCGCTCCCGGCCCCGCTGCCGGCAGCATTGCTCAAGAGGAAGCCCCAGGGTTTCCTTTCCCAGTGGCAGTGGGGCTGGAGGAAGGGCCTGGTTGCCCCACAGAGGCTCCGTGCCCCCTCCGAGGTCCCCTGCCCCACTCCCAGCGCTGGGGGGGCAGCAGGAGATGGGGCCCTTTGGGCACCCGCATCCCTCCATTGGCAAGAAACTGGAGCCAGGCCAGGATGCGCCGGTGGGCTGGCACGTTAGAAACAGCCCTTGAGGTGTACGAGCTCGTAATTAAATTAAAATTAAAATCCCATCAGGCGGATAGTGTTGGGAAGCAGCACCTGGGAAAGGTCGGGGTGAAAGGCCCTCTCTGTGGCAAAGAGGTTTGAGCTTTCTTTCAAGGGAGCCCCACATTTCGCAGCCAAAACTCATGGATGGCAGCGTAGGCTGCTGTCGCCCTCCCCGACCCCGCTTGTCCCTTGGAGGTGACACATGGAGCCTTGGTCCCTCGCTGCTGCCCTGCTCTCCTCCAGTTTGCTTGTGCAGGCGCTGCTGGGGCCACCGGCCCGTGGAGCGATGGTTTGGGCATCTCCCGAGCCCCAGTGCCTGCCCCAACCGGCTCCAGGGGGGGGAGCCTGCCCTGCCCTCCCCCGGGGTGCAGCAGGGAGGGGGAGTTGTTCCCGTGGCACCCGCAAGTACAGAAACGTGGGATCTGGCTTTTCCTTGGAAAACCTTTTTGCCGTTCACATGGACATCACCTGTGCTTCAAATGGAGCCTGAGGATGGAGGGTCCTGGAGGACACCACCCATCACCCTCCCACTCTGTCTCCCCACTCTGGGGGGCCACTGGGGGACTCTTTGGTTGGAAAAACATGTCCTTGTTTTACCAGGAAAAGCAAGCAGGAAACAGCACTTAAACTGGGAGCTCCATTTCCAGCTTTCCCAGGGATGCGGCAGCCCTGGCACTGCTTCCCTCCGGATACCACCCCTGTCTGGTCTTTGAAGGACAGCAGGAGCGGACACATGCCATGGTGAAGCCACCAGCTTCGGGAGAGTGGTGGCCCCATCCTGCCTCCGGCTCCGAGCTTCCACTCGCCAGCTCCAGCTTTGCACTTGGCTTGTTACTTGTTGTCCAGGACTCCCATTTCAAGGCAAGACGTGTGTTTAAACACCGATCCTTATGCTCCTCGCCTTGCTGGGTGGCTTCTTGTGACCATCCTGCCTGTCTGTGGCTGCAGACTGGGATTTTGGAAGTGGACAAGCTGCACCTGGAGCTGGATCCATGGCATGCGTCACCAGTGGCTGGTGGGGCATGGGCATTAATCTCCAGGCTGCCACCACTGGGCAAGAGGCACCTTCCTGAGGATTTTGTTGGGATTTTTAAAGAGGAAAATGCTGAATTTTATTTTATGGTTTCATAAAGGAGCCATGGCCACAGGGCTGGGCAGAGCTGCAGAGGTGGCTCCCACCCTTGGTCTTTCTGTGTTGGGAACTTGCTTGTCTCTATTCATGCCCTCGAGAAGGGACATCTGATGGGGTCAGGTTTCTCCACCGCCAGTGTTTCTTTCAGCTCTTCTTAAAACCAAGCTAAGATGCAGGTTCTGGTCCATGTCCAGCGCACCATTGGACTGGGATGTTCATGCCTCACAACTGGTGATCTGGGTCCCCTGCTACCCTGAAATGAGCCTCTTGCATCTTATTTATGACCTCCATGGTCCTTACTGGTTACCTCCATGGTCACCAGTATGCAGGGACCTGGTGGTGAGCGTGGTGAGCAGCTCGGCCCGGCTGGAGACCTGGGGCTGCAAACGCCACGAGGCTGCGTGGACCGTCCCTGCTCAAGAGCAGCCAGCACAGCAGCGTCCCTGCAGCAGAACTGGTTCATACTGGGACATCCCATGTTTCAGTCAAGGGGGTGGGGGTGCCGTTGGCAGCAGAGGGTGAGATCAAAAGCTGTCTCAGCCCTTCAGCACGTTGTCCCCTCTCCGGCTGGTAGAAGGACATTCTGGGGAGATGGGTTGGACTCAACGCTGGGGGGTCTGGGCCATGCCCAGCCGCACGTGGGGTGCCCGTGGCTGGTGCCTGTGGCCCCCCAGCCCCGCTCAGCACGGAGTCATTGGGGTCAGCCGGGCTGAAGCCATAGTGGGGCAGCCTCGGAGAGGGTGAGCAAGCAGGGGTGCAAGAAGGATTGCAGTGAGGAAGGCGCTGGGATTAATCCCGCTGCTTTAATTGGTTTATATCAGTAATTAGCTACTTCCAGCAGTGCTGAGCCAGCTGGTTTCTTCCCTCGGCAGTGGGATCCTTGTGGAGCAGGTGCCAGGCTGCCAGGAGTCATGCAGGAGCTTGAGGAGAGAGCATCCCTGTGCCAGCATCACCCTGCTCCCCCCAAACCGTGGCCAAGTAGGAGCAGCCACAGTGTTTTCCCACCGCCGGCACAGCTCCCCGAGGGGCAGGAATGGTGTGGGGTTAAAAATCCTGCCCAGAAAACACTTCCATGGGCTGCTGCTGCCTCTTGGGAGGCTGAATGGAGTACTGGCTCTGCCCAGCCTTGTGCTCCCGGCTGCTTCACGGGTCTTGCCTGTTCTGGCTGGGAGCAAAAGCGCAGCTTGTGGGCAGGGTTGTGCAGGGAGAGGCTGACAGCCCCTCGGGAGGGTTGTGGGGAGCTGTGGGAGCGGTGGTGCCATGGCTGTTGTGTCTGGTGACAGTGGGGTGGCAGCAGGTGCCAGCCAGGGCAGCTGCCTGCACTGTGAGCAGCGGGTCCAGCTCCTGCCCCCCCCGTGGCTGGGGCCATGTCCTTCACTGCCAGAGCTCTACCCTGTCCCCTGCAGCACACAGTGCTCTCGCTGTCCCCCTACCGGCTTCCCTGTGCCCCCCAAAATGCGCTCTCTGCTCAGTTCCCCCTCAAAGCGGAGCAGGAGCCACCGGCTGCTGCCCATGATCCAGAGGGATTTGCCTTCCCTCTGCCCATCCCACGGCTCCAAGGGCAGGAGAGGGTCCTTTGTGGCCACTGCTTTAATTGCGGCCATTATGCTGAGTAAATGAGTCCTGGCAGCAGCTGAACTTGTCGGATGCCAACCACATCCCAGAAAGGCATCCGGCAACGGGCAGCATCCAGCTGGCACGAGCAGGGGCTGAGGACCTGGATGGGACCCAGCCACCCACAGGTGCCGGCAGAGTCGGGGGGTCCCAGCGGGTGAGGGGGGACGAAGAGGGGAGCCCGAACCCTTTCCGTCTCATCCCCCTCCACCACTTCTCTTTTGCAGACTGTCAGCATCAATAAGGCTATTAATGCGCAGGAAGTGGCTGTCAAGGAGAAACACGCCAGAAATATCCTTCCCAAAGCTGGCCCTGGGACAAGCGAGCGTGGGAGCGGGGCCGGGGCTGCCCGGAAAAGGGGCAGTGGCGAGGCGGCGCGTGGGGAGAGGTGCTGGCACTGCCGGGCCAGCATGGCAAGCTGGCTGCTGGGGTGCGGGGGGTGGCTGGATGGAACCCTGGGGGGCTCTCGATGATGGTTGGGGTTTTTACAGCACATCACGGGGTCCCTGCTCAAGCTGGAGCGGCATTTGCTCATCGGTGGGCGCCCAGCCTTGTGCTCCCGGCGCTGCCATCCCATAGGAGGGCAGGAGGGACAGATGCCCACAGCAGGTTATCTGCCTGGGTGAGGATGCTTAATCCCAAAAGGTGCTTGTGAGCATGCTGCCACTGAAAGCAGATCCCCAGCATCCAGGCAGGGCAGCCGGGAAGGCCTGGGGGAGGCACAGTCCCAGCCCTGAGCATGCCACAGTGCTCCTGGATGGGTGATGTGGGGCTGGAGGAGAGGGGATGGTGAGTGCCACCCTTAGGGACAGTGTGTACCCGGGTTTGGCAGTTTATCAGCTCCCTGCAGTGGCCCGGCTCCTCTTGGCTCTGCGGGTACCAGACGCTTCTGAGTGGCCGCTCTCCATCACCACCAAGAGGGAGAAGAGTGTTTCCTTGACCGGCCGCCACCATGCATCCTGGGCACGCACCACGAGAAGGGGGCGCAGACCTTCTGGTCAGTGGTGAACCGGCTGCCGCTGTCAGGCAACGCCGTGCTCTGCTGGAAGTTCTGCCATGTCTTCCACAAACTCCTGCGGGACGGCCACTCAAACGTGAGTGCCACCAGCTCAGCTCAGCAGCCGCCCCAGGCCCAATTCCTTTCCGCGGTGGGGCTTCTTGGGGCGGTGGGAGATGCTGGCGCATGGGTGCCCTCCTGTGTGGGAATGGGCACGGGGACCCCTCCCTGCTCGCTCTGCCGGAGCCTTCCCAGTGCTGCTCTGCCCACAGCCCCCCTGCGCTACAGCCCCAGGGCCCCCAGTGCCCCCCCACGTGGCATCAACATCAGTGCTGGAGCCATCAGCAAGGAGCCTCCTGCCCTGTGTGTGGATGGGGAAACTGAGGCACGCTGGGGCTGGCAGTAGTGACACCACCAGCAGGCTGCAGGGTTGGGAACACGTCAAGGCCTCCCATTCCTGACCCCAGTTGCCGGCGCCAAGGTTGGCATGCCTTGCCATGGTGCTCTGCCTGCTGCCCGTGGTGCCTGCTTATGTTCATCGTTGTTCCTCCAGGTGCTGAAAGACTCGGTGAGATACAAGAACGAGCTGAGCGACATGAGCAGGATGTGGGTAAGCAACTGATCCCACCGGCCACCGTGGTGGGGACACCCTGGAGGTCCCTTGGCAGCACCCGGTGCCCCAGCCGGGCCAGGGGGGTGCTGGCTTGGACAGTGGTCTTGCCCAGGAGGAGCCACGCTCTGAGGGCTGAGCAGATGGTCAGCCGTGGCTGATCCGTGATGACCAGGACCTCCCTGGGCTGGGTTTGCTGGTTGTGTTTGATATTCTGTCAAAATCAAATGCCTCGTTCCTATTTTATAGCAAAACCCAGTAAAACTCATCTCTGGTGGTCAAACACAGCATTGAAATCTGTAGAGAAGGTGATGAGAAGCTCTTGACCAAATCCTTGTGGCACACTTGCTGCAAGCCAGCCTGCAGCCTGTGTGTCAGCAAGGAAAATTTTGGCTGTGGTTTTGGGGGAGATGACTCATGCTGCAAGGGGAAGGGGCTTTTCCACAGCCTGCCCCAGGTCTCCACAGCTTTTTGGTGTCCCCAGGGCCACCTGAGCGAGGGCTACGGACAGCTCTGCAGCATCTACCTCAAACTGCTGAGAACCAAGATGGAGTTTCACACCAAGGTGAGCATTGTCCTGTCCCCGCAGGGGGGACATAGCAGGGGGTGGGTGATGGCACACTGGGGCAAAGGCGGTGGCAGTGTTACGGTGCAGGACAGGGGCTGGCAGAGCCCTCCCGGAGCTCTCACCCCTGAGCATCTTCTCCTCTATTGTGGCCAATCTGCCGCCTCATGCAATATGTCCCAGGCTGCCAGGGTCCATCCTTAGCCTGGATAAAAGGTGGCCCAAGGATCAGTGCCTCAGGGATGGACAGTTTCATGGTGGATCAGGGCTCCTTGGAGGCACCCAGGCCGGGCTGGGAGTTGGGGGACTACAAGAAGCAGTAAGAGACACTCAGCTTTGTCCGTTCCCAGGTATCCTAAATGGGCAGAGGTGGAAGAGGCCATGGAGTTCTGGAGTGGGGAGGGCTTGTGGGGGCCATGCCATGCCACACCATAGGAGGCAGCACAGGCAGGGCAGGTGTAAATCACCCCTAAACCCTGTGGCAGAGCCTGGCTTTTCTGTGTCACCATGAATTGAGGGAGGGAAGCTGGGGATTTGGGCTGGGGGAATGTCCCCGTTGGTACATGGAGAAGGATGAGCGGTAGCCCCTGCTCTGAACGGCGTGCAAGTGTGGAAGATTATTTGCCAGGGTCAGCAAAGGAGAAATGAAATAGATGTGTATAGAAACGTGCCTTTGACTGGGACTGAAGTTTGGATGGCAGGCATTCTAATGCTTTCTGAAATAGGTTTTTATAAGGGCAGGAAAAGTGGAGTGGGAGTGACAAGTCAGCCTCAAAATTCAAGAATGGTGGGGAAATAATGATTAATTTAACCTGAGCACCGCTGAGCCTGCACAACTTAATTCTTCTCAGCAGAACTTTAAGAGAGTCACAGGTTTAAGGTTTCTTTATGAGCACCCAGTTTATCACAGACCATAAATCTCACCTAAGATTTACCCGGAAAATCAGGACGAGGTAGCACAGAACAAACCTCTTGGTCCCCAGCAGCCTCAGTGCTCCCAGGGCTTCTGCCCTCCACCGCCTGCCCGACTTGGTAAACTTGGCTGTGCATGGGATGCTGCAGGGTCAGTCCCGGGTGGAGTCAGCATGGTGTCCCATCCTGTGTTGTCCCCAGCTTGAAGTAATCAGTGCTGGTCACTGAAATCCATTTTTAATCTCCTCCCTTTGGGGTCTTGGGCCATGGATGCTCCTGGGCACAAGAGCGCCCTGGAAAAATCCCCTGGCACCATCCCAGATTGGGTTTTTGCCCCATCATCAGGAGCTTGTTTCCAGCCTCCTGAGCAGCGATGCTGAGCAAGTTCCTTCTTTGGGCTGGCAAAAGGATGCCCTGGCTCCAGGTCTGCTCCATGCTGTGCTGGCTGCCAGATGGAGTGGAGTGGAATAGAATAGAATAGCATAGCATAGAATAGAATAATAGAATAGAATTGAATCGAATCAAATCAAATCTCCTGCCAAGAGGAGAATGGGAAGTCATGGTGGGCTTGGAAGCCCTGCATGGCTTCAAGCACCCTCTTCCTTGTGGTAAGCGCTGCAGCAGGTTTGATCCCTGTGGTGTTTCCTTCCTTTCCGAGCTCAGTTGGCAAGAGGTGTTTTCTGAAGGCAGGCTGTCACCCCCGTTTGGTTTGGAGCCATGATGTGACCTCCCCAGAAATGCCCGGGCAGCATGAAGAGGCTTTGCCCCCCGGAGCAGATACTGGCTCTTTTCCACCCCCCAGCTCTCGGCAATGCCGTGCACAAGCTGGTGGCCCCGTCTCCTCCCTGCTCAGCAGGTTTCTAAGCCCAGGGAGAACTGACTTTTCTTGCTGGGGAGAATGCAGGCACCATGGATTGGGGATGCTGCGGTCACCCAGGGCTCGTGTTAGCCCCCTTTCCTCCCCTCATCACTCCCTTGGCACATCCAAAGTGCCATCCCAGTCTTTTGTGCTGAAGCCACTGGCTGGATGGGCAACTGGGTCCTCCCAGTGCCCTGGCCAGAGGAGGAGATCCTCTGGAACCCGTTCCCAACTCTCATTTCCCCACACAGAATCCCCGCTTCCCTGGCAACCTCCAGATGTCCGACCGGCAGCTTGACGAGGCCGGGGAGAATGATGTCAATAATTTGTGAGTGCGGGGCAGGGGCGGGAGGCGAGAGAGGGGGGCGGATGCAGGCAGGGTGGCACGGCACAGCCCAGCCTCACCAGCAGCGTGACCGAGCCCGGGGACAGGACCCTGCACCTTCTCCCCAGCCCTGCAGTGGGCATACCCCTGGGCAAGGCTTGTCCCTCTGGGGTGGCACCTGGCGCGGGTTGAGGTATCCATAAGGATGCTCCCCGACCATCCTCATCCCTTTTCCTAGTTTCCAGCTGACGGTGGAGATGTTTGACTACCTGGAGTGTGAGCTGAACCTCTTCCAGACGGGTAAGCCCCTGTGCTGCCCCGCCAGCAGTCAGGGTGGGGGTCCGTGGGGGCGGAGCCGGCTCCGGGTGGGATGCTGCAGGAGGTCGTCACACCTCATCCCTTCTTCCGAGTGCTTCACCTGCGTTATTATTAGCTGCAGTCCCTGTGTGCCAGAGTGGTGCTGCCTTGTGGCAGCCCTTTGGCAGCGCCGCAGGGCTGGCTGCACCGCACCACCCGCTCCCGCCTCTGCGACACCCCTTCCACCGCACCAGCTTTGGGCTCTCCTGCTCCCACAGCCTCCCTGGGCTGAATTTCTTCTGGTCTTAACTGGTGGGCTCACGACAGGTTTTGACTTTTATTAGCAGTGAGCTCAGGCTGCTGCGGGTGTTTGCGGTGGTGCTGGAGCTGGGGGACACATGGGGCACCCTGTCATCCTCCTGCGCAAGCGAGCAGGAGAGTAAAGAGAAGCCAGTCTCAGCACTGTCACGCACCTCTGCAGGCTCCAGCAGGACTGGGGTTGGGGTACATCACAGCAATTCTGGGGTGAGCCTTCATCTGCAGCGAGCCTTCATCTGCAGCAAGCCATGGGTGCTGGCGGGACAGGGTTGTTTGGAGGGAGCTGGAGCATCACCCTCGTCTTGGGGCTGCATCTCAGGGCTGTGTGCTGGCACAGCAGGATGGGGCTGTGCCGAGAGGCTCGTCCCTGTGCCGCAGCTCCATCCCCGTCCCCGGAGCTCACCTGGGAGCTCTCACTGCTCTGCCCATTGGAGGGGAGTTGCTGGATGGAGGGAGGTGGAGCTGCTGCCTCTGGCTACCCTGCCAGCGTGCACTGAGGGCAGGTGGCCCACAGCTCGTGGGAGACCTGCAAGGCTGGACCATGAAGTGGTCACTGGACACATCTCCAGCAGCCCGGCATCCCATGCCACAGGCTGCTCCAGCCCTGCCAGAAATGCCTTCATGCGCTGGTGGTGCAGGGCACATCCTGCACCCCCGGCACGAGGTGCAGTTCACCGTCACCTGGACAGAGGATCATGGCTGTGAGGTGCTCCCACTGCTCCCGGCCCTTTCTGGAGCATCTCCCCACTGGCACACACGGTGCACCCCAGTGCCAGTGGGATGGCAGTGACGGGCACAGCACAGGGGCTGCATGTCCTCGAGGGCCGGAGCTCTGCCTGGGGACGCGGCAAAGGCTCGGGACCGGGGACTTCCAGCCCATGGTGCCAGGCTGAAGTGTTCCCAGGCCTGTGTGTGAGTCCTGGGTGGGAATATACCCTCCCACTGGGCCAGTAAATGACTATGGGGTGGCGGGCTGGGTCCCCAAGGGCCAGCAGGTGTCTTGCTTCAGGTGAATGGCTCTTGCTCCGGGTGAAGTTTGCGGACACAACCAACACGGCGTGGCACCCTGCGGTGCTGCCGGAGCCTGATCCCGTGCTTGTTCCCCACAGTGTTCAGCTCCCTGGACATGTCACGCTCGGTGTCAGTGACAGCGGCAGGGCAGTGCCGCCTGGCCCCACTCATCCAGGTGATCCTGGACTGCAGCCACCTCTACGACTACACCGTCAAGCTGCTCTTCAAGCTCCACTCCTGTGAGTGTCCCCAGCGCCAACTTGGGCTTGGGGGGGACACAGAAGGGGACACGGGGGTCCCCACCCTGCTTGGGCTGGGCCATTTGCCCCCCAGCTCCTTCTCAGCCTATTTTTGGGGAGCAGAGGGAGTCACCAGGGCAGGAGACAAGGAGGTGCAAGCGCTGGGAAACCGAGTTGTCCCAGGAAGCCTGCCCTGCTGAACGCCCCTTGGCCATGGGAAGACAGTGCCCACCAGGAGCTCCCCTGGGTTTGGACAGGCGCTGGTTGCAAAACCTACATCGCCCAGGACCTTGAGTTGTGGAAGCTAAAGGCCAGCTCACTGTCTTTGCCTGCCCTGGGCGGGGGACATGATCCCCTCCGGCACCCGGACCCTGGGCCCAGAGCATTCGTACCTGGGAGGAGGGTGTCCATCTCTGGGAAAGACCCATCCCCATGTGGCCATTCCAATTGGGACACCCCGATCCGTGCTTCTTTCCTAGCATGGAGACACCTGGTGACATTTCTGCTTGTTGCTTCTTCCAGGTCTGCCAGCGGATACGCTGCAGGGCCACCGGGATCGCTTCCTGGAGCAGTTCAGAAAGTAAGTGCCCAGACGCGGGGCGCTGGCTCTCCCCGCTGCCAGCGATGCTCCAGGGGCTCCCGGGCCAGAGGGAGCATGGAGAGACACCAGAGCCCCTGTGCCAGGACTCGGTCGCCAAGCCATGGAGACGAAGGAAGGGCAGGAGTCAGTCTTGCTTGGGGCTCTGAAATCCATCCCGCTTTGACCTCTTGGCTTTCCCTGGGGCTTCCTCCAGGGCAGCCGCTCCGCTTGACTAATCTGCAGCTATCGAATTACCAGATAACGGCGTTATTAATTCTAGCAAGGTGTTCAGTCGCTGACAGTACATCCGACGATTTAAAACCCTTAAACCCTTTAATTGTGATTTTAAATGCAATTTGCAGGTTGACATGCTGAGGTGAAAGTTTGCGCAGGGGCTGAGAAGCCGAGTGTGGGGCTGCTGGTGGGGACACCCTGGGCTGGCTGTCAAGTGAGAAGGGGTGCTCAGCACCCTGAGCAGCGATTTCTGCTTGCCGTGGGGCTGTTGGCTCCATCGGGAGAGGGATGCATTGGTAGGAGCAATGGGGGAGGAGGGTGCAAGCAGCGTATGGAGACACAAGCCCCGGGGGGCGACTCACGGTCATGGTGCTGGGGGCATAGGACAGGGAAAAGACATTTTCCTCCCAATTCTGTTGAAATTTTTAAAAAATGTGTTTCACAAACCCAAGGGAACTTGTTTAAAGGGGTAGCCAAAGGATGAAACCTTTGGGTGTTGCAAAGGGTTCCGTGAAGAGCCTTGCAGAAGAGCCTTGCAGAGAGCCTGGGTGCCAGGGATGCTGCTGGGTGGTGCAGTGGAGCAGAGGTGGCTTTTGGGTTGGAAAAGCCATCCTTGGGTGAGGAAAGATACAAATGGTAGAGTTCATTTCACCAGTATCGACATGTCTGTCCCAAATTAAAATACTAATATGAGATTTTAAAGGCGGGAGATACGAGGTATGGGAGGAGAGAGCCAGAAATGAGTCGTGGTCACCCAGTTACCCGTGACCTTGGACACAAGAGTGGCTGTGATGCTGCTGGAGTATTGACGGTGCCCAGGGCTGAGAAGTGGTGTGGAGCTGCTTGATAAAAAAGACTTCAGGGAGAGGGGAGGGAGGCAGCAGAGGGGCTGACCCAGTGTCTGGCACTGCAGGGAAATGAGGAGTGGGAGAGGGTCTTCATGAAAAAGACAGCGTGGGATGGGGGATGGGGTGGGTGCTGCTGTGTGGAAGGGTCTTGGGTTCATGGGAGGCCATGAGCTGCTGCAGGGTGATACTCGGGGGGAGCAAGGACATTTATTTCCAAAAGCTCTGGGAAAAAATGCAACTATCCTGTGAAATGTGGGTGACACCAAGCTGAGAGGGGCAGTCAATACGCTGGAGGGAAAGGGTGGCATCCAGAGAGACCTGAACAGGCTGGAGGAGCTCAACCAGGCCAAGTGCAAGGTCCTGCATGTGGGTGAGAACAATCCCCAGTACCAGCACAGACTCAGGGGGGGAGGGAGGGTTGAAGGGATGGACGGACAGGCAGAGAGCACCCTCTGGATAGGGACTGGGGCGTACTGGTGGGTGTCAAATGGGACACAAGCCAGCAATGTGCGCCTGCAGCCCAGAAAGCCAAGCATCTCCTAGGCTCCATCCCCAGCAGCGTGGCCAGCAGGACAAGGGAGGGGATGCTCCCCCTCTGCTCCGCTCTCCTCACACCCCC
>JAOXJK010000006.1:341643-357710 GCA_025774025.1 Xenus cinereus | reverse complement strand
GGCTGCCCGCCGCTCGCTGGGAGGGCTGCTCGCCGCGGAGCGCGCCCTGGTCTCGCCGGGCCGCCCCGCTCCGCAGCCCTGTCACGGTGAGGATCGCCCCGCCGGCCGCCGGCCTGGCCCGCTCCCCAGTGTGAGTACCGGAGTGGCGACCGGGCCCCGCGTCGGCCTCGCCTCGGGCGGGATGGGGCTGAATCGGGAGGACGGGGGGAACCGTCAGCGGGTCGTGCTGCCCGGCACGGTTTCCAGGGGAGAGCACAGCGGTCCTGGGCTGGCAGCGGTGGCTCTGTCCCCGTCCCAAGCCTTGTGGGGAGGAGCGCGGGGTCCGAACCTCCCGGAGATCATAGAATCATTCAGGTTGGAAAAGACCCTTGGGATCATCGAGTCCAACCATTAACCCTACTCTACAAAGTTCTCCCCTACACCATATCCCCCAACACCGCATCTAGATCCTTCACAGGAGAGCCCTCTCCCCTCCCCTGTGGGGACAGCGGGGACACTGGTGTGGGGGGTGAGGGGTCTCGCTCCGGGGATCTCACCGTGTCTAACGTCCTGCTTCACTTTGCCGCACAGCCTGGAGCAGCTCATCTCGCCTGTGGCCTTGCCGGCCAGCAGCAGCCCAGACCCCTGTGCGAAAGAGACTGTGCTGAACGCCATCAGGGAGAGCAGGAAAAGGGCTGTGGAGGAGGAGGAGGAGGACCAGGCTTTTGTGAACGATCAGGAGAGCAAGAGGAGGTAATAAGCCAGCAGTCCAGGTCGCTGCTAGTGTGTTGGGAATGTCATAAATGGGGCTAGCGCATTGGTGGTGACAAATGGGATGTGTCCCCAGAGAGTGTGCCAAGCCCAGTGTGACCAGAAGTGCTGTGGGAAGTGAACCGCAGAGAGGAAGCACAGCCCATCACCCGGCCCTCTGGGCCGTGTCGGAAGGTCCTTGGAGACTTCGTTCTGTCCTTGAGATCAAAGGGATGTGGCTTAGGTTTTTGTCTGGGCAACCTCCGGGTCAGGCGTGTTCCCCTGGGTTGGGGGGGCTGGGAGAGGCTGGGCTGTGGGCTGGGGGAGCCTGGCAGGGCTCCCTGCCTGGGAAGTGGCTTCTCTCATCACGGGGGTTTGCAGGCCGGGGACGCGTGGTGGGAAACGCTGGTATCAGCTGCAGCATCACCAGCTCTATCCTTCAGTCAGCCCTGGGCTTCCAGGAGAGATGGGATCCCCAAAATCTTACAGCCTCAGTGGAAGCATCACATTTTAAAAAAACCTGTGTGCTTCTTTGGTGCACTCTCACAAAAGGAGGTGAAGCACAAGGGTAAACACGGGAGACTATCTTCTGCTTTCGTTAGTCAAGGTCAGTGATTTCCAGCTCTGAGCTTGAAGAAGTAAGGGTGCAGTGTCTTTGCCAGCGCTCTAGGAAGGACAAGGCATAAATCCTGGGTGCTGAGGTCTGCTGAGGCCTTTTTAACTGTCTGGGCACAGCGCTGCCTCCCTGTTCTTCCCTCCTGTTTTTCATCCTACCTGCCTACGTGGAGGCTGTTCACCACGTTCTCCTCTGCCCCTCGCGTGCCGGGGCTGCCTGCCTGGGCTTGAGCAGGAGCTGAGACCACAGAAGAGCAGTTTGAGCAGTGCCCAGGTGCTTTTTTCCCACGTGCTGCGCTGGGGCTGCTGCTTGAGGTGGCCCAGAGAGCACAGTGGGGTGGGCGGCAGTTCACAGTGAGGCACTGGCTGCCTTCCTGCTGCAGCAGGGCATGCTGTCCCCTCCGCCATCGCTGGATTTCCCTCAGTCTTTAAACCTTTGCCTCCGCTTGGTGAGTCTGAGCCCCTCAAGAGCCGAGCAGGACAACAACAGGATAGGCGCACAGGCAGGATCAGCTTGGTTTTTTTCTGTATTCTATTTTTTTAATATGCCAATACCCAGCTCTGCCACGAAAGCCAATTTTGAAGGCATTAAAGCCTGGCAAGCACGAAGAATGCTTGTAAGCAGAAAGTCCTGCAACCTTTGAGGAAAGAAAGGAGCCTGCATCGGCTGGAGAGCACTGGATCATCTGTGCAATGGGGTCAGCATGCTTGAGCTCAGGGGAAGGTTTGGGCGAAGTGACAGGGCTGATTGTACACTTTGGGTTCTGCTTCACAGCAGGGTTTGCTTTAAGACTTTCAGACTTCAGATCTCCATGAATCATTGTGGGAAGAGGGATTCGGTTTCTGACTCAAACAGTCCAGAGCACTGGCTGGGAAGAGGTGGGAGACCTGAGTTTTGGAGCTCAGATCCATTTTAGAGCTCAGATCCATTTTAGAAGTGAGCTGCAGAGACTCTCTGAAATGTTTTGGCTTAGAATAATGGATTTTGACCTGTGATTTCATTACATCAAAACTACTCTGCCCAACTCGGGGTGAGAGTCAGTGAGGACAGGACCAGGTAGAGAGAAAATCCACAGCAGGTAAACCTCTGTCCTTGGGTATTGGATGACAAGAAAAAAGGAAGGTTTATGCTTTCTCAGTGCTGAGCCCACCCAGAAGAGGTCTGCTTCCGAGGCTGGGAGGGCAGCCCATCTCTGCTGCCTCTGTGCTACCACAGGCTTCTGCCCTCTCTCCCGCAGGCGCCACGATAGCAGTGGAAGTGGGCAGTCAGCCTTTGAGCCCCTGGTAGCCAACGGTGCCCCCGCCTCTCTCATACCCAAGTAAGTGTCCATCGGGCCAAAACCAACTGCTGTGACCTGGGAGGGGGGTCTGAGAGGCTGCAGGCTCTGTAAAAGGCACTTGTGGAGCCCAGCTTCAGGGGACAGCAAGAGAGGCTGTGCCCATGCCTTCGGGATGTCACCCTGAGCACAGGCTGGAGGCCGTAAGGGCTGTGCTGCTGCTGAGGCCTCTTTCCAAGCTATGTTGTGCGAAAGAGTGGGGTTGCTTTCGTCTACCCACCCTACATTTAAAAGACTTGTGGGCAGAGTGATGGGGAGCTCATAAAATCTTCTTTAATCTCTTCTAGGCCTGGGTCTCTGAAGAGGAGCCTTGTCTCGCACTGCCCAGATGACTGCTCAAACAAGAGGTCACGCACCTCTTCCATGAGCTCCCTCAACAATACGTATGCTGGCGGGATCCCCAGCTCCATCCGCAATGCCATCACCAGCTCCTACAGCTCCAGCCGGGGCCTCTCACAGGTAGGAAACACCCTGCCCAAGGCAGCGCCAGAGCCCGGCGCTCGCGGCTCAACCCCACACTGGGGGGGTCCCAGTGTAACCCAAACCCTGGGCTCGGAAGGAGAGAGCGGTGTCGCTGGGTGCCTGCAGTGAGCGCTGCAGGGAGCCCCAGTGCAGCTCTGCTGGGCAGTTCCATCTCCCCATGGGTCAGGCGGGTGGCTGGGCAGGCAGCAACGTTCCTTGTTGTTTGGTGCGTGCTGCTGGGGCAGTCCCCAGGCTGAGCTGTCCTGCTGCAGTACTTGTTTTACACCAAAGCAAGAAAGCGGATGTTTTCCCCTCCCTACTCAGCCTTGGCTGGTCTGTGAGGGTGGATAGATCCTGGTGAAAGGAGAAAAAAAAAAATCACTTTGCTGCACTGCCACCTCTTCAACTGGAGTCAGCAAGTATTGGAGCTGTGCACTCCTGCTTTGACCCAGGTCCCCTCAGCAGCTGAGCTGTAATGAAATCCTGCTCACATCCTGGGTCAGGCTTGCAGATGTGATGGTGGGATGTAGCCATGACTAATGGAGCTCTGCGGTCTGTGTGAGGAAAGGTTTCCTCTGGAATATGCTGGTAGGGAAAGGTTTACTCTGACTGGGGCAAGTCTAAAATCCTTGAGGTGGGATCCGTCTTCTCTGTCCTCCTGGTGAGGAAGTGGCCTGCTCCTGCCAGAGTAGCCCCACACACGCGAGGGCATCTGAGGCAGCCGGGCAGCCATGGCCTGTGCTGCTTGATGGCGGGAGCCAGCACCATCCTCCTTCCCCGGCTGCAGCCAGGCTGTAATGAGCCTGGAGGCCGCTCGCTCCCAGGGCAGATTCATTTTGGGGTGGCCAGACCTTGCGCTCCAGGGAATGTGGAGGGGAGCTAAGCAACGCTGAAGCCAGAGAGACTCTGAACTCATTAGCCACCACCCTGGGAGGTGGGGTTTAACCTGCAGGCCAGCAGGAGGATGGGAGGCTGTACTCCCTGCCAGCCCCCATACTGAGTTACTGCTGGTCTCTCTCTGCGTTCCAGTTGTGGAAGAAAAGTGGTGTGAGTGTGTCCCCGCTGTCCAGCCCAGCGTCCTCCCGCCCCCAGACGCCAGAGTGGCCTCTCAAGAAAGCCAGGTAATTAGCTGCTCACCCAGAGAGCGCCCTCTCATCAATGCCAGCCAGAAAGAGAGTAGTTGCCTTCCCAGCCATCCCAGTGCCTGAGTCCTGCTCTCCACTGGGACAGTCCTGCTCTCCGGAGTCCTGCTCTCCTGAGCTGGGACAGCCCAGGCCATGGCTGCTGGGTCCCCACTGCTGTGGAAACCCCCTTGTTGTGTTGATTCGTGTCCCTGCTGCCTGGTTACATCGCAGTCCCAGCAGCAGTGCTAAGCTGCACTGTCCCTGCCCTGCTCCCAGGTCTGGTTAGAGAGGGCTCAGATTGCTGCAGAGGTGACATTGCTGTGTGGCCTAGGTTGCTGGCTGCTGAAACGTTGGGAAGAGACAGGCCCTGACTTTTTTGCCATCTCAAAATCAATTCACGGGAGCTACAGTAGGGCTGTATTTTAGCTCCTACCTCCGAGCACAGGCTCTTGTTCTCCTCTCTGGGCTCAGAGAAGGACCTGAGCTCATGACCACCCGCTCTGGCAATAGGGTGGGTCCAAGCTAGGGACTTGTGAGGGGCAGCAGCTCCTGTCCAGGACCCCTGGCTGCCACCCTGAGGCAGGGTCAGTGGCCTGGCTGAGCTAGGGTCTCGGGGAGGGGAGCAGCTCCGCTGCCTGGAGCTGTATTCAGGCTGGTGCTGTGAGGGCAAGGCTGTTGTTCCTAGGTCTGTTGTTTGGTGGAAGCAAAGAAACCCACCAGGGATGCTGGTGGAGGTGCTTGGTGTGTTTGGCCTCATCCTGCTCCCTGGGGATGGGGCCAAGCCTGGGGTTGACCCTAACTGGCTCTCCCCTACCTGCACAGGGAAGAGGAGTTGCATCGCTCCAACACTTCTACTCCAGTGAAATCGGACAAGGAGCTGCAGACAGAGAAAGGTGAGTGTAGGTGGGCCCCAGCTCTGTGCCCGGGTTGGATGGGCCACCGGTGCGAGCAAGCAGTGGTAGCTGAGGTCTGCAGGTGGGTTTGGCTTGAGTATCACCTGGAAACTAGGAATGTGCTGGTCAGAAGGCAGTGGCATTTCTGCTGGCCTCAGTGACTGCCCTAAAGGATTTCCAGGTGATAAGCAAGGGGTGCTGGCAGTGGTGGGGTGCTAGCAGATGTCTGGGAGCTGGCTTGCAAGGGGGAACATTAGCCCCCAGCCCATCATGGGTCCAGATGTCAGCCTTGGGGCAAGATCTGCTGTGGTACAATAGCACCCTGATCAAATTCCAGGCTGAGCTTATTCCAAGGCTTCCTTAGCTAAAATGGAGAGGATTGTCCATCGCAGGTAGGGTCTTGTGGTGCAGTGCTAGACGTAGCTCACACAGTTTGTGTGGCTTGTGGTTCAGGTAGGCAGTGTGCAAGGACCATCCATGGAGGTGGGAAGGAATCGCTAGCCTCCGGAGCCCCAGCAGGGTCTTGTGACAACAGACTGCCCCGGGATGTCTTGTGGCCAGCTGCTCTTCCAGGACGTCACAGCCTTGTACTCAGCTTAAAGCCATGTCCCTGACTCTGCCCTCTGTGATGGGTCATTGAGAGGGGCCGGAACGGACAACCGAGCCCTTGGTACGGGCCAAATGCCTGCTCTGCCCAGAGCTGGTCCTGACTTGTCTCCTCCTGTAGTGGTGGAGACGCCGGTGCGGAAGAAGCAGAATTCCCTGAGCCCACTGTCCGCGTCTGGGAGCAGCGGGAAGCGCAAGCGGAAGATCCCATTGCTGTCGTCTCGCCCGGGGGACCAGCTGGCGCTGGTACGTCGCTGTCTCACGGCCCCTTTTGCCCTCCTCTGGCGATAGAATGTGCTCACTGCAATTTCTGCAGGGCTGGGGGGAGACTGACCTGCCTGCCCTCAGGAAGGAGGCCCCGTCCTTGGCCGAGTGGGAAGTGACGCTATCCCCAGCCCCAGTGTCTGGTGGGCTGTGCGTGATTGTGCTGCCTGCTGCCGGACCAGGTAATGGCCTGGGGAAGGCCTGCCGTGCCCTCAGCGCCAAGCCGGGGGCCAAAATGAATGGGAATCGGAGCTCCGCGGTAGCGTGCTGTGGCAGAACCACCTGCTTCACGGTCTTGCGACGGCCAGCCTTCAGCACACGTTCAGAGAGGCTCTGCCGGCTTCCCTGAGAAGGAGCTAAGCTGCTGCTCTCTCTTGGCAGCCCCCACCGCCTCAGCTGGGCTACTCCATCACATCGGAGGACCTGGATGCGGAGAAGAAGGCAGCGTTGCAGTGGTTCAACAAAGTCTTGGAGGATAAGACTGGTAAGGATGGATGGGGAACATGGAGGGGACAGCAAGGAGTAGGAAGCCAGGGCCAGGGCTGGCAGGGCAGTGGGGTGTCTATGGTGCAGGCTGGGGAAGGTCTGGGGCCAGTCCTGCCTTATCTTCGCATCTGGGGATGCTCTTAGAGCCTTCAGATTCAGGAGAGCTCGTGCCCTGGGGTCTGCAGGGTGATGGGTGAGGTTCCCCAGGGCGGAGGCATGCATGCAGTTTCTGTACCCGCTGGGGAGGCTCTGCTAAGGGATTTTACCCCACAGCGAGCTGCGGGGCCTGATTTCTTGCTCCTTTCTAGTAGATGCAGTCCCCAGCACCACTGCAGAGACTATGCCCGTGTCCAGGCCCCTGGCGTTCGCTGTGACCACCCCGGGGCCTACACCTGCCTTGACAGCTCCTGCCCCAGCCAGCAACAGCTCGCTCCTGGACAGCCTGAAGAAGATGCAGAGCAGCCAGACTGCACCCACACCGGCAGGTGAGTAGGAGGAGGGTTGGCAGAGTCGGGGTTCGGCAGAGCAAGGCAGGCACAGCAGGAGCTCTGCGTTGCCTCTGTGAGAGACAGGTGGCAAAACTCCTTGTTCAAATGCTCTGTTGGCAGCAGAACTGGCAGGCAGGTCGGGGGGGGTAAGTTTGGGGACACTGAGCCCTGTTGGGACCTGCAGTAAGCTTGGAGGGCTGGGTCTGTCTGGTACAGATGGGTGCTACTCTGGGAGCCTTTGCAGCAACAGGGTGGGTGCCTGGCAGAAGGGCTGGCTGTAGGTGACACCCTAAATAAATTCTCTGCCCCTTTCCAGATTCCACTGGAGCTGTGGTAACGCCCCAGCCGCCTTCATCAGCCGCACAGCCACCTGCTCCTGCTGTATCGCTGGAGTCAAGTTCTCTGCCTGCCACCTCTGCTGACACCAAGCCTGTGCCTGTGTTGAGCACGCCTGCCCCTGCTGCCCCCCCTGATTTGGGGGTGCAGGCCCCCAGCAGCCTGGCATCTCCTGCATTCACAGAGCTGGGCCCGACCCCCAGCAAACCTCCCTCCTTCCCGAAGCCAAGCATCCTCTTTGGGATGCTGAACACCCCTCCAGCCAGCCAGTGTGCAACGACCACAGCCACTGCTGTGCCCACCACAACCCCTGCTGTGCCCACCACCACCCCGGTCTTCAAACCCATCTTTGGCGCTTTGCCGAAAAGTGAGAGTACAGCACCCTCTACAGTTGTCGGCTCCACCACAGTCACTGTGTCTGCGAGCTCAGGCCCTTCCTCGACATCCTCTACCACCACTATGTTCAAGCCTATCTTTGGCAGCGTCACCACAGCTTCATCTCCAGCTTCTCCTTTTGCCTTCAAACCTACTTCGCAGCCAGCCTCGGGCACAGATCTGCCAGCAGCCTCCACGACTACTCTGGCAGGATTCACAGGTCTCCCTAATGTCATCTTCACCACTGCAGCTACGACTGCCACCACACAGAGTTCCTCCACAGATGCCACCATTAAACCCATCTTCAGCTTTGGACTCAACCCACCCACCTCCACCGGCTCCGCCGCCAGCCTGACTGTCACCGCTGCCACGTCCTCCAGCGCCTCGCAGCCCTTCCTGTTCGGGGGTCCAGCCAGCTCAGCTCCCAGCACAGAAACCAGCTTTGCCACCCCAGGGCCCGTGTTCCAGTTTGGAAAACCACCTCCAGCCACAGTCACCGCTACCACCAGTGTCCCAGGAGGCCCTGCCTTTGGCCAAGCACCTTCAAACTCGACAGCTCCGGTCACCACTGTGGGCTTTAGTATATTTGGGAGCACCACGCTGACCTCTTCTACCCCAGCCACCACGGGTCAAGCGACGTTGACATTTGGCTCCGTTTCGGCTTTTGGCAGTTCCTTCAGCACAAGTGTGAAGCCACTGCCGCCGTACCCCAGCGCAGCGAGTCAGCCCGCCTTCAGCGCCGCTGCTGCGGAGAGCCAGCCGCCTGCCAGCAAACCTGCTGCCGGCCCCGTCAGCTTTGCTCCCCCGTTCAGCTTTGGAGCCCCCGTGGCCCAGTCTGCAGCTCAGCCAACATTCGGCAGCGGTGCTCAGCCGGCCTTTGGCACAACCAGCGCCCAGGGCTCCTTCGGCACCGGCAGCACCCAGGCGGCCTTTGGGACCACCACATCGGTCTTCTCTTTTGGGACAGCCACCTCCACCACCGCCAGCTTTGGTTCCACCACCCAGACCACGAGCAGCAGTACCGGCTCTGCCGTCTTCGGCACCACCCCGTCTCCTTTCACCTTTGGGGTGAGCACCCAGCCAGGCTCCTCTGCCAGCGCCTTCGGGATCGGTGCGCCAGCCCTGAGCACCGGCTCTCCCACCGTGGCCTTCAACTTCGGGGCTGGGCAGAGCGGGGCAGCCCCGGCGGCAACGCCGTTTGGCTCTTCCCTGACGCAGAGCACGCTGGGTGCACAGAGCCAGAGCACGCCCTTCGCCTTCACCGTGCCCAGCACCCCCAACAACAAGCCTGTGTTCGGAGGTGAGTTGGGGAGGACAGACCTTCTCGGGGGGTGAAGAGCAGGGGGAGATTTAGGTAGCAGCTTTCCTGCCAGACCTTGTTGAACTCCCCAGGCTCAGCAGCCCAAGAGGGGCTGGCACTCATGCTGTGCAGAGCCTTGCCGTGTGAAGATGCTTCCATCACTCACTGTCCGGGTCCTCAGCCCTCCGTGGTGGAGGGGAATCCCTAAATTCTGCTCCTGGGCCCCTCTGAATGCACCAGCTCCCTGGCTCCGTGCAAGTGCTGAGCCCAGCCAGGTGCCCCATAGAAGCCAAGGTCTTGCCAGGGATTAAAAGCAATCTGGAGCTTCTTGGCGAGTAGAAATGCTGCCAGTGAACAATTGCAATCGCTTCTTGCTCGCTCTCTGAGGTTTTCCTTACCACTTTGCACCCTTGCTGGGCCAACTCACCTCCCACAGAGCTGAAACCCACAACTACTTAATCTAGAGAGACAGAGGCCTTTGTTCCTCCCTGGCCTCCAAATCCTCTCGTGCTGCCCTGCTGGCAGGAGGGTGCAGGGATTACCATGAGAGCACAACTTTTTGCATTTAAAAGGTTTCTTGGGTGAAGAGGCTGGTTGAGGGAGATTGTGGTGCTTCAGCCCTTGGAGGGAGATTTGTGCCTCCTGCGGGTGCCACCAGCTCCTGAAGGCCAGGCTCTTCCTCCTTTGCTGACCCCAGCTCATCATGGCATGTTGCTTTCCAGGAACTCCCACGCCCACCTTCGGGCAAAGCACACCCATCCCGGGAGCAGTGGGGAGTGGAAGCAGTAGCCTTTCCTTTGGGACGCCCAGCACTCCTGCCTCGGGCTTCGGAGGAGTCGGCTCTTCCTTCGGTAAGGAAGGAGTTGGTTCTGTGGCCTTGGGGAGCTGATGGGTCACGTTGTCCCCTTGGGTTGGGGCTGGCAGAAGGCCCAGGCTGTGCTCTGGGACCTGGCTCAGGTGGTACCTGCTGGGCTCTGGGGGATGTGAAACGCTCCCCCCCGCGTCAGCTCTGAGCTAGGCTGCAGAGACCCGAGCAACCTTTCTGCTTCCAGGTTCCTCCACTCCCGCCTTTTCCATTGGGGCAGGATCCAAGATGGGTGCTCGCCAGCGGCTGCAGGCGCGGAGGCAGCATATCCGCAAAAAGTAACCACACCACTGGCCTGTGCAGGGAGCCCCTGCCTGCGCCTGGGGGGGCTCCAGGCCGGCGTGGTCTCCGTGGTGGAACCAGCGGTGACGGGGCCAGAGCCCCGTGTGATGCCACCCAGAGAACCGTGATGGGTGTCAGCAACCAAGGTGGGACGGAATAAACCAAACTCTTCTTACTTGAACAGTTCCACAGCCAAGGCTGGACGGACCTCTGTACATATCCACAGCGTTTCCTCCCCCACTTTATTTTGCCATGTTTCATAATGTGTAAATTTTTCCCTATTTGCTTCTTCTAGCTGTTCCTGTGCGCTCCCCCTCAGTCCTCCGACGCTCAGCCCCCTGCCCCCGCTCGGCTGCTGGTCCCAGACGGCTGAGCGGTGCCGTCTTCACCAGGTCATGACCTCTTTCCCCAATGTTTCATCCTGTGGCCTGGTGAACACGCTCCCTCCAGAGGGCTCTGCTTCGTTGCCGTCTCTGCAGAACATGAGCCAGGGTTAGTTCCAGCCTGGCGTGGGTGGCTCGGTGCTGCGGTGACTAACCTGGCTTCTGCAGCTGGGTGGTGACCCCCGCGCTGTGACTTAATCTCCCATCAGACCTCCAGCCGAGGATGTGCCATAGCCTGGGACCTCAGCTGGAGGCGTGGGGTAGGATTAGGGGTCCCTCCAGCCCTCTCCTGGCCACCAAGCTGCTCCCCACCGGGCTGCGGGCTCCCCCCACCCTGCTCATGTGGAGCCCCCTCTTTTGCTTTATTCGTGCTCCCATTTCGATGCGCTCATTGAATCGAGTTTGGAGGAAGAACTGAACCGTGTGCGTGGCGGCATGTTGGTTATGCCGGATTTGCTGTTTGGAGTTTCTTTTTTGGGGGGGGCGCCAGTCCCTTGGCGGGGGACGCGCCCTGGCTAATTGGGTGTTGACAGTAGCATCACTGCGTGGCTACTCGTGCTGGGGGAGTTCTCCCATCGCCGTCGTGACTGAAAGGCAGGCAGCTGGGTGGGGGGCAACGGGGCCTGGACCCCCAGATGCTGGGGCCTCCTGCCCTGGCAGTCTCTCCCCTCCCTTCCCCTCTCTCCTGGTGCCCCTTCCCCACCTCAGGGGGGCTCTGGAGCCACTAAAGGAGTCTAGAGCAGATGGGTTTCCTTCCCTGCCCCTGATCCAATTTTTTTTTTTTTTTTTTTTTTTTTTTTTTTCATTTTTAGCTCATCCCCATTCTTTTGGGGTTTTACCAGCTCCCAGGAGCTATGGTGCTGCTTCCCCTCTCCCCATCCAGCCAGGAGCGGGGTTCTTCCCTGCCTGGGAGCTCCTATGGGAAGAGACTTCCAGAGCCCGGGAGTCACCCGAGAGCTGCCCCCAACCCTGCCCCGGGCGAGGGACGGGCACTTCTGCCTGCAGGCTCCCCACCACTTCCAGGAGTGTTTTGATGCCGGGTTTTTTACTCTCCGAGCCGTGTGAGTGTGTGTGTCTGCTGAAGTCTAAATTAAAAAAAAAAAAAAAAAAAAAGAAAAAAATAATCACAAACAAATATTTAAAGGTTTTTTAACAAAATAAAAATTTATTTTTATATTTAAGCTAAATTGCCTTTGAATTCCTTCAAGCTTGGTTCAGTGAGGTTGCCCACCCCTGCAGCGCTGTTGGTAGAGTTGAGCCGTGCCCCGGCTCTGCCCGCGGGACCCTGCTGTGCCGGGGAAAGGCAGCTCTGTCCCACGGGCTCTGCCGCTGCGTGCTCCCCCCCGGCTGCCACATCAGTTCCTTCGTTTTAAAATGTGACGTATGTGGATGTGACTAAAACTTTTTTTTTTTTTTTAATTCTTTCTCTGGGGATGAGGAGTAGGAGCTCTTGCGCATTACAGTGACAAGTGGTTTTCCAGGAAGATGTCTCTCCCAGCAGGCAGAAGGGGGCCAGGTGACCAGGCGCTGCGCTGCACAGAGGGGACACAGCCCCTCAGTGAGGGGGGACAGAGGAGGTGCAGGCAGGCGCTGGTGCTGGCAGGGGGTTTCTAGCCTTCCCTTCCCAGCTGGTGGTTAGAGCAGGAGGAGCCACCCTGGGCAAAGGTATCCCTGGGGTTTGAGAAAGCAGCTGAAAAGGTCCCCAGCCCTAATGGGTGGCAGTGACACAAGGCAGGACAGTGGCTCTGGGGGTGCTGGAGCCAGGGCTGAGGTTAGGCCAGGTCAGCTCCAGCAAGACCAGTGCGGCAGAGGGTGCTGGGGACGAGCAGAGGACATGGGGAGCACTGGCTGTTGGTGCTGCCTCATTTCAGTGCCAGCTGCCCAGCCCTGTGAGGCCCCAGGCTGTGCCCCCTCCTTGCCCAACAGCCCCCCGGGAGAGCACCCTGGGCCTGGGCTGCTGCGTGTGGCTGGGGGAGGCTGGGTTTTAACTCAGAGTGAAGACTTGGATCATTCCTGGTGTGGCTGATAAGGATTTTAGTGTGAATGTGCAATTTTTTTTCCTTGCTTCTTATGTCCCTGGTTTAAAATAAAAAGACTGTGTTCACGTCTGCTGTGCCCGTGTTTGATTCCCAGGCCCATACTGGGTGTGTTCTCCCCCCATTCAAAGCCAGTGGCATGGGTAAGATCATTATTATTTCACTTCCCCTGGCCTTTGCCTCAGCTGCAAGCAGTGGCAATTTCAGGGTAAGACTGCACAAACATGCTAGACGCAACAGTGAAGACAGAGAAAGAAAATTTAATCTGTTTCATCCCTACAGTCAAAGGCTCTTCTGAAACCCCGCATCAGCTCAGGGTAAGGGGCAGCCACAGGTGAGGGGTTCCCCCTCCTGGGCAGTAGGGATGCCCCAGGAGCTGGTGCTCGGTTCCAGGGGAGCAAGGTGTCACAGAATGCCACCACGGCTGCAGCTGGCACAAAAGCTTTACTTGTGTAAAAGGCCCCGCTGTCCTTGGGGCAAGCAGTGGAACTGGAGGAGTGTTTCCCGCCAGCCCCGGCTGGGCGCTGCAATCCTAAAAACGTTATTTCACTCCTTCACCTTTTTCCTCTTCCTCTTCTTGGGAGCTGCTCCCGGCGCTGTTCCCTTGCTGTGCTGTGGGTTCTCCTCAGCTGCCACAGGCAAGGAGCTGCAGACAAGAGCCATCAGCCTAAGCCACAGACCCAAGGTCCCGCTTGCCGCAATACTGCGGCTCCTGCCCTCTGCCCACACCTGCTACAGCCAGACCCCTCCACTGCCCCCTGGCAGCCCTGAGCCTGGCCACGGCCTCCCCGGAAGCTTCTAGGGGCAGGCAGAGCCCCCCAGGCCCTGCTCTCTCTCACCTGGGGGCAGCAGCCCCTTCCCCACACGGCTCCAGGACAGCCACAAAGAAGCCGTGGGTGAGTGTGTCTGCGGGAGAGGCGCGGAGGCAGCACTCGGCCCCAGAGAAGGCAGCAAGTCCTCGGCAGGGCCAGGAAGGGAAGGCGTTCACCAGCCTGTGACATAGGAAAAGGGTCAGTGCTGAGCCCCGCAGCGCTTCTCCCCCGTGCCCCCCGAGACGGCGTACCTGAAGGCCGAGCCCTGCTCCTGCAGCACAGCCCGCACCACATCCTCGTTCTCCTCCCGGTGCAGCGAGCAGGTGGAGTAGACCAGGCGCCGGAGAGCCGGGAAGCGCAGGGCATGGCTCAAGGCCTTGCGCTGGAAGCCGGCCAGCGCCTGCAGCCGCTCAGCGCTCGGGGCAGCCTCCTCCCTCGGCAGCCGGTTCACCATCCCTGCGGGGACAGCAGCCCTTACCCGGGGTCCCCGTACCCAGAGACAGCTCCAGGGGGAGCGGCCGGAGCCCCGCACGTTACCTGAGCCGCTGCAGGATGGGTCAAGGAGGATATGGGTCACCTTGCTGTACTTGGGGTCTGCGGGATCCACTGTCAGGAAGTCCTGCTGGGCCAGTTGGAAGCTGGTGACCCCAGCCCGCATCAGCATGGTGTTCATGGTGGCCAGGCGCTTGGTGTCCACGTCAAAGGCGAAGATCTGGCTGAAGGCAGAGTCAAGCACCCAAGAGAGGCATAAACATCCTGCCTGGCCCCAGGAACCGCGCTGACAGCAGCGGGCTGCCCCAGCAGCCCCAAACACCAAGCTCTGCCAATTGCGCAGAGCTTGGGAGCTGCTTCCCCAGGCAGGAGTCAGCCTCAGGCAGAGAGTGGGGACAGGGTCTGGGAAGTGAATCCCAACATGACATCACGTCCCTCAGACCCTTCCAATGGCCCAGCACTATCAGAGCCCCCAACCCACCTAGGGAGAAGCGGGCATCAGCCTGAGTTGGCAGGGTGACAGGCTCCTTCCTGCCACCTTCTCCTTGTGCTGTGGGCTCAGGGGGACCAGGTCCGCCTGCACCCCTTCCCTCCCCCCAGCCCACAAACCTGCCCTCACCCCTTGTTCTTCAGGATGGCAGCCAGGTGGCTGGTCTTGTTCCCCGGGGCAGCACAGGCATCGATAACATGGGAGCCAGCGGCCGGGCTGAGGAGGAACGCAGGGAGGCAGCTGGCCTGCAAGAGGGCAAAGCCCCGCGATAGGAGCAGGCAGCAAGCACTCCAGGCCCCACCTTGATATGGAGACAAGTCCACCACCACCATCCAGCACTGGAAGCCTCTGCCCGGCCCACAGCCCTGCGACCCTCCCAGCTGCAGGTTCCCAGCTCCTACAGGGCGTTTTTACAACCCAGTTCAGAGCAATTCATCACATACCTACAGGCTATGGAAGCAAAGCCGCAGCAGAACCCCACAGCTGCAGGCTGCATTCACAATTTCTGCTTCGAGCTCAAGTGCTGGCCCAAGCCCAGGCCTCAGCAAGTAGGAAAGGGCCAACCCTCCACCCATGTCAGTGGTTTTCCCACCCCTGCAGCCTCCTGGTCCCCAGCACCCCCACCTTGTCCTGCAGAATTATGTGTCCTGAGGTGTACAGTAGGTTGTCGTGGAAGTCAGTCTGCGGAGGAAAAACCAGCAACTCCGGGAGATGAAGATCCGACAAGAATTTCTTCCCAGAGAGGGCCCTCAGTTCCTCCACACTGCCCACAAGGCACAGGGAGGATGAACACACAGTCCTGCTTCACTGTGCCCACACCAGCACCCACGCAGAGAAGCCTTTTTGTCCCAGGCCTCCTCTCCACTTTGGCACCAGGCAGCACCCAAAGAGGTGGAAAGTAAGAATGGAGAGTGACAGAGACCCCCAACCTGCCCTCCACTAGCACTAAGACCAACAACCCTTCTACCCACATCTCAGATAAGGTGGGATGGCACAAGGAACCACTCACCTCGCTGCCTTGCCCAGGTAGGAGTAGCCCTGGCGCTTGAAGAAGTCAATCACATCGTCCACACAAGTCTTCAGGGTGTTGACTCGCACGTAGCGTGGTACCTGGGAGGCTGGAGAATCTGGTGAAGTCAGACACAACCTCTCACTGCTATCAGCACTGCGCGAGCACATGGCCCTGAGCCCCACTCACCTCCAGGGCTCGCTGCCTGCGCCGGGGCCAGGAGGTCCTCGTTGCGGCTCACTTTCTGCTGCACCTTCAGACGGGCCAGTTCGGCCTCCAGCCGGGCCCGGTGCCGCCGGGCCAGAGCCTTCCAGCGGCCCCCACACTTCAGGCCCTTGCCAAAGAGCAGGTCATACACCAGCACCTGTGGGGACAAAAGTGAGCCCGGCCCCGCCGTCCCAGAGACACCCCCGGACTTCTCTTACCTTCGCCAGCTGCGGGGGCAGCTTCTTCTCGGTCTGCAGCAGCGCGGCGCCGGCCAGCAGCTTCTCCAGCACCGGGGAGTAGCGGAGGGTCTCGGACACCAGGGCGTACAGCTGCCGGACATGCTGTGGGGCGGTCAGGGGCTGCCAGGGACAGCAACAGGGCCCACCGCCGGCTCCCCCGGGCCTCCCCACGTCGGGCCTACCCTCTTCGGGCCCATCCGCCCTCGGGTCTCCTCGCTCCTCCTTACACCCCCCTCC
>JAOXJK010000006.1:312227-328415 GCA_025774025.1 Xenus cinereus | reverse complement strand
TTTTCAAGACCCGCCTGGATGCAGTCCTGAGTAATGTGCTCTAGGCAATCCTGCTTAGCAGGGGAGTTGGACTAGATGATCTCTAGAGGTGCCTTCCAACTCTGTCAAATCCATGAAACCCTGGGTGATGCTGAGCTATTAGAGCAACGGAGCCTTTCAATCAGCTTCACCTTTTGTACTAGCAATAGCGTTTGTACAGACTGCTCTGTGCTGAGGAGGTGAGAGAGTTGGGCAGGATTTAAGACTTAATTTCTGCTTTTTTATTTTCCTTCTGCCCTGGAGTCCCTTTGGTCCTGGTGAGCTTCCTGACCTGTTTGGTAGCCCTCTTCAGCAGGAGTTATCAGTACAAGAATGGTGGCATGTTTCAGCCTGGTGAAGGGAAATGCCACAGGGTGGATGCTGCAGGGGCCTTGGACACAGCCTGGCTCCTCCTCTGTGAACAGAAGGGGACTGTGCAGGTCTCTCCCATTGGAGCTCTCTGCTTATTTGCTTTTGTTTGGGCTGAAGTTCAGGTATTTCTTTATACAGGAGCAACAGGACACATTTCCACTACAAAAGGTGTTGAAAGTGGCAGACACAGAGAGACAGTTTGGGAACTACCTCTACCGTAAGCAGCACTTCGAGAGTGCCAAAGACAGATACAAAAGGGTATGATACCAGAAAAAATGTGTTTTCTGTTGTGAAAAGCTGTGCAAGCAGTGATTAAGTTGTAGCTTACTATAACAGGTACAATTTAGAGATCAAATAACTTCATTACATTTTCCAGGTGTAGTTTATTTAAAAACAGAACTTAAACACCTGCTTTTATGTGAGTGACAATGTTAAACGAAGGAGGAGAAGCGTTAGCCAAAATAGGCAGAACCCTTTTCTTTCAGGCTTGCTCCCTGTGGGCTCCAGCTGAGACAGAAGGGTACATCTCGGCAGCTGTGAGAGTCCTGAGTGGTTTGTGTGGCCAAGTGCTGAACTGGAGCTTTTCTGGTCACCTTCTGCTGGGAGGTGTAATAATACAGCATGGCCTTGTATCGCAGCAGCATGATGGTTAGTGCTTTGAGAAGTACTCTAGAATCCCCACGATCTGGAAATGGAAATACTGCTGGCATCCTGGGCAATCTACTTTTAGCCTTGCAGTTGGGAGTCACACAGTACTTCAGGCTGGTGGCAACCCCTGGAGGTTGTCCAGACCAGGCCCCTGCTGAAGAAAGGTCAGCTGCAGCAGGAGGCTTCCCAGGACTTTGGCTGTTCAGGTTTTGAGCATCTCCAAGGACAGATTCTACAGCCTCTCTAGGCAGGAAAATACTTGGCTATTCCCAAACCGGAAAACATCTGCCTTCATTTCAAAACTAGTGAGGTTTTGTGAGATTTTTCTTCCCTCCATTTAGGGTTGCTTTTTTCTTGGTGTTTCTTTGTAACAAAAATAATGTAAATTGCCCTTCTTTTCTGTAGGATTTCTTTTCTGTCTTTGGCCTTAAAATCTGGGTGTAGTATTTCTATTCTGCTGTTTTCCTTGATAGGATCCTAAACCTGTAGGCTGAGCTGGCTAGTCATGCTGATAGTGCCTAAGTACACTTAGATTTTTGGTTATTACTATTTTTAACTGACTTTGGTAAACAGGAACATAGGTGTAGCTGGCTGATGAGATGGATTTATCACTCTCCATAACAGATTTGTTGTGCACTAGTTCTTTTTTCCTGTCTGCTCAGGCGTTCTCCATCCTCAGTCGCAGCCCTTCCAGTGAGGAGGAGCGGTGTCAGATCGATGCTTCCAAGTTGCTGGTGCTCCTCAATCTCTCACTCACTTACCTGAAACTGGAACGTCCTGCCCGAGCTTTGGTGTATGGGGAGAAGGCTTTGGAGATTGACCAGAGAAATGCCAAAGCACTGTTCAGGTGTGGCCAGGTGAGTGAAAATAAATTCCTCTAAAAGCCACATCAAGGAACACCCTGGTCTGAGGCTGTGGAGAGAGCCTCAAATGAACTGAGGAGAACAACCAAATTCTGGGCCAGGCCTCCTGAGCTGCTGCAGCAGTCAAGGCAGTTTGTCTGCATCTGACCTTTTGGAAAATCTGTCTCTGTAAATCTGTCACACAGATCTTTTCATGGGGGATTCCTAAGCTACCTGGATCTGTCTCAGAAATGTTTGTGGCTGCACATGTTTCAGTCCTGAAGGATGGCAGTGAGTCTATATTTATCTTGTGATGCATCTGTCTTCTTTCAATGGCAGGCTTGTCTCTGCATGACAGAATACGAAAAAGCACGGGATTTCCTGGTCAGAGCTCAGCACTTACAGCCATTTAACCATGATATTAACAATGAGCTGAAAAAGCTGGCAAGGTGAGAGAACTCCTTTCAATCCCTGTGAAAGACAGAGTGCCTGGAACACCCACTCAAAAAATATTTAAAATGAAAAAAAAACCAAAACATTTTTGGGTTAGTAAGTGACTTGGGAAAATACAGAAGATTTCTCTTGGTGTGGACACAGCTGGTTCAAACATTTTGCAGACGCAGTGGTTACAGGTGGTAGGTGAGAAGCTGAGAGCACCCACTCTTCCCAAACAGTTTCTCTGGGGGGATGTGTGTATTCTGCCCCTTGTGAGGGGGTAGCTCAGGGTGATGATAGGGAGAGCAGGGGCTGCTGACATGCCTCAAACCCAATGAAATGCAGTAGGTTGGCACTTGAGCTGGTCATGTTCTGGATTAATAAGTATGACTTTCATTCCCTTTAAGATGTGTTGGTTAATTACAGCAGCATTTTTGCATTGCAAGTGCTTCAGCGTACAATGCTACAAATACTAATGTTTGTTAAAAGTGAATTTCGTGCTGTCTTGGAGGTAATAAGTGAGCAATCCTGAAGGCAAACCTTCCATGTGCCCACAGGCTGAATACAGCACAATCCTGCCAGGGTTAGTCATGCCCTGGCCCCACCAAAACATGACTAACACCAGTCTCTGCCCTCATTCTGCTTGTCCCTTTGAAACTGGGAAAAGCACCAGCTGGTTCCCCAAAGCATGTGCTGCCTTCTGGCACCGTTCACAGACAGAAGGTGATGCCATCCCCAGCTTCAGACATCACAAAGCAGCCTTTGAATATGAACCCTTTTTGGTGAGTGTGTTGCTGCTAGGCATTTGCAAAAAGGTTTGTAGGCAGCAGTAACATCTCTTACTAGAGGAATTGGTGCAGCTGGAGGAGCTGGTTTTGTGAGCTGAGTGCCTTTACCAGGTAGTGGTTCGGTACAGGGTTGTCCTTGCACATCTGTGTCCCCTATATCCATGTTGTCTTTAGTAGCCTGTGATAACACCAAGGTTTCAGACTTGTTCTGTTGCTTCTGAGGCACAAAGAACTTGAAGGCAGTATTAGCTGCTGGTCTGAAAGTCTGAAGTAAACCGCTTCTATTCATCCTGATCTGCCCCGGGTCTGTAGCTACCAAATTGCTCAGTGAGCGCAAGTAGTTATGAAATAGCTCTGGCTGCTCTAGGAGGTGTGGTGTGTGGGTAGTATCAGAGAGCCCTGGCACAGTGCTAGAACTCCTGATTCTAGAAGCCTCATGTCCTCTTAGACTCGTTTGAAATACGTTGGCAGGTAAAAGAGGAATCTTGCTAATAATGTTGAGGTTGTGCTGCCAGGAAGCACTGAGGCATTGTGCCTCTGGTGGGCAGGTTTGTCAGCTCTCCGGAGACAGTGGCTGGTACAGCTAATGCCTGTGTCAGTGAGCTGAGTGTGTGTTAAACCACTGTTGTCTTGGAGTTTTTGCTTCAGTGCCAGTTAAAATTGGTGTATTTTTTGCTTTTACTATGACAAAGAGTGGAACTAATATAAAATAGACAAAGGCAATGTTATCAGGTGGTGTTAATTACGCCATACCTCAGCCTAGATGCTGTGATGTTGCCAAACTGCCTTGCCTGAGAAAACTCTTAATGTGATCTGGCAAATATTTCAGAAACAGAATATGAATCAAAATCTTGTTCTTAGAGGCTTTTCACTTCCTTACTGAGTATATTTATACTTTGCAAAAAGGACTGTTGTGTGTTAATCAACAGCTACCTCCTGCTATTCAAAACAAAACTTTGAAAAGCATCTCTTTAACAGCTGAACCAGGGTCGTGGCAAAATTAACTTCACTGGAGAACAACAGGCAGAACCCAGGGTGAGGATTTTGTGGAACATGTGTCTGTACTGGCTGTTGGTGCAAATTCTGCTGCTGCATTTGGCATTTTTATTTGAAGGCTTGCATTGCATCAAATCCAGAACAAAATGGGGTTGTTCCAATATCTGGCATGAGTTTGTGCTTACAGATGAGGGGCTCTTGGATTTCCTCTGTGGTAGGTGTGTGAGCGTGCCATCTGTCTGGATGGGCATCCCTCATCTGCTCTGTGTGGACAGTTGTGGCAACATCTGTCTGAGACTTAAGAGACTTGCTGGCTGGGATTTCACTGTTCAGTGAAATATTTGTGAAATGCAAAATTTCACCCTTAGAGGTTCTGGACCAGGGGTGCTGATGGCAGAGGGCTGAGAGAGCATTAGCCAGCGTCACACTTGTGCTGATTCTGGTGTGTTGCAACAAAAACCTTTGGGTTTGCCCTTATATGGTAGCAGATGCAGGAAAGCCAACGGTGCGGATGGTGCTCAGACTGAGTCACCCTCTGGCTCAGGGATTCCTCACCAGTGAGACCTTGGTGCCAGTGAGGTGAGAGCACAGGGTGCAGAGGACATTGTGCTTGGAGAAGCAGTGATTCAAAGGGAGCAGGCTGGGAAGTAAGAATGGAGAAACTGTTTGCCATGTATCTGGACACAAATCCCTGCTGTCTCCTACCCATCCTCTGCCCAGACCTGGTGTCAGTGGTAGATATCCTGGAGTAGGGTGCTTGGACAATGTTTCTTGCTAGGTGCTGAAGGAGCTTGCACAAGGAGTGCCACAAATGAGGAGATGTGAAACTAAACCACAGGATACAGATGGGGGTTCTTCTGCATTGCCACATGCTTGCAAAACTGGGTAGAAAGCGTGTGGCTGCCAAAAGTCTAATGATCTTCTTAGCTAATAGTCACCAGTGGAGTAGAGACCCAAAGTCTGGGGATGAAGCCCAATGTTTCCAGCTCTCCTTCCCTGACAGGGCAGAAAGAAGGGCTTGAAGGAGCTGCCTCTTTGCTACCAGCACTCTCTTACATTAGGGTTATGTAGTTATATAGAAAAAATATTTGGTTTCTGTTTGTGGCAGTGATGGTTGGGTGGGAAGTCCACAGCCTGTGATGCCATGCTGTGCTCTAATTTGCAGTGGCTACAGGGACTACATGGAAAAGGAGAAAGAAATGTGTTGCCGAATGTTTGCCCATCTCAACTCTTCTTCTGGCTAACCAGAAATAAAGGTAAACAAGTTGTGAAAAAGACCAAGGTTTCTAAAAACCTCTGTTGTCTGAGCTGTGTTTTCAGGTGGGGAACCTCCTCCTCTTCTGCATGAGAGGGTTTTGGAGGCAAAATGTAAGGTAATGGGAGTGGGTGGAGGGGAAGAGGTGGGATGGTGGGGTGAAACACTACTGTGCTGTTGGCTTGGGGAATCTTTTCTGCAAGGCAAGCTGGCATGGGACAGGAACCTGAAACTGGCAGCATTTGAGTAAGTTTGGTTTTGTTGTTTCCTGTGCTGCTCATCCCAGCTATTCCTTGTCAGAGCCAGGAGGAGAAATAGCTGTGTAGTCTTGTTTCTCTGCCAATTAAAAGAAACAAAAGAAATTGTTCCTGTCAAACTTAAGAATTGGATTTCCTCCTCCCCTCCAGTGTTCCTGTCTGGAGCTGTTGGAATGCCTCACTTCAGAAAAATCTAAATATTTTATTTCTGGGTTTTTTGAAATATTAAGAAACCTGTTTGTATAGAAAATTTCAAATAGATGTTTTGGACTCCATAAAGCCTTAAATCTTCTAGCAAAATTGACAGGTTTATAAATGCACAAAGGCTCTTTGATCATTTTTTTTTTTTTTTGTCACAACCTCTGAGGGGTGTAAGGGGGAGTGGAAGTCTTTGCTGGTCTCTTGCCTCAGGGTAAACCCTAGGGAAAGAGTTGCAGAAAATGACAGCAGCCTTCTGTCAGAAAGCATCACTGGCTCGGGACCATCAGAGCTTTCTCTCTCATGCAATGCAAGCAGAACCTCTTCTACCTGTAGAAGATGAGTACTGGCAGCCTTTCTGTCAACAGCATTGCAGGTGCAGGTCTGGTATTTTAAGGTTAGCTCTTTGGTCTGTGCTTGTGGGGAAGCTCAGGTGGTATTTGAGGAGGAGGTTTGATTGAACGGCTGTTTCCTAAAGCAACACACCCCTCTCCTGGCTGGAGCCTTTCCCCCTCTGCCTGCTCTGAGCCCAGCCCAGTGCTGAACTGCCTGGAGCAGAGATTATTCTGCCCTGGATTCAGGATGAGACTGATCATGTCTGTTAGCAGGCACCTACCCCCAGGCAAGTAGCTGTGCAAAGGGATTTCAGACTGATGTGTGATCCTGCCAGTGTGGGCAGGAAGTCCATGGCTCCGGACTTGGCAAAGAGGCTCCAATTCTCCGCTTGCTGAATTTCAGAGACTTGCCATTTGGACTTGGCTCTTGTGTCTGACAGTTGTATGTAGCAGTGCCTCACCTGGGATGCGTCTTGTGTTGATCTGGGCATCAGCTGGCCCAGCTGTGTGGTGGGAAGTCTGAATGAATGTGGTGGTCTGCTTGTTCCCCAGGCAGGTCCTCCACTGGTAAGGTAGTGTGGCCTCTTGTTTCCCAAAAAGCAATTTGCAAAGTTGCTCATTTCCACACCGTTGGTGTGATGGCACATAACTGCTGTTGTAAGTAAAACAGTGTCTTCAGTTAGTAGAGACTGAGAAGTACAAAGGGGAAGGGAAGAATGGAAACCTCTACTGGAGGCAAACTTAAAGATTGGGTTGAACTCTTCATCAGCCAGAGTTTCTCCACTGATTCCTACCGATGCACTCATCCAGCGCTTTCCTGGAGTTCTCCTGCCTTACACAGCAAATGGACAGCTGTCAGTCAGAAAGATTTCTAACCTTTGAAGGGGATTTTAGTTACAGTATTAAAATAAACCAAGTGTTCCAGACAAACATAAATCACTGAGACCTACACAAGAATCTACTGTTAATTCATTGCAAGAAGAACCCCTTGCTGGAGGAGGCTCTTGCAGGGCAGAGCCTTGTGCTAGCTGGAGGCTGGTTTGCTGCTGCGTCTTGCTTAAAAACTTCATTACATATTCTGAGAGGTGCAAAGCAGTTCCAACTGGAGCTCCTGCTCTCTATCAAAGGCACTGCTAATTCAGTCAGGCTTGAGGCAGAGCATTCTTTGGTGTTTTCTGACAACTTTGTACAAGTTCAGTTCAGGGCACAAGCTGTACTGGGTCAGTCTGGCAGCCCTGCTTCATCCTTTCTGTCTTAGGTGTTTAGTGAGTATATGGCCTGTGAATGCTGCCTGTAGCTCATGTTTAATGATCTAGTGGAATCACAGCAGTTATGGAAAACTTTCCTATATACCAGCTGGCAGGTGCTTTTTAAGCGTTGACCTGACTCGTTGTTCAGCTTAACCAGCGAAGTGACTGGGAACTGTAGTTGGGGCATTTTCTCCCTCCTGGTGCTGCTACATCCATCCCCCTGCTTCAAGAGCTCCTTCCCAGGTGGGTTTGCTGTACCTTTTGGTGAGTTCTGCAGTGGTTGCTCAGTTACGGGGACAAATGCTTCCTTTCTGTGTACTGAATATTCCAGAGCTGTGTTGTGTGTTCTGCACAATGACACTCAAACCCAGACACGCTTGAGTGTTTTCATTCTGCCTGGCATTTCTGTATCCCTCTCGCTGTAGAGTCCAATTCCTCTAATTGCCACAAACAGTATCTTGCTCGGAAGAAACTGACTTGCTTTTTAACAGAGTTTCAGGTCAGAGTAAATCATCTCTTTGGTGAAATGCAAGGCCACTTGTGATGCTTCCTGGGGGAATTCAGAGATACTCAGAGGTAGGAAATAGAAGTGCAAACACTTTTTTAAATCCATGTGCTCTAGTTCCTTGCAAAGTCAGTGGCTTGGGTCTTGTGTTTACCCCTCTTCGGGTTTGGGTTCCTGGTCTGCCTCTGTACACTTTGTGTAGTGCAGACATGTCAAACCAGGTTACCTGGGATGTGCATAGCTGAAAGTCCACAGTGTCCCCTAAAGTGCAGGATGGATGCGCTGAGGACCACTGGATTATTGGAGCTTTTTGTTCTTTCTTGTTTGAAAGACTCGGCAGAAATAAATAAAGAAAAAAAAAGGGGGGAATTTTACTGTTGTTGTATTGCTATGGTCCCTCATGACTATGAGAACTTAATCAGGAGTTGGGCACAAATTCCGTAGAAACGCCTGGATTCTAGTTGAGGGTGCTTGGTGATAGTTTCGTTCCGGAAAGATGACTCTCTGAGTGTTTTTTATTAAAGATGGGCCAAAGTTGAAAGCTTGCCTCTCAGATGTATATCAGCTCAATAGACAGGAGAAGTGGTCTCAGTAGTTGAGAGCACACAGGGATGTGTTCCAGTGAAAACAGACAATGCTGAAATTCCGGCAGGAAACTATGACTCTGAGGTCAAACTTGAGATTGCTATGAATAGCAGGGTCTAGCAATTCTGAAGCCATTAATTGGTGAGAATTGGCTACAGAACTGTGGCTGTGTCACCAGGTAGAAGTGACTATAATTGGGCTTAAAATCAGCAGCAGTTGCCAGTTAAACTGACCTAATAAGCTGAAAGAGACCTGCAAATAAACTGAGAAATATGTGCATAACAGTCAAAACTCCTGCCTTGGGAAGGCTCCAGACTTTGATTCAACAGCAACTTGCTCTTTCCCCTCCTGCTCTTCCTTATTACTGAGCAAATCTAAAATGTGCCTACTGCTGATACTGTCCCTACCCACTGCGTGAAGCCCAACAACAGAGAACTGGCAATTTCACTTCTTCCTTTAGAGTATGCAAATTATCGTACCACCGAGATGTCCTGTGCTGCAAAGGAAATTGTAAAGTATCTGTTTTATGCTGAGCATTGCTGGAGCGAGCAGGAAGGCTTGAAGGATGACTTAATTAAGCATTCTCCTTGTTAAGCAGAGGAAGGAGAAAAGCTTTAATAAGGTTTGGTTGTGTGAGGTTTTTTTTGTTTGTTTTCCCTCAAGCACTCTCCTCTCCTAGCATCTTCTTTTTTCTTTTTTTTTTTTTCTGCAGTTCATGCCTGTGGTACCTCATGCCTGTGGTACCATGTGTACCTGTAGTACCTCTCTGGAAGTTTGGTAGGTTCTGGTCTCTTGTAGACACTGTCACTGGAGAAATGACAGCACCACCTCTGCTGAGGGATGCCGTGCCACATGCTTCCTGGCCAGATGTATAGGACGCACGTCCCTCATTTGACTGCATGAGGGGTGGCTTTACCCAGACAAAGAGGTCCAGCCTGGGCTTAAAAGTAAAAAGATGTGAAATGGAAAGGAGACCCATACAATTCCTCTGTGCCCTACCCTGCCCATCCTCCAAGGCGTCGGTGAGGTGAGGGTTTTCCAGCCTCATCAGAGCACTGCCATGGGGCCCAGCCCAGGGCCACCCTCTCTAGGACTTCGCAAGTGGCTAAAGTTTGGGGTTCCCCTTTGGATGCTCAAACATGAAGCTCCTAGATCAGGTAGGAGCAGGTTCCTGGCTGTGTTTCTCCTCGAGCTCCTGCCTGCCCTCCTAAGGCCACCCAGCACACTTGCCCTGGGAAGGACAGGCTGAGCCCCTGGTGGATACCCTCGTGCAGGCTTTCATTTCTCAGAGCTTTTGGCAGCAGCAGGAAGATAAACTATGCTACTGTTACAGATAAGTGGGGGGTGAAAAAGATGCTGGGCTCTTTTCATTCTCATAATAATACTTGATTTAACATGCAGGTGGAGTTTGAAAAGAACGGGCTGTGTATAAGATGTGAATTTCTTTAAGAAGAGTTTTGCACAGCATTCAGAGTTACTGGCTGGCACTTCCAGCAGCAAGGAGGCGCGTGGTTATTTTAAGGTTTGATCTGAAGTATTATTTTTAAAGTCTCCTTTCTTCACCCCTTGTGTTTCAGTTGTGATAAGCTGTGTGAAGCGTAAGTAAAAATGTTTTGTTACCTTGGGCCAAGTAGGTTGTGACCAAACTGATTTTGGGTGGGAGCCTGCTGCAGGTGCTTGTGACTCATGTGCCTGTAGTCCCACATACTTGTGCAGGGAGCTGAGGCACACAAGTCCCTGGTGCTGCTTTTAGTCCTTGTGGCATCACTGTTGGTGGTAAGCAGCTCTCCCTGGGCTCCTGCCAAGCCAGGCAGATCTGGCGTGTCTGGCCACCAGTCCTGCTGGGCTGAGGTGCTCCAGACTTTCTCGCTGAACCAGCAGAAGAAATGTCTTTATCCTGTCTATTTCTCTTAGTCTTAAATCAGTGGATTTTAAAAGCTCATGCCTTACACAGCAAAGCAAAGGGCCCTTTTCCATACTTTGCTGTTGCGCGCTTGTTCTTCTAGTCCAGTTTCTCAGAGGAATGTTGAGTTTGGAGAACTGTAACTGTGTCTGTTTGAAGAATCACATATCCTCTTGGGCTTGGAGGACATTGCCACCTCCAAAGAGTGAAGGATGTTTTTCACTGCCGGACTTCAGAGACATCTTATCCTGAGCAGACACGCTCAATGATTGAAATCACTGTGCATGGACATGGGCCAGCTGTGGCCTGGCCAGTGTGCCCACGTATCCTGCCCACGCTGGAGTCAGCGTCACTGAACGTGGGTGTCCCCGTGTCTTCAGTGTGGCACTGCACTGAGGACTCTGCTGCTGGGACCAGGTCTCAGAGCTGGCACCAGCATTTGGAGAAGAGGGGAGCTGGTGCACAGCAGAAGGTGACTTCAACAACACACCTGTGAAGAAAAAACCTTCAGATTACGGTGGTGTGAACCGTGCCCTCATGGCTGATTTTTCTGGGGTACCTTCCATGGGCTTTTTATGATTATTCCACAGTCTCCACTTTTTTTTTTTTTCAAATGAAACTACAAACTTACAATTACTTGATACTTTAGGCTTCAGGTGATCTCCTGATCGTGAGAGGATGCTGGTGCTGGTCAGGATCTTGTGAGCCCTTCAGCTTTCCGCTGCAGCAGAGTGAGCAGTGAAACTCTGACAAAATTTGAAAGAATTTAAAATGCTCTGACTGGACACTGCAGTAGCTGTGATGATACAGAGACAGCTGAGGTTACCAAAAAGAGTCCTAAGTGCTCTCAAAGCGTTGATTGTGGTTTTGGGAAATACTCCTCTGTGCTGCTTGTGGGGTACCCAGCGTTGTTGAACAGGTGCAGCCCTGTAATGGGGTGTCCTTTTCATCAGCAGTGACACAGAGCAGCTGAGGGGACCGGGGGCTATATCACGGCTGGAGCAGCACCAGGGCATTGAGCGCTGTGTCTGACATGGTGGCAGCAGCACTTTGCAAAAAGACAGTGTTTGTGGTTGTCAGCACCAGGAGGCAGGAGATACTAATGAGGACTTCAGATTTGGGGAATGCTACTTTCCCAAAGGCTTTTTCGTTTAAGATGCAGGGAGTGTCTCGGCACTGCTGAGAGCTGCTTTGCAGGGCTGCAGTTATTTCCAGTGAGGGTAGATGTGACCTTCACGTGCCTCTCCCACTACCCACCCAGCTTTACTGGGGACCTGTTGATTTGACAGAATGCTGAGTATTATTGACATGAAAGTTATCTGAGCTCTTGAAGGACTGGGAGCTGCTGTAAGGATCAGTTTTGTCCCAGACTTGCTGGGTGAAGTCCTTTCTGAGTCAGAAGTGTGTGTTGAAGAGTTGATCCTTTCTTTCACCTTCCCATAATTGTCCCTCTTCTGAGACCTTCTGCTCCCTGAACAAGTTATTTTGTTGCTTTGTTTGGGTGCTGTTCTAAGGGACTTTTTTTCAGAAATGCTTGGCGAAAAGCTCTGCTTTCTGTTTTTCCTTTTTGCTTTAGGTATCCTTGTCCTATCAGAGATCTGAGGAGACTTGACAGATCCTTCTTCCATCACCTCAGGTTCAGGATGGTAGTGCATGTCATCATCATTCAGAGTCTTTTGGAGTCAAGACTTGTTAAAGATCTCTGGAGAATTCATCCTGCCACTGAGCTGTCTGTCTAGCGTGCAGGCAGTGCTTGAAACTCTCTGTGGATCCTTTGCACAGCTGAGAATCATGACAAATTGACTTGCAAAAAAAAAAACCTGAGAAAAAAGCATGTAAGTGCAGATCTTCAGATGGCTATGGATGTTCTTATAGCTTGGTTATATAAATGAGGAGGAGTGCTTCTGCTTTTTGCATCTTCATCTGAATTTGGATGCCTGGTGTACTGGTGATGTCAGCTCAGAGCCTGCTCCAGCTTTCAGACATGGGGCATCTCTGCGAGTCTGCATGCTCGTGTGCTGCCACATGCTGAGGAAAGGCTTCACAGCCATCTTGGCTATAAAAGAGTCTGCTTGAAGCACTAACAGCTGGACATCCCCAAACAACACGGCAGAGAGAGAAATGAGGGTATGGCTGACTGCAGAATTACCTCCGTAGAGAGCAGATAAGTGGTACCTAATCAGGCAATTTTCTGAAGGCTTGTCGCATGCTCAGAGATGGGCTCCCTGGAACAGTGAGACATCGTGTTCCCTCTGGTCATTGTCCAGATAAAACTGTGACAGCCTGGTGTTGTAAATAGCTGTTTCTTCTCCTGGTATCAGGGTGGATTGCCCAGCACATCTCGTTATCGGCTCATTGATAGCACCCGAGCTGTTGCTGGGCTTTCTTCTGGCTATTTGGGAGAGCCGGAGCCTCTCAGTAACCTCTCATGTTGTTTACATGGTGCGTTTCAGAAGGAGCTCGTTCACCTCTCAGTAGCAGTGGTTTTTCTCCAAGCTGTCATTTCAGAGTGGCAGTTTCTTTTGGACTTGTTGGGGTTTTAGTGAAGAGCGCTTCTTGGGCAATTGCCATTCAAGAAGGTTTTTGCTCCTTTGCTGATCTGTACGCCAAGTATCTCCACGTAGTCTCCTTTTCCAGTGTGCTGGTGTGGACCTGTGTTGTAAGATGGACCGTATCCTTCTGACTATCAAGTCAAAACTTTCCTTTCGTTTTTCTCCACAGTCAGTGAGAATCCTATTTAGATTTGAACAGAAGCGTTGAAAAGAAGGCATTCTGTCTCCTGTAAGAGACGTGTGGATGCTACATTTCCCTGAGCATCCTTCAAAGGCACTTCTCTGGGATGTAAAGGCCAGGCCGAGCCTTCCAGGCTGCCCTCCACAGAGCTGATGACTGGAATGCTTCTCTTGAGTGCTCTTCTCACTGGGGGTTATCTCAGCACCAAGTCAGAGGGTGGGTTTAATGAAGGCTGAACTGGCAGGAGCTGTGCTTTTAGTGCACGTTTCTTACTTGCCAGCTTTCCCGAACTTTGGCAAAAACCTTACCTGCTGTGTTTGGTACCTACGTGGCACTTCCCCGCAGCCCTGCAGGAGATGGAGGCGGGAAAGGGGAAGCTGGGGAAGACTCAGCAACCGTTCTTTATGCAAGAAAGCAGCTTAAACAAATTTTAAAGCCACAGTTAATGTTTAACTGTTAATTATGGCTTTAATGCAGAGTAAAGGTGACTGTGATTATAGATGACCTGTGACCTGGTGCATTGCTTACTGTAAATTGATGATCGTCTGCCTCGTCTTTCTGAAGCATGAATTAATACAGCAGGTACCAACAGACTTCTCTCTGAACTTCAAAGCAAGCGTGTGCCTTGCTGGGTTTTGTGGCTGAGTTGCTGCCAACCTGCTGTTAAGGGAAGGAAACAAATATTGGAGTGGAGTCCTGGTTGGAGCACGCTGTTCTTCTACCTGCAGGAGCAGCAAACACTTTGAACGCGATCCAGCTCTCTGCGTCTTCAGGGCCGAGTGTTTCCCCTCCACTTCTCCTTTGATTGTGTAGCCATTAGGTGGAAATGAAAGAGATGAACTGATCAAACACTCCTTGAAATCGCTTTAGGGTTTCAGTTTGAATATTTTTTTTTTAATTAGCTCCATGTAAAGACTTTATTACTTCAAATAGCAGCCATGAAACCAGAAGACTCACAGTTTCATCCTTTGTTTTTATGGTGCACAAGAAGTCTCAGTAGCTGTAGGTTTTATACCAGCTAGACACCCCAAACCACAACTAACAGCCACTGGAAGCATCAAGTGATTATCTTTTAAGTATGCCTATCAGGGACACATGAAAGGACGTGCTGTGTGAGGATAATATCAGACTGACAAAAAGCAGAGTAGAAGTCAGTTGCATTTTAACAGAAGCAAAGATGCTATTCTCTAATAATGCGCAGAACACTACAGTACATCAAGCATAATGATCTTTTTTCCTACTGTAGAAGACTTTCTTTCCTCGTTCTGGTTGCTAGAACTTTATGCTGTGAACTGGAGAAATGATTTAAGTATTTCTACATCTGATTCATTTTTGAAGAGAAGAGATCAGCTGAAGTGTCCTCCAGTAGTTTTCCTTCTTTAGAAGCTTCCTCTCCCCCTTCTCCTGGTCAGGGTAGGTGTCAGAAGGTGCTGCCAGCCTGAAGCTGATTGGAATATCTTGTATTACAATGAACCTCGTTAACCCCCAGGTTTGGTGGCCTGTTAAATGAGTGTAACATGGGATTTTGTGAGTCTGGGTGAAGCAGGACAGTGACTCTACAATGACTTGCTGCTGTGAATCCTGGTTTGTGCTAGGCTAGAGAAGTCTTTACTTGTGTGTTTCTGGCAATCTTTAAAGTTGTTTGACTGTTTTGTGCATTTATTATTCCCACACTTTAAATTTGGGGCAGCCCTTAAGAAAGGCACATTGTCCTGATTCAGACTCAGTTTTCTGGCAGGGTGGCAGTTGAGTCACTGGTTTTGTGTGGCTCTGAGCACACTGAGTAAAACCCTGTGCTTCAGGGTCATCGGGGGAGGATGAGTAATGTGGTTGACCCCATAGCTGACCCTGCTCTGAGCAGGAGGTAGGACTAGAGACCTACTGATGTTCCTTGCAGCCCTAATTATCCTGTGATCCTGTGGTGCCATTCAAGGATACAAAATGAATGAGGTGTGGATTTTGAGCATCATGTGATGCTTCATCTCCTCATCCTCTAGTCTGTAAAGCGTCTGTTTTCCTCACAACTACCACTCTTTTTTTTTTTTGCTTTCTGGTTAGCAGTCTGTAAATGGATATCCTCTAAGGAGCAGGCTTCCCTTTTTTGCTGCGTTTGCAGAGATTGCCCCTGTAGCCGAGCCTGCTGACCAAGCTGTAGTGGCCTCAGCTGCTGAAGGACTATCAAAAATTGGTTTGGGCTCCTGGTATTTTTGAGCTGAGAGGAGATAGGGCATCTTTTGAACGTACCTCCTTTGATCCTTAAAACTTCTGTAGGAGACAGATAATGAGTTATCTTGTGGAAAGGTTTCCAAGGATTTTTCTGATTCTTATTTTTTTTCCTTCTGCTGTTCATCCTATGGATGATGGAGGGAGGAGGCTGACTCTTCAGCAGTGTTTTGGTGCCATCTGCACTCTGACAAGTCAGGGAAATTCCCTCTATCAGTATTCCTCCAGGAGTTCCTCAGGTGCCAGTTGCGGCAACATCGTGAACAGGCAGATTAGAAAGCAGTGTGAATGTGTGCTGAGTGTCTTTTATCCCGGGTGCTTAATGGCTTTGGGGGCAAGAGAGAGCTCCACGTTGCACTCGCATGTACCACAGCTCCACCGCAAATCTCGCAGTGTTTGACCAGCACTTGAAAACCAACTCAAACAGCTTGCGAGTGCCAGGGAGGAGAAGGTGCTGGTTCTGTCTGCAGGTGGAGGGGCAGAGGGAAGGCATGACTGGGAGAGGCACCAAAGGAGCAGGCAAGCTTTTGGCAGCAAGATCAGTGTAGCCATGTAGAAGGTGAGGCAGGTGATCCAAGACAAGGTTGGAAAAGCACAAGTGATGGGTAGCGTGGGTCACCCTGTACCGGAAAGAAGGAAGGTTGCCTGAAGGGCATTCTCAGGGTTTCTCTGAGGTGAGCTTCCTAGTTTTGAGTTCTTAGAATTTTAAAACGGTTAGTGTTGGAAGGGACCTTAAAGATCACCTAGTCCAACCCCCCTCCTAGTCCCAACACCTCCCACCAGACCAGGTTGCTCCAAGCCCCGTCCAACCTGGCCTTGAACCCCTCCAGGGATGGGGCAGCCAC
>JAOXJK010000006.1:294538-312127 GCA_025774025.1 Xenus cinereus | reverse complement strand
GAGTCTCCTTCTCTGGAGACATTCAAACCCACCTGGACACGTTCCTGTGCAACCTGCTCTGGGTGGACCTGCTTTGGAAGGGAGTTGGACTAGATGATCTCCAGAGGTCCCTTCCAACCCCATGTGATTCTGTGATCCCTCTCTGCTAAGCCCCTGGACTCTCCTCCCTTTTTCTGAAGTACCCCGAATACCTGTATTATATTTCCCTCCATGGTTCTCTTGGCATCCCGGGCTTGGTGCTGGAGAAGATGGGCATGGAGGGGGACTTCTTGCAAGGCTTGAATGTTCCTGCTGTGGGTGTTAATGCCACACTGGTAGGCATCTTCAGACATCCATCATCTTCCTTCTGTGCTACCTCTACCCAGCTGCTGCTGTGTGGTGGGCACAGAGCTGCTCCCTTTGCTTGGGACTCCCACAGGCTTGAACTCTTGTTGGTATTTCATTAAATGAGGGAATTTAAAGATGGTCCTATTTGCACAGGGTTCCTGAGCCTGAGCTTTCCCATCTAACCTGTTTGGAGGTCTCCTGGTGGCAGCCATGTGGCCAAGATACCCCTGACAAAAAAATGTGGCTAGGAATGGAAGAGTTAACATCAGCTGCTCAGAGACACGATGGAGAGTTACATCATGTTGCTGTGGAAACTAACTTTCTGAAACCACAGTGATGTATGGGAAAGCTTTGGGTCAGCGGGTAATAAATTCTGTTTAAAAAGTGATTTTTTCCCCATCTGCTGATGTAAACATCATTAAGAGAAATGACGGCTGAGAGATGGATTTCTTTTTATATCAATTTTCAGACAAAGAAAATAATTTTTTTTATAATAAAAAAGTTGCTGGAAATCAGAGAGTGCTATAAATAATAAAATAAAGAAAAAGCACCGGTGATGGAACAGAAATTTTCCCTGGTGATTGGTTTACAGCTTTCTGTGATTTAATGGAAACTTGCAGTTGCCTGTGGGAAGCCGCAGCAAAGCCCTGGACGGGCTCCGTAAAGCTGACGCTTTGCAAATTATAGCCTGAATCTCAGAATTTGAGGACTTCAGAGCATCCTTGTCCTACAAAGTCCTCTTGTCACCTGCATTTTCTTGCCCTGGCCGTTGAGGGGGGGGGCATGTTCCCGACTGGCCTGTGCTGGGTCGGGGCCAGCCCTGCTGCCACCGGGATGCTCGCTAAGGTGATGGGGGATCCGGGCTTTGGATTTCATCCTTCGGGACCCAGGAGGGTTTGGAGTGAGGCAGCGAAACCACCTCAGTTTACACAAAGCAGCGTGACAGTCCCCAGCTGACTGCAAGCGTGCGACCGGGAATGCAGGAGAAGGTGTCGCAGTGATTAATGGGGTAATTAATAAGCAATTAATGTGCTTTCGAGCATGGCTGTACGTTTTATCCCAGCCATCCACTCGGCACTCATCCACTTTCTCTGATGACTGGGGTTCAGAACGGTTTGGGCTGATGGAGGTGATGCTTCCAGATCTCCTCCTTGATGTCACCAAGGTGCAATTCTGCGTTGGCGCAGCAGGGAGTCTGCTTTGAAAGGAAGGGAAGGAAATTAGTTTGGGGCTTTTTTCGCTTATTTAATTGGATTGGGATTAGGATTTAAAATGATTCAGTGGATTACCCTTGGAATGAGTGCTCTGAAATGTCCTTCTTTGGCAGCTTCTCCATCCACATCCCCAAACTCTCCAAAAAGCCGGCCCATGTGCGGATACCCTGCCTGGCATCACAAATTCACATTTCCCTGACCTAGAGCATTGCTCTCAGCTTGTCTTTATGTCTTTTGCCTCTCCCAGCTCAGCCTGCATTTTCGTATGCCCTCCAGCAGCCCCCGGTTCTCCATCGTGCCCAGGTGGGTTCTCTCAGTTCTATTAAAGCCCATCAAGGTGTTATGCTGACGTCTAGAGTTGAGTGAGAAGTGTATTTTCCATTTCATGGCAAAATTCTGGAGTTTAGTTTAAATGTATTTTTGTTCCAAAAGGTCCCTGTGAAGCCATTAAAAAAAATGTTTACATATTTTAAGTGGATGTTGGCATTTAAAAGCAATCGGAATATAAGAGAAACTTCTAAGTGAAAAGTTGATTTAGGATGAAAATCAAAGTATTCTATGCCCTCAAAATAATGAAACACGGTGTTTTGATGTTATCAGAACACTGGGGTCATTTTTTTGTTTGCAAACAAGAATGTGTTGGTATTAATGTGCCCGGGTGAGTTGTTTCTTTTGGAAGAAGCCAACCTTCTCCTGGTGGAAAATCCCCAAGCAGCTCTGGTAAGAGCAGCCAAACCTTGCCCACTTGTGTGGTGCCATCCTTTTCACCCCTCAGCCTCAAGGCCTGTGCTCTGTGAGCAATCCCAAAGGCTGATTATTAATCAGGGTAGCTATTTCATAGACAGAGAGGAAATATGATAGGAAAAAAAAAATAATATAGAAATGCTTCAATGTTTGGGAGTGATGGGGCAGCCACAGAGGGCAACCAGGGCTTGCTGAAGCACCCAAGTATCTTAGAGGATATAGATGTTGTAAAAAAGTGTAATAAAAAAAGAAATTAATGGGATAAAAAAGGTTGACCAGGTCAACAAGAGGCAGAAGATATCACAGCTCTGACACGGAGGAGATGGGAAATCTTACACTTTGTCGTAGGCTAATGGGAACATTAGCAGGAACGAAAGTCCACAGGTTGCTTTTAAAAAGCAGAGGAGAGGGAAAAACGCATGTGTGAGATTGCAGGAAACCTCATTCCCCCCCCAGGCCAACACGTGTGTCATTTGAGCTTGGTGTTTCACGATCTTAAGTGATTTAATTTGCCTCTGTTGATGAAGACCAGGTGTCTTTTTGGGGGTGCTGCCTGTGTGCTGCTCCAACAGCATCTCCTCGGCAGTCCCCATCCTTCCACAGGAGAGATGCTCCCTCAGGACAGCACTTCTCTCCACTGCTCGGTTGAATCTGCCACAGGTTGGATGTGGTCACAAGTGTGGAGACCAGGTGGACCCAGGACCACAGTGCTCATCTTGCACAGTATCGGAGGGGCTCCTACCTCATCGCATCCTTGTTTGCACCTCCAGGAATGGAGTTATCCCTTTGCCCCAGGAGCCTCTCCTCAAACTGCCTGCACTTCTAAGTGCATTATCAATCATAGAATGGTTTGGATTGGAAGGGACCTTAAAGGTCATCCAGTTCCAACCCCCCTGCCTGGGCAGGGACACCTCCCACCACACCAGGTTGCTCAAAACCCTGTCCAACCTGGCCTTGAACCCCTCCAGGGATGGGGCAGCCACAGCTTCTCTGGGCAACCTGGGCCAGGCTGTCACCACCCTCACAGCAAAGAAGTTCTTCCTGAGATCTCATCTAAATCTCCCCTCTTTCAGTTTAAAACTGTTCCCCCTCATCCTATGGCTCCCCTCCCTGATCAAAAGTCCCTCCACAGCTTTCCTGGAGCCCCTTGAGGGACTGGACGGGGCTCTAAGGTCTCCCTGGAGCCTTCTCCAGGCTGAACCCTCTCCCCCCCAACTCTCAGAGCAGAGGGGCTCCAGCCCTCGTAGCATCTCCATGGCCTCTTCTGGCCCCACTCCAACAGGTCCATGTCCTTCTGATGGTGGTGGCTCCAGAGCTGGAGGCAGCACTGCAGGGGGATCTCCCCAGAGCAGAGGGGCAGAATCCTCCCCGGCCCTGCTGGCCACGCTGCTGGGGATGCAGCTCAGGGTGCAGGGGGCTTTCTGGGCTGCGAGTGCACATTGCCAGGTTGTGTTAAGCTTCTCATCCACCAATACCCCTTAGCCCTTTTCCTCAGGGCTGCTCTCCATCCATTTATGCTTGGAGTTGCCCGAACCCACATGCAGAACCTTGTACTTGGCCTGGTTGAACTTCATGAGGTTGGCATGTTCCCAGCTATCCATCCTGTCCAGGTCCCTCTGGATGGTGTCCCTTCCCTCCAGTATGTTGACTGTTCCATACAGCTTTGTGTCACTGGCAAACTTGCTGAGCATGCCTTCGATCCCTCTGTCCATGTCACCAACAAAGATGTTAAACAGCACTGGTCCCACTACCAAGCCCTGAGGAACACCACTTGTCACTCGGTTTCCTCCAAGTCCTGTGTGAGGAAGTTGAACGAATTTGTGGGGATTTCACTGCACCTGTTCCACTTGTGCAGATCCACAGGATTCTGGGTGTTTCTTTCAGGGCCACTGTAGATGTGTGCCAGTAATGATTGACCATTTAATGCTAAAATGGAATAAAATGTGCAGGTGATCTCTGTGGGATACTGACTGTGATATTTTGTTATTGTAGGACCTCCCCAGCTGAAAAAAAGAGCGGATCTTGGACAGGAGGGAGACCCACCTCTGGGCACACGGAGATCTTGGCATGTTTTGGGAAAAGGGGCAAGAGCACTGTCTGGTTTTGAGAGCGTGAAGTGGAAGTTCTGTGGTTATACACAACCTGATTTTCTTGAAGTTGGTTTTGTTTGCCGTTTTGTGAGGCTGTTTCCAGAAGAACCAAATCCTGCTGTAGGAGAGGAAGGTATTCCCCCTCTTCTCCGCTGCACACACTTCAAAAAAAACCTTTCCTGATACCCTTCCTCTTGCAGATTCTGGGCTGCTTTTAGGGAATCTGTAAGTGGCAGCAGGATGCCGTGAAGTTTTGTATTGTTTATACAGGTTGTTCTTTAAAAAATTATGCTTGATATTTTTGTTCTGAGAAAATAAACCAACCTGAGAACTAGTGCTGGCAGGACTTGTGCCAATTTATTGTGCAAGAGTCCTTTCAGTGTACGGAGCTGGAATTTAGAAATAGGGTCTGGTTTGTTGCTCTGTAGCTAGCTCCCTTCTTGGGCAACAGCATGTTGTGCTCTTTTCTTTGGCTGAACATTCCTGTGAGTGTTGATACTCAATTTCAAATTAAGAATAGCAGCTTTATCCCCTACAAATACTGCTGACTCCTCTAGCTTTGATCAAGTTGGTTTCCTTTTGGAGCAAAATCCATCGTGCACTGCCCATGTCTCTCTGAACATGCACCTTCCTGCTGTGGCTGGGATTTATTAAATGCACAATCAAGTGCTTCTAAGTGAGATGGTGGCAGGTAGATACAAAACTAGCAAGAAGCCATGGAAGAGGAGGAACCTGGTAACATGAAATGATGTTTTCGTGGTATTTGTCCTGTCGCTGTTTGACTAGGATGGATAATATCTTCTCAACATGATTCAGTGCCTTGTTGTTGACTTGCTGGGCAGGGAGGGTTGCCTGTGGTCACCGTGTGATCCAAGGCGGCCCCTTGCCAGGAGAGAAATGTCTGAAGCGTTCTTGTTCTGCCACCATCTTTATGGCTTTTGGATTCCTTACTACCATGCTCTGATGGCGTCTTAAAATAAAATGCCCTCTTGGTAGGATGTCCCAAAGAGGAGGGTGGGGGGAGGTTAGGAAAGCTTTGGGTTGGCAGCACCTTGCAAGCACACTTCTGGACTCCGCTGCTTGTTTTGGGCCTCTGTGCTGTTGGAGAAAATATGGCTTGGTCTCCAAGGGGAGGTCAAATCCTGCTGTGCTGCTTGGCTTGAAGAAAAGAGACCTAAAGGGCAAGCAGGGTTTGGGTTTTGTCGTCTGTCCCCTAAGAATAATCCAGTGATTAGGTTTTTCCGAGATCTGCTTTTTTTTCAGAAGATTCCACAAGCCTTCTTGATGATCAGAAAGGAAGAAATGGAGTTATATCCTACTAAATCTCTTAATCATACACTGTGAGGCTTTGTCCTGATGAGTAACATGCAGTGATAATACACACTTGAAATGCACGTGTTGCGTGGAAAGTTGTTGGCGAGACTTTCACCTGGACTGGGCCAGAAACTCAAATCGCTGGCTCTGATTTAAAGCTCCCAAGCCTGGGCTGCTTGGGCTTGGACTCCCACAGCCATCGCTGCCAGGGCTTTCCAGCTGTCCTCCTGTCCCAGGTGGCCTTGTCCCCTCTGCTCAATGCTGCTCTCTTCCAGGAGGGTGTTAAAGCTGTCCCCCCAGCAGCCCCAGCGGGGCTGGCGGCAAGGGGAGGTGGGTGTCTGTCGGGTCCTGTTTCCTGGGCTGACACTAGATGGCAATACCTCCCTTGTAGTGCTTTGCTGAAGGCAAGTGGATCAGGGATTTGTTTCTGATGGGCTTTAAACCTGGCTATTGGTCTTTTTCTGCACAAATAGTTACAATAACTTGCTGTGATCGGAAGCTGGTACCTCTTCCCTACAAGAAGCAGAGAACTTCTCAGCAGAATCCTGACTGTTGGGATAAGATAGGTCTGAAGACATAAACGTGGCCGAGTTTTCCAGCAGGAGACAGCTGTGCCTCTCGTGGAGGCTCTGCTCTGCTGTGGGGCGAGCTGGCATTTCTCTGGCAGCCTTCGGGCGCTTGGTTGAGCTAGCGCGGGCAGCTGGGTCTGCGAATGGAAACTTGGCGCATCCCTGTCTGTCGATGACCTTGCAAAGGCTTTCCAAGCTGTAGGGATGAAACTCATTGTGGAAGGCTAAATCTGAAACGTAGAAACGCATGTCAGTGGGGTGGCTCACTGTGGCAGGGTAAGGAGCTTCGCGAGCCTCTGGAACGTCTGTTCCTGCCGACAGTGGCACAGGCTGCAGAACGGCAACTGCCCTCCCCTCAGCTCTTGCCCAGCCCCGGCCAGTGATTTGTATTTGACCTAGAGGCTGTCTCCAGGTTGATGGCCAGTTTACTGCTGTGTGAGAGACTTCCTGTGGTTAACTAGACTTTGCTCATGTGCATTTTTCAATTTTTCTTTACCAGATAATGGTGAAAAATTACTTTCCTGATTGGTTTTGTTTTTTTTTTAAGAATGAAATGCAAACTTTCAGCCTCTGGGTAAAATCAAAGATGTGTTTGGACCTTGAGTTGGCATTAAAAGAAAAATACAAGTCCTTGAGCAAAACAGACAAAAACTCTACAGGGAACTTCACTTTCTGATTCTTAATCAGAAAAATGTGAACCTTTGAGAAGTCTGCTACTGGAATTTTTATTTTTGGCCAAAATGCTGCTTCTTCATCCACCTCCCCCCTCCATTAAATAGTTTGACAAACATCTTCAGCGTGTTCCCTGGAGAAACTGTTCCGAAGGTTGGTTACAGTTCAAAAGTGGTCTTGTATTTCCAGTTTGTGTTTATCAAATGTCAACTTGCAGCTCCTGAGCTTTCTGAGTGTTTGCTCAATTAAAGTATTATCTGCTATCATGTGATGTTTTCCTGGCATCGGTGTTTAAGCAAGAACCTGAGATGTTATGTACCCTCAACCCATCCCTTCAGCTCCTTGGGCTGCAGGACAAAGATAAATCCTGTGTGAAGTGTGAATCGTAACCCTATGGGTCAGGTCTCCCAGCTTGTTGCCTCCCTTGCATCTCTCCTCCATCCTGGTGAGCCCCCAAGGGACATGGTACAGGAGAACCCTGTTGGATGGCTGTCCCCTGCAGCGGCAGCTGATGCAGGAACCCTGGAGAGCATTGATGAGTGCTGATGCCCCCACCATGTTGTGGGCTGTGCTCCTGGGAGGGAGGGCAGGCTGACATCACTGGCAGGTAAGCAAAATGTGGAATGGTAGAGCTAAAGATGGGACAAGATGCCCAGGGCATATGGGAACCCCCCAGCGGGGATGGGGATGCTGGAAGGTGCTCCAAGTTTTGGCACCTCCAGTTACCGTCTGATCTCAGCCCTGGGGCTGGCTGTGGGTCTCCTCCCCCAGCATGGGCTGTTGGGGTGGGAGATGCAGCTTCCCCTTCCCCCAACCTCCATGGGATGCGTGGGGCAGCTGAGCCTGGGATGGGGCAGGGGACTCGTGCCTTTTTGTTTTGATGGCTGGCTCTGAAAATCAGCGGAGCGGAAACCCTTTGGTGCCGCCAGCCCTGGCTGAGCCCAACCGGGCACAAATGCGCCGGCTCAGGCGTGCTCCGCTCCCCTGGCCCCTCGTTTGTATTGGCACGGGCCAGCGAACGAAGCCAGTTTAATTGGCAGTTGTGTTTGTGGCTGGGGTGTTATGAAAAGGTTTTCTGTCTCCCTCTGTAAGTTACCCTGAATATGTTTTCACTCTTAATATAATATTCACTTCATTATTAGCTGAAAGAGGCTCTTTTCAGAGAGGGTTGGGTTTTTTTCCCCTCTTCCAAAAATATATTAAACAGCCCCTTCATGCAGCGCTGGGCTGAGGGCAGGGATTGTCTGCCGGAGGGGAAGTGAGAAACCCGACGGTAAATGGGATTTACACAGAAATTCCTTTCTTCCCCAGCGTGCCGGCGGCCCGGCAGTGCCCAGCTGAGCAGCTGCGGGCGATGGAGGAGGCATCCATTGCTGAAAGGGTAACTGGGGTACGCTTGCCTTCCTTGCAGTGTGGTCACCAAGGGGGTTTCCCCCCGTGGCAGAGCAGAGGCTCCCCCAGGGCTCCTGGCACACTGGGCTGGCGTTTCCAGAGGCAAACCTGTCCGTCAGAGCCAGGGAGCCCAGCCTGCGCCGTGCCTGCTGCTCGGCTCCTGCCAATGTCCAGTAGCGAAGGCGTTTTCAGCATCTGCAAGGTTTTGGGAGCTTGTACTCTGTTGGGTGGGTCTGGGGGCATCAGGTGCAGCCAGACCCTCACCTCGTCATCTCGCTGTGCCATTGCTCTTCTGGGCTTTGCAAAATTCCATAAGGTTTTGTCTCCAGCTTTGGGAAAAACCCTGTGAGCTGCAGGAGCAGAGAGCTGCTTCTGGGGCTAGTCTTACGCACAGAGCATCCAGCCTGGCTCAGCCTTTGTGCTCCTGGGGAAACAGCTCTGCTTCACTCTGAGGAGCATTTACAGCCCGGGCAAGCCCTTTTTTTTGATTGTTTGACATATTTGGGTTTTGCACGGCTGCAGCCCCTGAGCCATGTATGCATGTGGGGTGGCAGGAAGCAGCCATGCAGCCCCCGGTGTCCTCACTCGGATGTCCTCTGGATCAGGCTGGTGCTGCCCCTGGGATTGTGCTGTCCCCGCAGCCCCGGCTCCAGGAGCTGCTGGTTTTGGGGCTGCCCAAAGGCAGCTGGTCACAGCGTGGTGACTGGCTGGGCTAGGGCAGAAGGGACTCCTGGGCTGGCACTTGTTCTGCTGCTGAGGGGTGCTGAGGTCCCTTGGGACCCTCAGTTCCCTGCTCCATCCCTTGAGGAGCTGCCACGAAAGCCCAGAGGAGCCCGGAGCACATTTTCCTTTTCCCTGAAAGCAATGTAAATACAAATCCCTCCCTCAGCAAGGCAGGCGGCATCGGTGGGACACCTTCCCCCTGCTCCACTGCCACCATTCCTCGCCATCCTGTGAAACACATTAGGGCTGGTGCCATGTGCTGATGAGTATTCAAGACCTGGCCCTAATTGGGAACAATTAGCAGTTGTTTCAGAACGAACATTTCAAAATGTCTGTTTGCTGTGGCTTCCCGGGGTCAAGTGCTGTCTGACAGCTGACACAAGCATCACCGTCCGGCGTGGGGACAGCAGCCAAGGGGGTGCTCCCAATGGATGATGCAGCTCTCAGTTAAAGATCCTCTTGGGAGGAGTCCGGCTTGTGCAAGTCGGCCCTGCTTTCCCTCTCCAGTGTGGTGTCTGTCCCCACTGCAGATTCCAGCAGGTCCCTGCTGCATGGCTTGCTCAGGTCAGGCTGTCAAGGGAGGCCATGGAAACGCTGGTGAAGTTGGATGTGGCTGATGCCGTGCCAGAGCCTTGGCTCCTCTCCTCCTTCCCCAGTTCCTATCACGGCTCTGCCCTGAGGAAGTTTAAGCTGCACAAGATGCTGCTCTGAGGCAACCAGATGCCAAGGACCAGTCCCTTAGCTGGAGGGAGACAATGGTGGGAGAGAGTGCTTTGGGTGGTGGGGATCTTGTGCCCCAGTCACCGACCTGTGCCCCACTCTGTGGGGCAGCCCCCCAGCCCTGCACTCCCAACAGCTGGGGTCCTGTTCCCCTCCCACAGCGCAGGGCTGCTCGCCCCGGCACCGGCAGGGAAGTGGGAGCTCTCTCATGTTCCTGGACTCCTTTTATTCCAGCTTTTGGGAAAAGGTAAATCAGACCTGAACTGTTTTTTCAGGGTCTTGCTGGTCTGTCCCTGCCCTTCGCATGCACACATGTCCAGTGCACCCCAGTGTCTCCTCTGCCTCGTCCCCAGTAAGGAGCATCCTCTTGCATAAAGCCAGACGGGAACCATGCCCATCAGAAGGTAGTAGAGAAGGTTGTGGAGTGGACAAAAGGAGACTCCAAATTTGCTTTAAGGTAGGACTGTAAGCTGAGAGTAGGATCCTGACCCCACTGGGGACTGAGAAGTGCTGGGTGTGCATGATGGGGAAGGGACGATTCCCAGCTCTGCTCCCCGCAGCAGGGCTGGAGGGGAGAGATGCTGGCACTTCCCCTGGCCTCGCATGCACCAAGGGTGCTGCACGCTGGTGGGGCTGGTCCTGAGTGTGGTGGTCATGAACACTGGAGCCGATGTACCTATGAAGGACCTGGGCTTGGAGCAACACAGGGAAGGGTGGATGGGGGGCACTTTGCCAGCAGCGCCAAGCCTTTTTTTGTAGAATCTTAGAATGGTTGGGGTGGGAATGGACCCTTAAAGGTCTCTCATCCAACCCCTCTGCCATGAGCAGGGACATCTTCAACTAGACCAGGTTGCTCAAAGCTCCATCCAGCCTGGCCTGGTATCTTTCCAGGGATGGGGCATCCACCACCTCTCTGGGCAACCTGGGCCAGGGTCTCACCACCATCATTGTAAAGAATTTCCTCCTTGTATCTAGTCTAAATCTTCCCTCTTTTAGTTTAAAGTCCTTGCCCCTTGTCCTGTCGCTACAGGCCTTGCTAAAAAATTTGTCCCCGGCTTTCTTATAAGCCCCCTTTAGGGACTGGAAGGGGCTCTAAGGTCTCCCCGGAGCCTTCTCTTCTCCAGGCTGACCCCCCCGCCAACTCCCTCAGCCTGTCCTCCCAGAAGAGGGGCCCCAGCCCTTGCAGCGTTCCTGAGCACTGAGCACTCGCTCCCTTTGAGCTCTGGCTGCTCCGCAAAACCCTCAGTGAGCCCCAAAACTATCTCTCTGCAGCCTGGGGGGCTTGGGGTCCCTCCCGCTGCAGTGGAGGGGGCGCAGGCAGCCCAGCTGGGGTGGGATGCCAGGGATGCCAGGAGCTGGGCAACCTGTGGTCTGTGAGACGAAGGGGCTGAGGAGGAGGAAGGTGGCCCAGCTGCTGGGGTCCGGCTTGGTTTTCCATGGCCTCACATTTTCCTGTGCTGGAGAGTTTACAGTGAGGGTGTAAATGCAACATCCAGGAGGAGAGAGAGGGTGGAAGGGGAGCGGGGCCGGTGGGGAAGGGTTTGCTTGGCTGGGGTGTTTGGGACCTGACACGCCTGCCATGGCAGGGCCTGTGCTCTGCTGGCTGGTGTGGGGGGGACACAGACCCACACCAAACCCCCGTGGCTTTGGGGAGCTTCCCCTCCCCGGGAGGATCGGGGAGGGGGTGTGGTGGGAGGCAGGGCAGCACCACAGGCACAGCCCTGCCTTCCTGGCTCCCACGGGACGGGCTGGGAATGCTCAGAGGGTGCCGGGGGACACCTCAGGCTAGGGAGGACGGGGCCGGGCGCAGGTTTACTGCCGTGCTGCAGCTCCCTGCCGTGCATCTCAGCGAGCACATGGAGCCATCCCAAATCCCTTTTGCCACCCGAGGCCACCCATCTCGTCATGCAGACATTCCAAATCCCATGTGGGCATCTTGTCGCTGCTGCTGGAGGGGTTCCATCAAACTTGGCTTTACTGGGAGCTGTGCGCTGGGTGCAGAGAGGCTTGAGCCCATCTGGAGGGTACCGGCTTCTGCCTTTGGCACGGCCAGCAGGACGCGCGGGAAGCCACAGGGGCACGACAGGACACAGTGGTCCATCAGGCTGGTCCCTGCTGTGTACCTGGAGGCAGGTTTGTTTTCCAGCCCTGGTTCTCAGAAGTACTGAGGGCTGACGGGGCCTGCTGGCTCTGCCTGCCATCACTGGCTCCCTGCCCTTGGTTCTTTGCCCATTGGACAGGATTAGGGATGGAGAAGGGCAAAAAGGTAACTCAGGGGAGATAGGGACAAGGCAGAGAGCAGAAACAGGCAGACTGAACATCAGGGGAAGAGACTCAGCTCAGTTTTTCATCCTCTGCCATGAGGAGATGGACTCTTCTTGCCACAATCTTTCAGCAGTGGTGAAATCTTTCAGCAGATGCCCTGCCCTGTCTTCAACCTGCTCATTCTTTCCTCTTCTCTCCTGTCCTGTCCCAACAGCCATCTCCATCTCTTCCCTCCTGCAGGGCTGTGTTCCTGGCTCAGCACCAGCTCTCCTGCCTCCACTGTGTCCAGCAGCAGTGAGCATTTCCCACCAGTTTAGGGAAACCCACCAGCACCCTGGGAGCTGGGACCCGTGGTCTGGCACTGCTATGGGACAAGGTGTCATCTCCAGATGTTGACCTCCCCGATAAGAGTGAGTGAGCCTTTGCCCTTCCCCATCTCCAGCAACCTGGAACGTGCCTGGAGGGTTGGTGCCATTTGCAGGGGCAGGAGAGGGACCGGCTGGGGCTGGGGACAGGGACAGAGCAGAGCCATCCCACAGCCTGCCCCCAGCACTGCTGGAGGCGTCTGGGGGGGGGTGACCCACCTCACAGACTTGGTGACACATCAAAAAAGCACCTTTTCTTAGCTCAGGTCTCATGCCCATATGGCAGGGGATGCCAGCTGGGGCGAGAGCCTTTGCTGCGGTCGCCTGACCTTTAAAGAAAGGTGGTTGGAGAAATGGAGGGAGCAGAAATCCCTGAAAGATTATTTGTTTCTCATGAACTATATTTAGGTGCCATTGGCAAAACCCAAAAGTGCTGAGTTCTGCTAAATAAATACGGGAGCTTTGTGTTTTTTTCCCCCAGAGGAGAACAAGATTAGTAAGTGAACGGTAAATAGTATTTTTGTTTGACATACCTGAGGGTTTCCATTCCAAGTGCTGTCTTGAGCTCTCGATGCTGTGATGCTGATGATGGACCTAAAGCAGCACTGCCCCATCTCGTGAAAATATTTTTTGGAAAGGAAAAGGAGGCAGCCGGCTTACCCACCATGGTGCTGTTTTTTTTGTGTGTGTGTTAATCTTTGCATTCTTGAGTATTTTCATAAAAGTTTGCATATTAGGATGTTTTTAAGCTAGAAGTAGGACATGCTGGTGCCACTCCAGTAGCAAACTCCTTACCCAGTGGGACGCACACCTGCCTGCCTGCACTCACCAGCGCTGCCTCGGAGGGACAGGGTGCTCAGGCAGCCACAGGGGTCAGGGTGGTCCTTGGCTGGTCCAAGCGGGGCTATGGGGGATGGTGAGGAGGTCACCTCGCTTGTCTGGAACACACTTGGGTCATCTTGGGTTTAATTCTTCACTGTTTTGGATTCCCCGAGCCTGAAGCCTGTCTCCCCAAGGTGTCCCACTGGGCTCGGGTCCAGACCTTCCAGTGGAGGGTTTGCGGTTGGGCTGTGGGGCTGTGGGTGGTGCCAGGCAGGTGAGGGTTGTTTGCTGATCACTCTGGGGTGTAAGAGCCCATCCAACTGGCCAGGTGTGCTGAGGAGCAGAGTGACCAACCAGGAAGCACCCTTATAGACAAGTAGTCCAAAGCCCATGGGCGGAGGGAGGCAGTGGGGCAGAAGAGCTCCAGATTCATCTTGAGCAGAGCAGAAAGTCTATTGCCCCAAAATTCAGCATCCATCCAGCTGGCTCTGCTGGAATATCAGTGTCTGTCCTGAAGTAATTGCAGCAGCTCATCTGCAGTAGCTTTTCTCCAGAGAGGGCCACATGGAGGTTGTGATGGAAATCATTGCACAACAGCAGCACCCTTGTAAGCAGATTAGAAACACGTCTGAAGAACTTCCCCCTGGAGCTGCTCCTCTGGCCAAGAAGCACAAGAAGGACTTTGACCACAGCACCAATGGTGCTGACAACAAATGGGGGCCAGTTAAAGGCCCCCTGTGGTGATAGGGTACCCAAGTGAGGTGACAGTGCCTCGAGATTGCACTGGAGATCTTTGGTTTGATTTAGCAACCAAATAGGCAGCTTGTCCCACTCAATAGTATGTATAAACCCTTTCCAGCCAGTTCCAGTCCTCTGTCTCCGCTGCTGGGGAAGCACAGCCTGGGCTTGGGCTGGGCTCTGCAGGGCTGCTCCTGCTCCCCAGCAGATGCTTTGCCCATGTCCCTGCTGAGGTCCAGCCTCCAAGCCCATGTCAGCATGAACCACTGCAGATGTGCTTGGCCTGTGGTGGCAGAGCAACGCGCGAGCCATGCACAGGAGCAGGCTGGGGACACAGGAGCTTTCTGCCAGCCCATAAGCACGTGCAGTGCCGGCCTTGGGGCTGGCAGGGCTTGGGGGTGCTCCCACACTTCCCAAATTGCCTGGGAGAAGGTTTCTGCTCCAGCCAAGTAGCGGTGCTGGTGGCCAGGGTCCGTGTCTGGCACAGCAAGCCCCTCATCAGGTGCTTGCCGTGGCCCCCAGGCTGCGGAGCTGCCTCCTGGATTGCATTTGCTGGGATTTGGGCTGCGCCTCGGAGAGACAGAAGGGACTTGGCACAGACCACGGGAGCACAGACGTCCTAGGGGGCACAGGCACCCCGGGGCATCCCAGGACCCCCCTACTCCCTCCTGGAGTGCTCCCAGCCCCGGTGCCGCAGGGCTCAGCCTGAGCCCACGTCCTGCCTGGCTCCAGGCTGCCCCATGGTTCTCTCCTTCTCCTCTGGATCGTATTTATTTATTTATACGGTGAATGTAATAAAACTCCAGCAGGAAGCGGAGGCGATTCCCTGCCATTCCCCGCAAGCCGGCCCTGGGCTGGGGTGAACAAGGAGGCGCATTGTGCGGCACAGACCTGCTGCCAGCACTGAGCCGCACGCAGGGCTGAGGGGCGAAGAAAGGGCCGTGTGTGTCTCTGCCTGCACCAGGACCTATTGCCAACACCCTCAGCGGCACCGCGGGATGGGGCGTCCTGGGGAAGAAGTTTCACTTTCGGGGTCCAGCGGGGCTGGGGATGAAAGGGCTCCTGTGCTGGCTTGGGATGTTTTCTGGGAGTGCCACAGAGCTGGCTCCCAGCACAAGGTGCCTCCTCTGCCCATCCGTGGGCTGCCAGGAAACAGGGGTGGGCACTGAAGGTCAACTGGAGGGCAGACGGTTGCCCCATGGCCCGGTCTGGCAGCCGTATGACCTGCTCTTCCCATGGCTGAGCCAGCTGGGAGGGAGCTCCAGCCTTTCGCCTACCTCCGTCAGGCAGCTGCTGCCATCAGTAGAGTCCAGAGTGAACGCCTGCTGCCGAGACTCACCTGGGTCCTGTCCTCCCCCAGAGGGGTCTGTAGGGGTGAGCGAGGTGGCTGGGTCCAGGACATGGCTCAGTCCAGCTTTCCCTCTGATGGGGAGGGTACCCCACAGCCAGGGACATGTGTCCCAGCCCCCCCAGAAGGCTGTAAGCAGCCCATCGTGCTGCCAGCTGCACTCGCCAGCTAAAATACTGCAGGGGAAGTGTGTGTGGGGACACTCCCCAGTGTCCCCACTTGTTCCCTTGATAGCCAGCTCCCCACTGGGCTCCCAGCTGGGGCTCCTTCGGGACCCCCCGCTGCCCTCCTGCCTTGTCCCCTGAGACACATGGCTGTACCTGGTCCTCATCCGCGTGCTGGTCCCTCAGGCTCCCAAGGCTCCTGGGGGGTTGGGAACACACCCCGTGCCACGTATCTCCTGCCCGCTTCGTCAATGCTGGGTGGATGGTGGTGTCAAGGCCCAGGGACCCTATGGTGGTGGCCAATGAGGTGAGCTGGCCAGCAGCAGGACTGTCCCTCCATGCCACCCCCAGTTTGCACTGGCCACAGGGTGCCCATGGCTCCCCTGCTGCAGGGTGACAAGGCTGCAATTCGGGGGAATTCGTGTCACTCCATGTCCCTGAGCCGCAGTGTCCCTACGCTAGACGGAGGTTGTCCCTGCAAAGGCATGCACAGGATCCAAGGCCAGGCAGTGACCTGGGGAGCTCAGGACACGGCGCTGCCTGGGGGATACTGGTGTCACCCACTACCCCAGGATGGCTGGGAAACCCCACCGACCCATCAGAGATCTCGGAGGGTGATGATGGGATGGTGGGGATAAGAAACTCTGAGCTTCTGCAGGAAATGGCTCCACGACCACCTCAGCGGTGGGGCAGAGACGCAGGTGCTGCTGCCTGTGAGCAGGCAGGTTGTGCTGGGGGCAGGCAGGGACATTGTCACCAGGATGTTCAGGAGGAGGCTTCCTTCCCCAGGATGGTGGGACTGGGTCAGGCCCTGGCCTGGACGGGGCCAGGTGTCTGCAGCCCCTTGGGGACGCTGCAGAGCCTTTGATATGGCTGGGGAGTGTGCCAGCCCCTTCTGTGCCAGCCAGGACACTGGGAGCGCAGATGGCAGCGGGGTGAGAGAAGGAGGGGACAGTCCTGTCCTTCAGGGGACATGTGCCAGGGTCTGGGTGTCTCAGCAGCAAGTGGTTGGGTGTCAGGGCCTGTCTGGGGGCCAGCAGGAACCCCCAGGACACCAGGACATAAGATGGGGATGCTCAGGGCTGTGCGCATAGTGCCATTCCAGGAGTGGGTTCCCTGCTGGTGACACGCTGCAAAGCCCCATGAAGCCACCAAAATGTGTTCAGCGAGTGAGGCTGGTTGATTCTCCTCCACCAGGGTTCTTGCTGCTAAAATTAATGCCAGAATCAGGGAAGAAATGGCTTTTTCCTTATGTTGGCATTGGCTGGGGCTGGACAGGATTTGTGCTGCCTGTTCACCCATCTCCTCCTACCAGCGTCACGTTCCTCTGTCTATTTTTTCTGGGTCTGTCCCCCCCAGATCCCCATCTTCCCACCTCTCTGCCACCTGCCTGCAGTGGGGAGCCTGGCAGGGCACGGAGCATCCCTTGCCACACGGCATGCACAGTCTGATGCACACACAGGTGTGTCTGCATCAGATGGGACCATGCCCAGGGGTAGGAAGGGCTGGGGCTTCGGGATCAGTCCTGCTGGCGCACAGGAAGGTGCCCCGGGGAGATGTCAGCCAGGGCAGGGGGCAACGACCCCTCTGGCTGGGTGGGTGCCAGCCTATGGCCCCCACGGGATGCCTGGCGTGGGGTGCTCCCAGGGTGGACCCCTCCGCCTGCTCGCCAGCCCATCTGGCCCTGGTGCTGGCATCCCTTTGAAATCAAACCCACAGGCCTTTCACACCGGCTATTCCTGTGAAATACTTCGGGAAGGGCAAATTATCCCCCCGGATCCCTGTGGTGCTGTGCCATCACCCTCCCTCCAGGCTGGCAGGGAGGGCCCAGGGTGCTGCGGAGCCCATGCTTGCTCCTGGGCACGGGCAGTGGCCTGTCCTTGTGATTTGGGCTCTCGCTCCCTACTGCTGGCCCTGCCTGTGAGCCTGGCGCTGGGGGGAGCTGGGACCACCGAGGGTCTGTGGGCTCAGCAGGGCAGAGGGGGGGCAGCATGGCTGGCACCTGGCCCCTCATCTCCCCGCAGCAAGTCCTGCCTGCCCAGCAAAAGCTCAGTGGGACGGTCCCCTCCCCTGCTCCATCACCTCCTCCCCAGCCCCATTCTCCTCCTCCTTGGTGGCATCT
>JAOXJK010000006.1:262605-277176 GCA_025774025.1 Xenus cinereus | reverse complement strand
TTGTAGAGTAGGGTGGATGGTTGGACTTGATGATCCCAAGGGTCTCTTCCAACCTAAATGATTCTGTGATTCTGTGACTAAGCATAAGCTCCCACAGTATGGGGAGGGGGGGCAAAAGTGCTCCCAGCCAGATATTTTCTTCCTGCCTCAGCTAGGAGGACAAGAGTAGAGAGCAGACAACAGGAAAGGTGTTACCCCACCTGATTACACCTGCTGCATCAGAGTCACCAGAACAGCTGCACTGAAGCCCTGTCATACAAGCCTGATGAACTCTTCAGTGATGCCAAGGGTTTAAGTAATACTTTTAATGCCATACACCACCTGCACGTTACAAGCTAGTACAGCTCTTCTTGTGCTGCTGCTCTGGAAGGGAGCTTCTGTTGACTGCTTATGCTTCAGATGCCATTTGATAGCCTCACCTTGCTGACCAGCGGGTACATGCAGCACAGTCACCATCAGCAGAGGACATACATTGTTAACAGAAAAATATCTTGCATGGACATTTAACTTCCAGCTTGCAATTCAAAAAATAGTTCAACCCCTCGCTGTCAGGAGGCAACTGCTAATTTCTGCTGCACAGAACAACTAGGATTCCTCCTCCAATCACATTTCCTATGTAGCCGTGCTGCAACAAGGCAAGAGTCCTCATCAGGTCCAGAAAGCCATCGGAGTGGCATTCTGTAGCCCTACTTTTAATAGTATAGCAGGGGCTGAGCTGCAGCCTGCAGTAATGTCTGCTCTAATTTGACAAGAGCACAACAGTAACTTAGCCCAGTGCACACAGAGCTGCAGTGCTACCAACTACACTCCTATGGAAAAAGCAACCCAACCAGCTGCTCAGTCAAAGAAAACAACAGCCCTTAGTGCATCCAGTTTTGGCTGATGTTCTCTGCGTGTTTTCACTGCCAAACTGAAGTTAGTCATTGAAACCCCTGAAATTGTCATGGGTCAGTACAACACAGGTGTGCTAACGTTACAGCCTGAAAAAATTGCTTTTCTATTGTTCCAGTGCCATTGAGTTAACTCGGCTATTTAAAACCTACAAAAGGGGCTCTGTCCCTGCCTGTTGGGGTCGTCTGGTGAGAGCTGGGCTAAAGCTGAGCCTCAGTGGCAGCGCAGAGGAATGGAGGGTCACTCACCTGTCCCGCGAGCTGCGCCTGGCAGTGGAAGGCTGGCACGCTGGGCACTGCCATTCACCATCGGGTATCTCGTAGAGCGCGGGTCGCAGACAGAAGAGGTGGAAGGCTTTGTTACACTCATCACACAGGATCAGCTTGTCATCCTCACCTAAGAGAGGGCAATGCACTTGTAACCGAGTGCTGCAACCTTGCTCAACCTGAGAAGCTGAATCTGCTGCAGCACTGGAGGTCAGGACAAAGCAAGAGAAAGATGCAAAGTGCCCTCTGATGGCAGGGATCCTTCCTCCTCTGTTCCACCATTGCAGTGGAAGCCAAGCAGTGTTTAAAAACAAACAAAACAAAGTAAAGTCCCATGCCCTGCAAAGATTTCATTTGAGGCAAAGTTAGAAATCTGCCAAATAGGTTCCACCCAGGCTAAATCTTGAGCCAAACACAGGGAAAGAGAAATTTGCTGCAAAAACGCCCAAGAGCCTAACAAGAAGCTATAAACACAGCTATTCTTCTTCTAACCCCAATCTGGCCAACCTGCACAGCATATTCTTTCTACTTAAGGTAGTAAGCCTACAAAGAAAATCAGTATGCAGCTGAACTAGCTTCTCTGTGCTTCTCACTGATGCAGGAAAACGGGGAGACAATCCTGAGCCAGCTATTTCATTTACTGAAGAGGAAAAAAAGCACAGTGCAGAGAGCTTGCCAGCATGTCTCTTTGTCTAACATCCCAGTTCTTAAATTCTGTGAAACTATAATCTGTTAGTCTCAGGTGAACCCCCTCTTACATCTGCCTAGAACCCCCCCTCTCAACAGCAGATAGGACAGGTTTTGCATTGGTTTGGAATATCCCTGAGGCTCCACAGTGAAGAAGGAAGTTGTACCAATTCAGTCCTTGTTTCTTTGAAGAAGTGGATGGCATAGCCTTCTGGTAAACAAAAGTGGCCCAGCATTTCCCCAGAGGTCTGTCTGCCCTCATTTCCCACCACCGTTTCAGCAAATAGAAAAAGTGAGACAAAAAGCACATGACGAGGCAGAATGTACCACCAAGCTCTTTTCTCCAGGCTTCCATCCAAAAGGAGAGGTTATGGCAGAACAAATACTAGCACTCTGTCACTGGTGACACCCCTGCTGCTTCCCCCTCCACCTGCAACACTTTAAAGCCCTTCATGCTATCATGCATACAAAGGTGGTGGTCTCTTGTCACCTTTTGATTACTTCCCCAGCCTTAGTAGAGCAGCAGCCAAAGGCATGTAGCTTCATTTCTCTGCTCGCATACGAGAGGCAAAGGGTTTGCTGCTTCCAGCTCATCAAGCCCACTCCCACCCCAAAGTTAGCAACACCCCACCTCACTCCCATGTGGCTACAAAGGATAAAAACCTTCCCAACCTCTCCTTGCTTGTTCCTTCTGTAAAAGATTAACTGACAAGGCTCGGAGACCTGAAAACCATTCCAATTCAAAAATGAAATCAGGGAATGGACAGTGGCACAAGTGTTCCCAGAAGTGCTTGTAGATGACTTGTGTCCAAGTACCCTAAATATCCAGGGGATAGCAGCTCTGCAATGTTCTGCAAGACTGTGTACTGGTTTTGTAAGAACAGTTTATTGGAGTCAGGGTCAAATGCTTCTGTGAGATCAATGCTTCTGACTGTAAATCCTGAGGTCCAAAACTCAAAATACAGCCAAAGACAGAGTGACAGACTACAAGGGCATGTTGCCTAAGCAGGGCATGGAGAGGTGACAGCGTCCGACTGTTACGCAGGCTCGGGGCAGGAATGCATACCTTTCTTGCGACACACTTTGCATCTGGCATTCTCTGCCGACATATCCCACTTGATACAGGCATCCAGCATCCCGAGCAGCACGTGCATACGGGAGAAGGTCTGGGCCTCACGGATTGCTGTCTTCCATTTCTCCATGGCTGAAGCAACCTGCAGACAGACCTAACAACTTACAACGAAGCACACAGACACAGCTTGCTACAGTCTGAAGATGTTTTTATATCCTTTAGCTGGGGCCCTTAATAACTGAAGCTCAACTAGGTATTTCTTTCCTTCTATATAGCCTCAGCAGTGCTATTTGTGGTTTATCCATAACCAGCCTCACTGGATCAGAGTTTGTTCAAAACTTTTGCAGTTCACAGCCAGGCTGAAACAACCTATGTGAACTCCACTAAATTCTTGCTCTGAAAGTCTAACCCAAATAATCATCAAGGCTAAGAAAATAAAAGGCAGAAATCTAGCACTGTAAAATGCAGGATGAAAGCTTGGAGACAGCTGGCAACACCCCCTAAGCACAGGGGCTTGGAGCAGCCTGTGCTGCCCTCCAGCGGGTTCTGCAGACATGGAGAGCATCACCAAGATCCACCACACGCTTGGGCCTCCTGGTCCTCCCGCTGCTCAGCTGGCAGAGGGGACCAGGACATCAGCAACAATCAGGTTTGACAGGCAAAGCATTTGCAGCCCCAAATATGAAACTGGCTGCTTTCCTGAGACAAGATGACCTCAGCGCATGTGAAATCCCAGAATCAGCTGCAAATGAAGATGAAAGCATTAAACCTGAGATTTGCACCAAGGCGACTGCTGGAGTCTGCACACAGTGAGCTGCATGCGGAATCTCCAACTCAGCTCCGGAGGTTTAGAAACAACGCTGCAGGAAATCGGAAACGCACCAGAACAGAGAAGTAATCCAGAGCCACCACATGGTCAACTCCAACATTAATCCTTTGCTTTACAACAATGAGGTGATGGCCTAGACATGACAGGGACATAATAGGACTCAAGTGAATGTTCTTCTACCCCAGGAGAAAGAAAAAACAAATAGTGAAGTGTCAGATGGGAAAATCTAAACTCTGCAGCTGACAGCAATTTGGGAGCCAAACAAAACCCAGGATTTTTGCAGAGTTGCACATTCTCCTCCCACTGAATCTGAGGAAGCACAGCATATATTAGATGCTTGGAAAAACACACAAACTCTTCTAAAATGCCAACATCCTTGCTGCCATTGCTAGTGGAACCTGGAGCCCAGGACACTCAAGACAAACAGAAACCTGCCCAGCCCACTGTGGCAGATCACAGAGCACCGGGCTATTTCTTTGCAGAACATTGTTGAGGTGCTTCACATACTGTGTAATTGGTTTTCCAAGTAACTGTTCCACGGGTTTTGCTGTTAACATACTAGGTAACTGCTGGGCCAAGATAAATCTGCAAAAGCTGTTGGCAAGTTTTGCTTAGATTTTTCTTCCCAAGCCTGTGGAATTTAACAGATTTTTAGCCTTGCTTCCCAAGCATCATAAGACTATGGCATTTTAGCAGCACCATTACCAAGGGAGTTCAGACTGCCAACTAGGCAAAACAGGAGACTGAAAGAAATTACTCGAACACCCTCCTGACTGGAGAGGAGCAGTCTAGCAGGAAAAAAACAAACAAGAAAACCAACCCACAAAAATACTAAAGGAGAAGTCCCCAGTCACATTTCAACTTCAGAGTGAGAGAAAACGCCTGCTTTGGTAAAGGTGAACAAATCTCCAGCTAGAAACCTCTCATCCGGTATCCCACGATGGCAGAGGTAAATCCCTCTGACCAGCTGGAATTGGAATTGCACAATTGGGTTGTGAAGCTGCTTTTTGAGGCTCTGTCTGCAGGTGAGGGCTGACCCCCCCAGCCTTTCCCTTGCAAACCCCCAGAGCCTGTCGCAGGGGTGGGACACCCCCCCCCCACCCCGTGCCCAGGCTCTAGCGCTGCAGAGTCACACAAAGAGAGGTCAGATATTCCCTCTCCTGTTCAGGGACAGTCTAGAGTGCTACTGCCACTGGAAATGGGAACACTCACACATACACAGAGTCATCTGCGCTGCAGGCTCCGGCCGCTCGGCAGCGCAGGCCCTGGTGGTGCCGCTGAGCCAGCAGGAACACTTTGTGTAGACAATTATGTCAGCAAACGGGTGCCTATTAAGCCGTAACTTGTTTCTCACAGGAAAAATGAGACACAACCATGCTGCAGGACTGCAATTTCACTCGTATAGTCTGTAAGTACATTAAGTGTGTTTTTCCAGTATAGCTATGCCATATTTTACCTGCTATGTACTCCCAGTGCAGTTCTGGCTCTGAAAGACTTCATAAATCTTGGCCTGTGCAGGAGATTTGTCTTTAAAAGCCTAACAGCCAGGGTTTTTTATTGGATAACTATTTCTATGATCTGGGCTGCTCTTTCAAGGGCATTTATAAAGGTTTGCTGCTTTGGCAAAATGAAAGCTCATTCAAGGTAAACTGAGGCAACATCCCCCTCGCCTCCCCCAACAAAACCCAAACCCAAACAAACCAACCCGAAAACTAACAAAGAAGTTGAACATTGCTTGCACCACCACAAATGTCTATAAAACTCTGAGCCAGTTAAAGATGACACTGGACAGCAGAAATAAATGCTCCAGAGACACTGGCACACCACAAGGGCCAGTGCTCCAGGGGGAGACCCACAGGAGCGGACACCCGGACCGGCAGGACTGACACCCATGCCCCTGCACCCACAGGGCTGAGCTCTAGCTCCATATGCAGTCACATTAGACAAATTGGGTAATACTAGAAAAAAAAAAATTCAAAGTAACTTGTGATTACAAGTCCAGCAATATTCAGGAATCCTGCTGTTCCAGCTGGTTTACAGAGGCAAAAGTACAAACGGGGATGTTTCAGTCCCACAGAGCACTTGGTCTCACCAGGCTGGTGGAGCTGAGAGCTCTGCCACAGCTGGAATGAAGCCTGGCCTTGCTGTAACAAACAATGCTCCATAGCCATGTCCCTGAGTAAGAGAACAATGCTCTAAGGTAGAACAGGGGAACTAACCAAACATTCATGATCAAAATGGCTCAATTCTCAAGGAAAAAAAAAAATAAAGGCTTGGGTTTTAAATCTGATATAGCTTTGGTAATAACAGAGAAGTGACCAGGGCTCAAATGCAGAGACTACAGCGCTGAATTACTGTTCATTTAGATATTGCAGTAAATCTGATGTTACCCTTAAAGCATGCCCTACAGGTATAACTCCGACAGTTACATTTGTAAGACATATGAGGGTAAGGCACAACAAGGTGTTGCTGTAGATGCCGGAAATGTGATGATCCAGGTCCTCTTTGTCCCAGACAAGTGATTTTTACAGCTCTGTATTCTGCTTATAGCTTTTAGGGTAAGATAGCCTTTTATTCCCTTTGCACTAAAGACTAGAAGATTCAAAGTTAGTAAAGTTTAAATACCTCAGGACACCTGAGGAATGTGAAAATTTCTAGTGCCTATGCAAATATCCTGCTAACACAGCAATGCCACAGCACAGCAAAGACTTGATGTTCAAACAAGGGTTTGAACACACCTCCATGCAAGGGTTTGAACACACCACCATACACTGACAGGAGCTTTAACCAAAAAAAACAGAAAAATAAAACCCAAACCACCCCAACACACCCCAGCACCAGTCAAGCACCTAATATTTCTTTTCTAAGTTGGGAATTTCAAATGCTTGTGTTGATCCAATTCTGATCTTGCTACTTCTGCGAAAGTCAGTGATCAATGAGGGCAGAGCACTTTGAAAGGGGCAATGGTGAAAGTCTTGTCAGGAGCCACTAATGTCCCATTCAACTCAGTGCACAGAAATGACCCTGGAGCACTACTGTCCCTCTTATTATAAACACCGGTACAGCTCAACTGCCTGTAGGATGCTACCAAATCCTCCATAGCTCTTCTCCACCTCTTCTGAGCTTTGATTTGGAACTCTATCCTCACAATACCACTTTTCTCCTGCAGGCACAAGGCTTGTTTGCCCAGATGTCCAGACAAGCTGCCTGCAACCTCCAGTTTGGCATCTTCTGTGGGTGTCTCCACAAATATGATGATATCTACCTAAACCTAACTCCCTTGCAGTCACCAAGACCTCACCATGGCTCTCCTCCTCTTTCCAAATCAAGGCATTAAGCCTTGATCCATCAGTCCTCTCTGATGGATACAACTCCATTAAGTACTCTAAAAATGCTCCCTAATGCTTTTATTAAAGTATCAAACTTGTGTGAGGAACTACACGAAGGAAGTCAGATCCTTGACTTGACCCATTTCCTGCTCATAGAATGAAAATTAACTGTGATTCCACGGTATGATTTTCATTTGGCCAATACCTTTACTCTTCAAAATAACCAGGAAATTCCTGGCCCCATAAATAACAAACTCATTGCACTCTAAACTTGGAATGGGGAGAAGCTGCTCAGGATTAGTACCTGATAAAACGTGTTGTCCCTGCTCAAAGAGTTGTATTACAAGACTGAAACAGACCCCTGAGTGAACAATACCTTAGCTTCTTCTGCCATTTTCTTGTCTTCATCTATCTCTTCAGCCTTGGCAATGTAGTCTTCTCCTTGATGTTTCCTTCTCTTCTGCTTGGGGGCCATGAAACCTTGCAGAAACTTCTTAACAACACCAGCTTGGAGTGCAATCACACACTCTCCAAAATCCTTCAAGCTCTCTAGTGAGTAGACCTGTCAGGAAGAGCATATGATCACATAACGGTTGGAAGTGACTCTCAGGGCTGTTTTAAGTGGGTCTGTCCAGCAAATGGATACATGTGATACTTAATGCAGTGTTGTTATCTACAGTATTTGGTTATGGAACAAGTATACTGCTGCTGCTTCTGCTAGAGTTCACACACAGCTGATGATCATGCATAACACCCTTCAGAACAAACCATCATGCCTTGAAAAATCCACCAAAATACCAACCTCCCCCCCAACCCCTAAATCCACGATGACCAAGCACAAAGCCAATTCTTCCACTCCTTTAGTGACTTCACTTTTCCCCTCCTCTTAATATTTACAGTCTCATCTACACAGGAAAGTCTCTGCAGTGACTCAGGATGCAGCTTAAACCATTTCAAGCCAAACAATGTCATCCTTTGGTAGGAGGAGCCCGCACTAGTGACAGGAGTGTGTGCTCTACCCACACCAGGCAGATTTATCCCCTCCTAAAGACACTCAATGCCCCAGTTACGCTCACGTGAGTTAGGCCGAGTCAGCCAGAGCACTAATAATTCATACTTTAGTTCACTACACAGTAACTACCTTGTGCTGAACAGAATATCCTTTAGGTCCTGCAACTGGGACACAATCATTATCCCAACGCTAAGCTGGTCTGAATTTACGAAAAAACCTCCAAAATGTACAACTGCTGTCTCAACAAGATATGCTTGCTTTGATGCAGAAGCTAAAAATCAGCTACAAAGAGTTCTGTTAGTGCTCCATCAAGAACTCTGCTACCAGATGAAGGAAATAGGACAATTTAACAGCTGTGCAGGACACCTAGCCCCAACATTATGACCCACCTACACTAAAAGGACCTTGAGCCAGCAGCTATGTAATCTTGAAACAATAGTTTAGAAAGATCGGAGAAAACTGATTTTCCTGACCCTCTTGCCTGAGGAGAACAGAAGACTCAAGACCTTCCGCAGAAGGTATCAGCTCGTGCTTGTCTGGCTCAGTACTACTTTGCCTGTTCACTCACTTTTGCTTCATATTCTGGTGTCACTTCAACATATCCCAGGCCTCCTTTTTGCAGCCGAGTTGCAACCTCAATTAGATCACTTCGGAGGTAGTTCAGCAGTTCCTGGTTGCCATCACAGGATTTGAGGCCCAAGTTCTGTTTCCGAGCCAAATGGATAGAATGTGTGATGTCCTGATACCTGGAAAAATCAAAAGCAACCTTTGAATACATGCAGGCCACTGCCCTGGGAGCCATGGGTATCCATCGTGTTCTACATGCTCCACCAGTGCAGAACGTTCTTTGAAAGACGCTTGAAAGCACATGGTAGCTCTGGCTCTGTAAGTAAAACAGCACAGCCTTTGTTTCCAGTTGCACGGAGCAATTTAAAGACTGACAGAACCTCTTCACAATTTAGAGCATTACTTGTCAAGAACTTGCAGTTACTGCCCAAGAAAAACAGCAATTTCTCATCCTCAGTATCTCTTTAGCACAGGCACGATCAAAGCAAAGTGTGGAATGCTGCCCCAGGAATGGAAAGGCTTGCTGTGACAAGGATTCGCTTTGACTTTGAGGAGAAAAAAAAAAGAACAAACCACAAACCAAAAAAGAGCAGGCTCACCTTTTCTCCAAACGCTCCTTTAGCTGGCTCTCTCTTACTCCTTGTGGGTGCAGGCAATCCAGCAGCTCATCCAGATCCTTCTGACTGTCACAGAGAAACCTGAAAGATATAACAGGTACCAACATCAGCTCACGTACCTCTGTGGCAAGACAATTCCTTCTTCTAAATATTTCAGAAGTATTAGTAGACAGGGATGACAGTAACCTATATACCAAGCCCATGGAGCAAGGTGAAACACTTCCAGTAATGCTGGCATAAGCGCTCTGACTCAAACTGGCCTCATTTCAAGGTCCCCAAATGTAGCCAATTCCAGGGTAGGGAAAATAAAAACAAAATAAACACAGAAGTGATTTATACACTTTTCCCCTTTGAGTTTATTAAGACATTGGCATTTGAATTTAGTCATCTACCCCAGGGATTAGATTCACTAAATTGCAGCCAGTTTAAGTAATCTGAATGTCATTTTAGATGCACTAGAAAAGATTAACATGCTACGCACCGCACAGCACGGCAATCTGATCATTCTTTCTGCAGAGCCTTTGACTTATTTCATTAATCCAAGAAGTCCCTAGATTAACAAAGGATACGTCCTAGCCTATCCCACAACTGCTGAGGATGGAGATTTGTGACTGTGAAGGCTATGGCCCCTGCAAGTACAAAATTCCTCCTTTCTTAGAAGTTTGCCATAACTTGACAGCTCAAATGCCATATGCGAAAACCATATTCGTTAGCTCAAAACCCTTCTGCTCAGAAAGCCTTTCAGGACAGCAAGGGTAATCGGCATTCAGCAGAATCTAAAAGGGGAAAACTTCCGCAGAGCTCTCTACACACAGCATTCTCTCTGCAATTCCAAAGTTTTAATGCTGGGCTAAATCTAAATCAGCTTTAAGACAGCCTCAAGTTCTGCTCTTTTCCTTTTCTTTTCCCCAACTCTATTCTAGAATGCCATGGAGCTCCCTCACCTGATAGGAGTGGGGATTCAATCTGAGCTTCAGAGCTCATTTACAGAAAATAAGACTAATTACATATCTTCTAGAAAAGGATTGCTCCTTAGAAGAGGGAAGTGAGGAAATAGCAACATCAACCTTACATGGGAACAACTGTGGAGGACCACTGTGTGATCCTTACCAGCCACAGGGAAGACTCCAGATCTAATTTTTCTGCTTGGGCACAAGCTCGGATAAGCCAAGCAACAACTAGAGAAAGATGCCGTTCTGGCTCCCCTTGGAATAAGCATATCTGCAATGCTTATTTTCTGGCAGAAATACTGACTATATATTGTATCTGAAAATAAAATATTTCATAATCCTAGTATGATCATAGTAGGGGAACGGCCTCACAATTTGCATTCAGTTAGTAAATTAATTACTGTAATAAAACATAGGATTGATTGTTTTAAAATGGAAGAAAAATAGTTTCTTGCGGAGCATCCTCACTTTGTACACTGAGATCAAACCTTTTGGCCACCACCACCCTCTGCACACCCTCCCTGCCAGAAACAGGACAAGCAACTCCAAGTGTCATTCACCCAGAAGAGCCTAGCAGAGGCACTTCAAAAGTAGAAGCAATTAAGGGCTGGTCATGGGATCCAACAGGCATTCACACAAACCTGTAACAATATAACTTGTGTGTTTTTCATATAGATGACACTTATGGTGGCTAATTAGCCTTCTGACAGTCACTGAAGGTCTACAGACAGACCACTGCAAGGACTAGCATTTCTATGTCTTACTGGATTTCTGCTAAATAAAGAGAAATTTCTCTAGAATATGTGGTATCAAACTGCTTCCAAACCCTTGGGGCAAATCTTGGGATTGGTCCTAAATTGCATTTGAGCACGAAGAATCTGTCACAATTTGGGAATGGCATAAACCAAGCTTCAAAACAGTTACACTGCAGATACCCAGCAGAGGACTATTTCTCAGGCACGTCGAGAAGGCTGCCTAGGTCATCGTGAAATAACAACCAGTCACTGTTGGTGATACACCACAAGATCCAATTGGAAAAACATCTGAGAAGATCAGGCCCCAGCTTTCTCAGTTTTCCCCTGCGGCTGCAATTCGAAGGGGGGAATTCCCTGCGCAGTTTTGTCATACTGTAAAAATGAGAGGGCACTGGAAACAGTTTGCATAAGACTGGAGAATCCGAGTGCTATTATGTGGTTTGGTGAAAGACAACACAGGCTGCTGGCCAGCAGGAGAAAGCAGATATTCTTTTAAGAAAGCTCGCTGAAGCCGTGGCACAACTTTGCTTCTGAAAAGGAAATGGGATAGGGAAGGGAGAACATCTGCAACAGGTACTTGAGTCTTCCCAATTTGCCCTGAGAGTAAGAACTGGGATTTCTGGGAGAGGGAACTGTTCCATATCAACATGAAATCAAACATGCAAAAGAGAAACATCTCAAAGAGGCACCTGTGTGAGTTTAGTGATACCATGCTGCTCCGTGCAGCCGCAGCTCCTGGTTCTCAGCCCAACTCCATGCGATCTCCACCACCCAAAGGAACCACCTGCACCTCCAACTGGGCACCAGCCCTGGAGCATGGATATGGTGACACAGGGCTGGCATTTTAAGTGGGGGAGGCAACAGGGCTATGAGCTTGTGGCTCTTGGTAAGAGGGAGGGGAAGGGAATTGGTGCCCTTCATATGGCCTGACACAGAGCTTCATAACATAATCCAGAGGGATGGGAAAGGTGCCTTTTGGAGAGTCGAGACCAGATGGAGGTCTTCAAACTGATCTGAAAGGGGGAAATCCTGACTGGCATCATGGCTTCCCATAGCCCTAACTAACAGCCTAGATTCTCTTCTTACGTTTCTGCAGCACAGGCCAGCAGACTGGTCAGCAATCAAAACAGAAGGGACAAATGGCACAAGCATCAAGTCAAAAGGAGCTCTCAGTGTTCACTCAGGCTGAATATTCCTACCCATTCTCAGGCTGCAAGGGACAGAGAAAGGTATAAAACCTGGACTGCAGACTAGGGAATGAAGAAATCAAGAGGACAACATCTAGAGGAGCCCAGGATCAGTACCTGCTCTGGAGGGTTGGTGGAAACAGGGGAACTCCATCTGTAGAATATAGGCGTGAGAATGGAGTCTGTCAGCACCCACTCACGGTTAACTCAAATTGTCTGCTGAGGGGACCCGCCATATCATGGTGTATTCCTAATAGATGAAGAACAACGGGAGTTACTCTGCAGAGATGCCACTGTTTCCAAAAATTCAACTGCTTTCTGACCAGGATGAGCAAGAAGTCTCCTGCATACTAATATACTGCCAAGGTTGTCATTAACCTGTGGTTCTTGCAAGAAGGACCACTCCATACACAGCTCACAAAGCACTACGGTACAGACAAAAGACTTCTTCAGGGACCACATGCCCAGAAGCTTTAACAGGGAGATTTTTTAATAAGCATCAACATCAGTGAAAGTGGTGCACAATGTTAGAAATGGGACTGGTCCATCTGTCTGGAGAAGACAGAATAACTAAGTGTTTATGATTCTGAGTGAGAACAATGTTTCAGCCACTGCACTTTTAGGACACAACACTGGGCCCTCTTCTTTCTGGGGACAAAGTACAGAAAGCAGAAACCACTTCCATGAGATACTGTTTCTGTAGCTCTTGGCTATTGGAATCTATTTCTCCCTTTATCTGTGTCCATCCAGCTCCCATCCTCAAGGATAAAAGGGGCAAGACTGTGAAATATAACCATCCACAGAGTTAATTCGGTGTTCATTTCCAAGTTCCATCACTCTAGAGGGTAAAAGGGTAAAGCTAAAGATGCCCTATGAGCACTGCGAGGCTACTCTCAATCCCACGTTAGGTGTAATACTAGAAAAAAGAGACAGAGGACAGGAGTTAAAGCAGAACACAAAGAGTCAAAACTTCCTTTGTACCACATGCTAACAGTATGAATTATAGCTCAACAAGTCCTTGTGTGCAAACAACAGGGGGTGTTGATATCCCAGGACTTCAGTGTGGTCTCAGGGCTTCTCAGGGTGTGCACAGACAATGTGCAAAAAGCAGCCAAGGAGGAGACTTCCATAACCACTTATGCTTATGGGAGTCCTTGAGATTGGAGAGATCAATGGCGATGGCCACAGAGAAAATGCAATAATAGAAGTACAGGTATCCTCAGAGGGAAGTTCTAGTTCCTGGCTATCCCCTGAAGTAACAGCTCTCAGGCTGTCACTTGTCTTTTTGTGGAAGCCTACCTGTAAATGGCAACAGCTGTCAGGTAAGTTCTGTAGTCAACAGGCTTTTTCTAGTTCTACAGCTTTAAAGAAAAGTCTTTCAGCTGAGGAAGCTACTGCTTATCTGGAGAAACGGCTTTAGGTGGCCCTCTCCTTTAGGAGAAAGTCATGCAGACCGCACAGAAGAATGCTGTTAGAAGTGGTTATGTTTTCTTTGAAAAGCTGCCATTGTGCCCCCTGCTTACTTCAAGGGCACGAAGGCCAACACGTGGCTCAGATCTTCCCTTTGCATTGCTTCACGTCGACACCCTGACACCACCAACCTGCTCGGCAGAACACCACACACAGGCACCATGCTCTCAGTAAAGTCAGCAAGTGCTGTGACTGTCAGCAGCCCTTCCTAGCAGGTACCAAAAGGGACAGAAATCAAAGACACTGTGGCATAAGAGTCAGGCCAAAAAACTACCCACCCAGCTCAGTATCTTATTTCCGAGTGGCAAAAGGGCAGAGCAGGCATGCAGTGACATTTCTTTGACCTGACCCTACAGATTTTAGCATCTGCTGGTCTGAGGTCTTCCTTGTGCGCCAGGACAAGAATCTTTGTGCTTAATACTCTTCAGTGAACTCCTCTTTCAGCGATTTGTCCAACTGGTGCTTTGAACGGGCACAAATGTGAAGATCCAGAGCAGCTGGTAGCAGTGAGTTGCAGACAGCAGCAGTATGGTCTCAAGTAGTGCCTTCCTATTTCAAAACTGCTATTTGCTCCTTTAATTTCCTGATCCCTTTTTTCCGTACCAAAAGAAAATCCTCTTTCTTTAGGAGACTTTCCCATTCTCCTCTAATATTACTGTCCATCTCCCTGCTGAACATAGAAATTAGAGTATTTCTGTAATTTGTTTAGTATCTCTTAACTAATTATTCACTCATGAGAAGAGCTTCTCTCTTAGCCTAAGGCAGGCCCTGTGACAACAGATCTCGTGAAGCAAGATTTCTCCCCAAGGAAAAATGAAAATGGTTTTCATAGAACCACAGAATGGTTGGAGTTGGAAGGGAACTTAAAGATCAGCGAGTTCCAACCCCCCTGCCCTGGGCAGGGACACCTCCCACCAGACCAGGTTGCTCCAAGCCCCA
>JAOXJK010000006.1:234820-256280 GCA_025774025.1 Xenus cinereus | reverse complement strand
TTTACTATGAGGGTGGTGGAGCACTGGAACAGGTTGCCCAGGGAGGTGGTTGAGGCCCCTTCCCTGGAGATATTCAACATGAGGCTCGATGAGGCCCTGGGCAACCTGGTCTATTGGGGGTGTCCCTGCTGACTGCGGGGAGGTCAGACTAGATGACCTTTGGCAGTCCCTTCCAGCCTGGACCTTTCTATGATTATATGATTCCCCCAGCATTTATCTCCCTGACACCTTCTCAAGCCTCGCTGCTGTCACACTGCTTGCACAAAGCCCACTTCCCTCCTCCTCAGCACCCTCCTCGCGAGAGCCAAGACTCCAACCAGAACAAAGTCCCACTGCCAGGAAACTCGTCACTGCTGACAACATGGGACACCAGGGGCACTCCTGAGACAGGTATTTTTTCTATCCAGCTGTAAAGACCCGTTGCAGCAGGTACCATCAAGTGCCAGAATAAGGAAGAGGCAAGGAAAGAATAGAAACTTAAATTTACCCATATGCCAAAACTGTTCTAACAAAATGAGAACAAAGACACCAAACTGAAGGGTTTCTCCCCAGATCTCATTTTCAATTGTGATGACAAGCTAGTTTCGGTACTTTCCTCTCTAGCTGCTTTCATTAGCTGTATGAGCTTCCAACTGTTCATTCTCCTCCAACAGACTGCATGGGAGCTATTGCTTCATGGAGTGATAAGGCAAGAACAATTAGCAAGGCCTGCAGTAACATGGAAATGGAAGTGACTTGATTTTTATTATCAAGAAAATATTGATATTAATCACGTTATCTCAACAGGAAGTTCTGTATTGACTTCTTTTGAAGCCAAGAAAGAACAACAAAAAAAAAAAAAAAAACCATTTATGCCTTCTTACACTGGATTCTTTTTTGAGCTGAGACTAACTAGACAGCACTAGCTGCAATCTTGATAGGTTTAACTTGAAAGAGGTTAGTGCTCCCAGCGTTACAGATGTCACCAGGGTGGTGAAAAAGAAACCTCTGCCTGTGAGATGTATGTCTATAGATATGTAAAAGAGCAGTTGCTGACAAAACACCTGTTGTGCAGCGGTTCATATATGTGTGTATACATATGAATGCTGAACTGCTGCACAATAGGTGTTCTGTAAGCAGCTTTTACTTCCCCCAGAGATACTAACATTATTAAAAGCAAACGCACCTGAAAGCCAGTATGCTGAAGAAGCCCAGAAAGCCTGTGGTGGCAGGAACACACTGACGCAGTTCTCACTGTGGTTATGCACAACTATTTTTCACACACTGAAACCACACCACCCCCAAGTCTGAAGTCTGCAGAGATGAGCTCCAAGCTGCTAACCCTGCAGCCCCAACTACTGCCCATCAATGTTAACCTAGAGCTTTGGTTCTCTGAGGGCACCTTTATACCTGGCAGCACCTGCTGAACAGGTAAGAGAAGCCCTGAATGCCTGAAACATTGGGGTTTGTTATGTGGAAAGGAAGAAATATGAATTCAAACCTTAATGAAATGCTTAATCCTTCCATCCCTGCCAGAGAGACCTAGTTTTCCTTCTGGAGTTCAAAAGAACATGTTAAATTACTTCAGCATGCAAGCCAAATTATTCTTATCTCCATCAATGGAATATTGCTTTTCTTCAAGTGTAACTAGTACAAACTACCAAGTGAGAACAACAAGAAGCATCCCAAGGAGTAGTGTCCAAACTGCATTTAATTTTGCAGTAAAATCTTACCATGAACTTGAACTTGCTGTGAAGCAACCAGAACACTACAAGAACTGTGGCCAAGAGGCGAGCCAGCTACAGCATGTTAGATATTTGGTATTCTGTTTTTCTGGAGAAGTAGGGCAGCACTCCAGGTCTTCAGTAGTTTACCAATACTTCTGAGATTCAAAGTTCTTAACAGAAGATCTGGAAGGTCTATTTACGTTTCAATGTGAGACATGGTTGTATCCAGTCTACTTCTTCCAGAGCTTCAGGGTATTCCATGTTATTTACCTATTCTGGGTCGCCTGAATTCTCCCAGATTCCAGCTAAGGCACATAAGCCAGGCTCCCTACTGGATGCTTGTCCCTCAACTATTTCAGAAAGGAAATAACAACCTAGATGAGCTATGCCATCCACTTCCATCGGCCCAGTACCCACATTTACAACCAAAAAAAGTCCCTGAAGTGCAATTCCAGAGTAATTTGTTCTTCATATTCCATACTCCTTAGCAAAAAAGCACTACTTACACAGAAGCATAGAAAGTTTGATATTACAACTCATGATTTATAGAGATTTGAGTGGACAGTTTATATTTATCCAACTCCATAACTAATTCTTTAAATTAAGAAAGTGAAATTTACTGCCCAAGTCCGTATCTAGGAGACGGGCTGCTGGCATCGACCTGACTATGTGCACAACAGCAAGGCCAGCAGCAGCTGTAGGAACCAGCTCTTAGGCAGAAAATATCTCCTCTGTGCTTAAGAGTCAGAAGATGTTTGGACATAGACAAATAATTTTTTTGTTTTCTGTTCCCAGAACAGATTTGCTGTTCTCCAACCATTCTGAGCCTGACAAAATTAGAAAAAGTACTGTACAAAAGGTGCCCAGAGATAAAAAAAACTTGAAGCAGTTATTGCTTTTTCTTAACATTCTAGATTTTGAGCTGCCAGAGGAACAACAGCAGGTAAGTTATACTTCTCTGGTGAGTAAATCCCATAAGACCAGGCAATGCTTTTGAAAATAGGCTGCCAATTTTGCCTTTAACTTATTCCCCTCTACTCCACAACACACAAACACTCTACTCTCCTGGTATTTTTCTTACCTCTCATTTGTATTTCTTGTTGCTCCCTCTCTTTTTTAGCTTGGATGGCAAGGAGGCGCCTGCTCTTCACAGCACTGATCATATCATCAGCTTCTACTTCTGCCCGGTGCTCTATTTTCATCATCTCGGGTTTTTTCTTTTCATTTCTTCCCATCATATTGTCATCTTTCCCGTTCTCCTTGTTCTTGGCCACCATTTCTTTTCGCTTCTTTTTTTCTGCCCTCTTCTTGTCATTTTCTTCCTTCAGGATAGCCAGGCGCTCCTTCCACAGCTCAGCTGACGTCTGCTGCTTGGCCTCCACGTGGTCCTGCACTGAGTACGTCATTAGAATCCGGTGGCACAGGGCTCCAAGTATCTGCAATTTCTCTTCAGGAGTCAACTCAAAGAACTCTGATGTCTCCAGTTTCTCCAAAAATTCATCCTGTACTTCATTATCCTCAAAAGCCGCTGAATCCTTGCTTTCATCTATATTATCTGAGACCTCACTTTCCTCTTGCACATCTGACTTGCGCAGGCACAGGCGAACCAACTCAGAAGCAGAATGCAAAGTAAGTGGTATTTCAGAAAGCTTCATTCCCAGCTCAGCATAATCTTCAGCAATTTCATCCTGCAGCAGGGTTTGCAAGAGAATGACCAGTACTCGGTTCAAATAAAGGAAGCCTCCCTTTTCCGCGCAAAGTGCTTCCATCAGGGAAACTGCCGTAATGGGATATTGACCATCTGGCATCAATAACCCTGAGTAACAGCTCAGGAACTCCACCACCATGGCAACGTCCCCAAAGAGTGTGTTAGGAAGTCCTTCTGGAGTATCAACGAGTTTAAAAGTAGGCAAGCTCTTCCCTTTAAGGTCTTGGTCCTCATATCTTTTCTGTTTTTCCAGTTTTTCCTTCATCTCCTTCTCCTTCCGCTCCTTTGCTCTCTCCTTCAGTTTCTCTTTCAGCTTCTCCCTTTTCTTCTTCATGTACTCCTTTCGCTGCTCCTCTGTCATGGTGGCCCATTTCTTCCTGTGCTCTAGAAGCTCATAGCGTTTTTGTACTAACCCTCGCAAATCCTCAGGGAGACGGGCACGATCCTCATTTGAGAGCAGCCTTGCTGTTTTGGAGATGATGCAGGAAAGAGCACTTTTTTTGTCTTCACGGTCTTTGTTTTCTTTGTAATAGGCAATGAGGTGGAGTGCTGCAGGAGGCAGACGTTTCTGGGGTTTGCTGGAAGACCTAGGGGTGCCTCCAGAATTCCTGGGAGCTCTGGACACCTTAGGGGTACCTTTAGCCATGTCCAGTAGTGTCATTTGTTTCATTTTCATCTTAGGGGTCTTCAAACCTTTCCTAGGAGACTTTGACTTCCCTGATGACTTCTGCCCGTTCAGAACCCTTTTGCCTCTTTGCTTTTTGTCCAAGGATTTATTGCTGCCCTTCCCCAGTTGGCTCCTCTTTGGAATGTGAAAGTTAGAGTCAAGTTTAGCAGGTGATACAATTTTCATCACCTCTTCCAGCTCCTCTTTAGGACATTTTGAATTCTTAGAGTTTTTCACCTTCAGTGGAGAGTCAATAATAGATTTCTCCAAATGCACGTGGCACCACAGAGTCGGGCTCAGTGGATGGCCCAGGGATGATCCATCAGCTTTGGATTTCTTAGAAGGCTTTCTGTCAGGTGATCGAGAGCTTTTCCTCTTAGTTGAGGGGTTGAGAGTCATATACTAAAATTAAAAAAGGAATGATTTTATATTAATATTTAAAGGTAAATAAAGGTTATTTGGATCCTTTTCTGTCAATTATTTTTGTCTAAGTTAATTTTTCATGTATTTTTCCAATGCCTCAATACATTGAGGGTAGGAGGCTTCTGCAATAGCTTTCAATATTTTGAATTGCAGACACTACATTGGTACTGAGGTCATTGGCCCATTCCAGAAAGTTCACATTTAACTTTATAAAATGAAACACTACAAAGAATTTTAAGTATTTCCTGCTGTATTATACAAAACCACTTTGTTTTTACTTAAAAGATTGTGGGGAGGGGGTTTGCCTGGAAAATGCTGACATTAATTTCAAAAACTATCCTGTTGCTCAGAGATTTCTTAGTGAGTCAGGTAGGGTTCAGTCCTGGCCCCCACCCAGTGAAAAACTGGAGAAGCACAGAAGTGAGGGGTGACAAGAGTTCAGAGACTGGTTTCTGACTTGCCTGAAAACATCTGGAATGAAGATGAGACGGGATTCAGTTCTGAAGTAACATGACTGAATATCTGACAGGTTTCAAGCTGCTGGAATAACCCACCTGCCAGCACACTTTTAGCACAGAAGAGTTTAACCCAGAGCTAAACAGAGATTGATTTCAGGACTATCTCAGCATCTCAAATCCAATTTCGGGATGCACCCAGAACACTAATATATTTCAAAAAGTGGAAAATATAATGCAAGGATCTAACCTTTAAGTTTTGGATAAAATTACCAGAAAACAGGGGCTGAAAATTTGAGTACCTTAGCAATAAAGAAATCCCACAGTGGTAGGCACAGCAAAAGGTGTAAGAGCTATTTAATAACAGACATACACAAATGTGACCAAGACTGCTATAGCAGGGCTCAGGCTTTCTGGCTCACAGATGTTCACTCTTGGAAGCTTTAGTTTAAGAGCCCTCATTAGCCCATTGGAGACATTGTTACTGAAGATTGCACAATCACCAAATCCAGTGTCTGCGTAACTTCATTCTACAAAAATTCTGTGTTGAAATCTTTGCTGAAGAGAATTACCTAAGCCGAAAGCATCCAGCACTGACATGAATCATGATAATTACAAATTCACAAATATAAGATTTACAACTTATACTGTATATCCAACTGTCACTTATAAAAACTTATTTTGTCAGAGCACTAATTCTGGATGAATAACTTCTACAGCCATTTCTCAAAATTTAAAAGCTCAACATAAATTCAATCTCTATGTCAAGCAGGAAACACGCTGCAGAAAGCGCCACCCTAAAACACAAAGCTAAGGACTTCTGTAACTCAAACTGCAGACGTTACAGTTGCATATTTTTGCTTACACCATCCCTCAGTGCGCTGAATAAAATGTTTTGTACACTACCAGCAAATGCTTCAATTATCTATTAAGGCAGTGACCCCAAATACTAAGACAAGGGTAAACGCAACCCAAATACGAAGAATTTATTTTTCTCTTTAAGCAAACTTACAAACATCCAGAAAAGTCCATAGAAGCTTTCTAGAAAAGAGTGTTCTCCTCCTGACGAGGACAGAGGGATATAGCAAATATTTCTATTCTAGTTTTAGAACAATGCTTGACAAAGATCAAGCCCGTGAAAAAGTCATTTTACTTAATGAACAGAATAGTGTGTTCTACAGCAAAAGACAGATTTTAAAACAGCAGATTTTATAATTTGGCATTTACTCAGTTAACAGTATATTTGGCTGGTCATTACAAAGGGCTGGGAAAAAAAAAAAACCCAACATCCCTGCTAGTTAGAGCACTCAGTGCAAAATTTGTGGTATCTGCCATTACTCAATCCAGCACCACAAAAGAACCATCATGAAGTCAAACACATCCAGCTCTTGCATTGTAACCATGAAAAGGGCCCAGGAACTGACACAATCAGGTAAGGAGTACAGCTCTCCCATTTGTCTTACACCAGGAAATGGTGTCTTTACTTGTAGACAAGTAATGCAAACTATTAGAAAAATCAAGAAAAGGCAGTTACACCTCAAATTTTCAAAGCAGACCACTGTTTCAAACATTCAAAGCTGTGTCGCCTCACAAAGGATCAGTCTTCAGAGGACTGGGCCTTCCTGCTCTGCATCCCTCTAAGTTGATGTAAGCTTGGGACCACCAAAACCCAACTGGCACACTGAAGTCTCTGCCAAGACTGCTTAAGGGTGGGGAACAGGTGAGAAAGCAAAGAAGAAACTTTTAGGAATTCTTACCTTATGTGGGTCAAGCAAGAAGTCACTAAATTTACTGGGAAGAGAGTATTTCTTCACTAACTCATCCTCCACCACCCACGGGGCATTCTCACACGTGCCGGCCCGCAGTGCATTATGACGGATGAAGTACCTCAGGATCTCCTTGTTGGGAGGACGCTCTGTACGGACTAAGCTGTCTGCTGGTACGTTGCTGATGATCTTGGAGATAACAAACAGACAGACTGTTAACATTTAACTTCTAACCACATTATAAATACCCATCATATGGCTAAAAGGAGCAAGCACCATTTTACTGCTTCATGTCCACAAATTCTTTGCTCTTTCAAAGCTCTCTTGCAAAGACTCAAACCAAACCAAACAGAACTTGCAGAGTTGAGATGCATAACAGAGACTGGAAGGAGATTCAATTAGCCAAAAGAGTAAAAAGTGTTAGTTCACGTTGGAGATTTCTTGCCAGAGCCCACTGCTTTATCTCTGACCTTCCTCCTGTGTGCGCTTTCTACTAACTTAAAAGCTTTTACATATTAATGTTTATTTTGTTTTTTTTTTTCCCTGAGACCAGAGGAGTAACTCTGCGAGTGGTACTCATTAAATGGAGGTCAGCACTGCCTCTCTTGTCAAATTAGCAAACAGATGACAAACAGCACACAGCAGTGCTGCAGCTACACAGAGCTTCCTAAGCACAGCTACCTCCAACTCCCAGCAAAGCTCAGTGAGAAAAAGAGCAGCAACTGCTGCTCATGATTTAACTAGTCCTCCTCGCACCAAATTTCATTAACTGCCTGACCAGAGATTACCCAGTTAACAGCCACAACTCTAAAGCTACTGTAGTACCATGACTCAGTGTGTGGTACCAGGAATTATCAGGTGTCTCCACGCGCAAAACCCCATTATATAGAGGAACAGCCAGGCTAGTCAGCCTCACAGCTAACCACAGCCATCCACTTCCTACACCACCACTCCAGCAGAAAGTACTACATTGTGCTGTACAGACACACACCGACAGTGATTATTTAATTAAACTTGCATGATCACATTATAATAGAAAGGATTCAAGTGGACAACTCACCTTATCTTCATTTTTCAGCTTGACATCATATTTGTGTGGCAGGAATTTAGGTGGAACCCACTTCCTTTCTTCCTTCTTCAGAGAAGTGGGAAGCTTCCGAGGAGACCTACGTGCTCGATCATCTGATAAAAGCAAAGGAAGACTTTAAGTATCCCAGTATTAGAATCCAAAAAAAAGGTTAAAAAATCCAGACCATCGCTGGAGTAGGCACCCCAGCCCTTGCTATCTACACAGTGCTTGGTTAAACTAGAACATCAGGAAAAAATCCCAAATCGGGTTTTAGAAATATCCTGAAGATGCAGGCTGGGAACGCAGTCCCTAAACAGCTCTGAAGTAGGAGGCACCACCTATCTTCAAAGAGCATCAAGGACTACTTGTAATATTTAAACCCATCTCTCTGCAGATGGTAGCTGCAACTACCCATGCAAAGGGAGAAAATGCCTATAAAATTCATGAATTGGAGACAGGTTTCATAACCAGTAACCTGCTCAGGGAGCGCCTGCCAAGAGCCCTAGCTGTCTCTGCCAGGCCATATTTGAAATGATTCTACTGCAGGAATCACAAACTCTAAGTTAAAGTAACTTTAAAAATTCATTTAACTTTGGTGGTCATTAAGCATTTTACAGTTACAAGCACTATGTGTATGGGCTAGTTTAGCTGGAGATCTTAAGCATGCTTATACAAACAGCCTTTTTATTCTCAAGAGAGATGGGAACTGAAAGAGCCCAAAGGTATCACACATCTTCTTGCCAGCTGGTGTTGAGTCTATTTCTATATTCAGGTTGCAAATATTAATGATCACAGATGCTTTGGGTTCACTGCACCGAACACACAAACGTGCAGCTGCTTCCCACATTACTGCTACATTTAAGATAATGCAGCATAGAATCCTCTGCTCCAAACATCACTCATTATAGAAGTTTTACTTTAACAAAAAACAAATAACAACTGAATTTCCTAACAGTGATGGTATGTATGAAAGGAGACTAATCATCTCATCACAAGTCAGGTTGAGACCAAACTTTTGGCTTCTTCGGTTCCACATTCATATTAAAAATATCTCAATAAGGTCACAAATACCAAACTATGTTTTTCTGCTCAACAGCACAATGGCAGTCGCCTACAAGACACTTCAAGCTCTGTAAAAGATCTGCTTTCAGTGTCTTTGCTGGATGCATGTACCACACAGAGCAAGTTTATGTGTAAGAAATAAGTGTGTTGCTCAGTCCTGGCTCTGACTTTGAAGGACTCCGTTACAGGCCTGTTGGAGAGACAGCAGTGTAAGTGACCTCTACTTTTGTGATTTACCTTCTAGATTCTAGAAATAGAGATGACTACACTGAATTCCATTACACAGCACCTGCATGCTCAGGGGTGGGGAAGAAGAAATCATTGTACATTCCCTCCTGCAGTTATTTTACAAAAAGCATACTTTATTTGTTGTGCATTGTACTGTAATAAACTTAAATTCACTACGCTACTGGAACCTCATAAACCATCCATATGCTGTTGTCTCCTCCTATTCACCACTTATTTCGGATCTTCCAAAGCAGTATTAGTTCCAAGTACAGCTCCAGCTGCAGAATCTGCCTCCAGTAGTTCACCATCCATTTTCAGGGAAAACTATCCTTTCCTCTCACTTCTGCAGATTTTCCAGAGCTTACTCCCTAAGTAACTAGAAATACAAAGCCACTTCAGACTGCAGATTTGATGCAATAAAGCTGGTATAAAGCCTTATTTTTAGCTTCTGAAGCACAGTAGACTCCTAACCAGAGAGACTGAAGCTCTTTCTCTGCCCCTTTTTTCCTCCAACAAAATCACCAAGTTTGACATAAGTATCAGTAAAAATGCTGTGGTTAACTCTGCCCCCTCGTGTGCGCACAGAAAGCTACAGCTTGTCCATCACATACTGTTACACAGAGCCTGTTATCCCTTCTAAATGCTCGCTCTTGCACAGTGACCTCATCCCCTATTACCAGTGGTCAAGTACACAAATTATTAGACAGAAGTGGAAGGAGGTGTCGTTCAGGCACCTCCACAAGGCACACAGCCTCGGGCAGGCGCAATGAAAACAAGTCTTCACTATTTCTGTAACACCCTGTATAAATGTAACAAGTGCTACAGAGTTATTTTAATGGACTCTGGAATATAGATTCAGGAATGAGTTTACTATGAACCTATGTTCTATGACAACCCAGAATATAAAAGCATGAGCAATAAAACATCCTTTTAATAAATGCATATGTACAAAGAGAGAGTTAAAAGCATGAGCACTTACTGCTTTTATTGATTACGTTACAACTCTGCCAGCACCTCTGATTTGAAGGTGCTGAGGGCAGTGTCAGTGAGAGCAGAGCTGAACACAGCTGGTTAAATGCTGCATACCAACCAACAAAATATTACGGTAGACTTGACTAAAGTAGTAAAGTCTTTACTAGACTTTACTAAACACACAAGACCAAAAACGCTGCTGTAATTTTGGTCAGTGAGCATTTTTAAAGTAAAAGGTACTTCCCATGACTTTTATGAGCTAGTTTGAGAGAACTACCACTCAAAAACAACAACAAAAAAAAAGTGCATGCATTAGCCCCTCTTCAAACTACTGTTTCAAAGGATAAGGACGGATTTTTTCTGCAACACCTCTTTTTTTTCCCTTCCCACATACAGAGCACTGCAATGAAATCAAAACAGCTCATAACTTTTTCCAATCAGAAACAGTTGACAATTATTATGCCTAGTGCAACTTGTTTTCCACCCCTGACATTGTTATTAGCTTGATGGGATGTTTTACAAGTTTCCTCTTCTCTGTATTAGAGGAGGCTGAAGAGGCTGGAGTGGCTTCCCCAGATGCTGGAGTGGCTATTTACAAATGTAAACAGCTTATTGCATTTATGTGCCTCTAAAATTAAGCTATCAAGATTGAAGCTATGTTGCGGGGTTGTTTTGTTTCAGGCTTTTTTATTGTAAAGTACTTTTTGAAATCTCTTTTAAAGAATCTTATAATTCCATTTTTAAGAAGCTACACAGGGCATAAAACCAATAATTTATTTTTTTCCCCTCTTTCAACAGTACCTTCTAAGAATCAAGAAAAGCCTTGGACATCCAATGATTAGTTCTTCAGCTCGGAGGAACAGATACAAAATAGGGGAACAGTGTTTCCAGGCATGTTTTATTTTGAACTGTTAGAAAAAATTTAGCATGCGCTTTTCTGCATTAATTTTGTCACAAGCATTTGAAAACTGAAAAGGGAATAAACCAAAATAATAAATAAAAAAAAAAATCACCCTTATATTTTATGTCAACTGGCGACATAAAAGAGAATTAGAGCTTGTCTCTGGCTGCAGAACAACAGGCTTTAGAACTAGAGATGTTTGTTCTGATGCTGTTCATCACAGCAGAACATTACGAATGCATGAACCTTTGCTGTTTAGCCCCTGCCCCTATTTTTTAAAAAATATATTTGTTATACTTTTGAATTTATCCTTTTCATATTCTTATCCTTTTCATGCATAGCTTTTGGTATTACACCTTAGAACAACAGCACATTTTCTGCTTTAAGACAGGGAAGAAGAGTTGAAAGCCAACAGTACTGATGCCACCAAAGCTGCACCACTAACAATGACAATCCAGGATTTCCATCCCATAGCACTGTTTAAACATCACATAAAACATTCACAGCCCAGGCCCAAGATGTACATAAATTCAAATACTCACTTCCAGGAGCTACCTACAAGCACACTGCCTCACTACTTACTCATACTTTCCCTCCTGTTGTCCTCCTCCTTCAGGATGGCTTCCTTCTGGTTGTCCTGGGCTGCCTGGCTGGAATTCTCCTTGTCACTGGATGGGGAATCACATGCTCCATCAGATTTCTTTTCCGAGGCCTCTTCATCCACTTTCTCCAGGGGATGGATTTTCACAACTTTCACAGGCAACATTTTCTGCTTACCAACCTGCACAGAAGTATTGATGCAAACCAAACCCAAGCAAGACACATGAACTAGTCAGCTTTAACGCCATGAGGAAGGAAAAAAAAGCAGCTATGACCTACAAACCTTAGACTTAATTGACATCCTCCTTGAGAAAAGCTCATGATCCTTCTCATGAAACAATTACAGGATCGCTATCTACTACTTCTACCTGGAAGTTCTGTTCAATTTGCTAAGAGAGAGAGCTGCCAATCCACAAGTTTTTTCAGCATCTAATAATGCTGCTGTCTCAGCCTAAGGAGAGTGCGTGCAAGGTATAAGCATGCTCTCTCTGCAGCCCCAGTTGAGAGAGTATGTCCTGAACAGATTGTGTTCAAGAACAGACAACATTTTAGAACTTTCCCTTATTTTTAACAATTTTGAGTTTTCCCCATCATTCCCAGTTTTGGAGGGAATTTTCTAATCATTAGAGATTTGTAAGCAGTGGACTTCAAGCTATATTAATTTAAGACTACTGTTCCTTCTAGGAACATGTTGGGTGAAAAGATTACAGCAGATTATATCTTTTAACTGCTTTTAATTAAAATATGTGGGTTTACATATATTTAAATATATACTGCTTAAATATGTGATGGCCTGTGTATAACAAGTATGTCTCTATTTCCCTTTGCACACACACAGACCAGTCACTTTTCTCTTGCCATCAGTATGGGTGATCCACAGGCTTCTGCTTATGGAACCGTTGCATAGAAAAGAAATTCTCACCATCTTTCTGGTAATGTAAGTGGCCAATATATTCTTCCCATCTCCTGCCTTTAGATACCAAAATTAGCTCTGTGCAAAAGCATGAGTTAAAATGGAAAACAGAACCTCACCTCAAAGTCACACTCTTCTCCCACTGCAAATTTGGTCATGATCTCCAGCCAAGCTGCATCCACCAACTTTTCCAAAGATACAGTGTTGTGGTGAACTATTTCCAGTACCAGTTTCTCATACCAGATGGGGAACTCCTCCTTCAAGCTGAGCAAGCACATAAGTAGTTTTCATTATTCAGGGAATAAAAGCCAAAATGCAAAGTAGCCTCCCATTTCGCAATTCCAGGAACTGAACAGCCAGGACAATGTTTGAGGCAGATGCCACATTAGCATGCAAACATCCAAGGGCTTTTTCCTGCCCTCCCCCCAGCACCCCCCAAAGTGTTAACTGGCATGACAATACAAATTGTACTTGTCCTTCCCAGAAGGAACACCATAAAGCATTCTGGAAGAGCAGCACTGCCAGTGAACCCTTTCTTGCCGGCTATTGCTGCCTCTCTACTAGATGTTAAATATATACTGAGACCATGTCATCATTTTGGGGCTTGTTTCTTTCACATTTTTGCTTCCAACAATAACACCGTGCTTCTTCCCAAACAGACTGCTAGCACAGTAAAGAAGATAGAGGTAGGCTTACACAAATTACGTTTCCAGAGAAAAATATTTTGTGTGTTTCAGCATGTCACGATCTTCAAACTTTTTCATCCAAAGAAGAGAAATGATTGTTACAAATTTACTTGACTGATTTCCTTTCTAAAGGATCAGGTCAGCTAGCTGATAGGGGTACTAAGAAATATAAAGCTTTCTGGCTAAAAAGTAAAGTTCCATTTCCAGTTACTGTAAGAAGGAACAAAATACTCAATTTTTCCAAAACCCTTTTAGCTTGCCAGACTCAGGAATCCATTGCTGACAATCCTCAGGTATATTTGCTGTTATACAACTGCCATGAACAAATTTATCACTTTAGCAAACTGCTTAAATGAACTGAACTTCTTTTATTCAGGCTAGTGTCAAGTATTAAAGCAGAGAGGATTAAAAGCTTCCCAGGCAGTTTGCTGTTTCAAAGAAACAAGACCAAAATCTCATTTCACAGAGTCTTTTTTCCCCACATTTAGAAGGACTATAGTTAAATTTCTTACTGTAAAATCTTCCATTTATATTTGATTTCCATTTCTGAATGTTTTCAGTAGTGGCCAAGCAGTCCAACCAAAAGTAAGCAACACTAGACCAGTGGTTTTTGACTCATGATTCTAAGCTTATGGAGCTGGCTCTGCACCCTCCTCTCACAGAAGAACACTAGGGAGGAAAGAGCCAAGGCAGCAGTACCTCAGCCCTCACAGACATTAGGACTATTAGCGAATAGGTTTCTTATTTGTTGCCTTTAAGGATGTGTTTAACCTCAAATGATGGGGCATTTCTCCTTAGGATATTCTTTCTTTTGCCAATGAATCAGAATCATGAATTCTTCATGAAAGAGAAGCAGCAGCAAACCTCACTTCTCAGGCAGTGCTGCTGACAAGCTCCCCAGTTTAAACCCAAGGAAAAAAGTCACAGAAGTCCAAGGCATCAGCTCACAGAACCGAGCAACATGCCATTTGTTTGGCATAATTCCTACAATGCGGTAATCACAAAGTGAGTTACAGATGTTGGTAGAGCCAAGGACTTGCACCTTTACAGAAAATTCACTTCTATGGCAAGCCCAGAGAAACACGAGTGCTCTGAGCAGAGTAATGACTCCTCCTGGTTCCCCTTTATTCCTCACTGTTTCGAGTAGATCCCCAAAATCTCACTCCAAAGTAATTTTATTTAGTAAAACAACTGATTCCAATGCAGATCTGAAAAAAATAATTATAGCTGTGGACCTAGCTGATGTGAAACACTTCAACGGCCTCTTTTTACTGTATTTTTACTTCAGCTCCTTCAAGATTTATTTCTTTTCCCCCTCTGAAAAATTCCCATTACTCAAGTGGCTTTAAAATATGCCAAGTACCATATGCTGAACTATTTTGGTTCAAGTAATACCAAGATACAGCACTAAATAAGTACATTACTCAAGTGCATTAGTGATGGCATCAAATTTGGATTTCATTCGCTTTCAGCTAGGGAATTCCCACATCTCCTTACAGCCAGTAAAGAGCTCCTTATCTCCCCGCATAAACTAGCAATCCCGTAGCATTCCCAAGTCCACTCTTCTGCCTCAGTGCCTACAGACAGACACACACCAATTTCTTCACTGGTACTTACAGCTCAGCAACTTCCTGCTCCTCCTCCCAAGCCTCCTTGTGCGTCAGCTGGCTGCTCCCCGTGCTCTTGCACGTCCAGATTCGCTCGCTGTATCTCTCTAAACGTGCTTCGTACTCTCTGAAGAAGCAGCAGCTCAGGAAAACAGGATTTATGCAGTGGAGAGCATAATCACATGGCCATAAGACAATCAAATTCAATTAAACCCTTACTTCTAGAATGCATAAAGGCTGAGTGTCGCTACAGTACAGTTGGACCCTGTGCCTACCATGGAGATGCTGCATTAAATCAGAGGGCTTTTCAGAGCAGGGTACACTGGAGCTTCCTGCAGCTGAAATGCCAGCCCTGCTCAGCACTAGCTTACAGAAGGTGCCACACCACTGTCACTTCAGCTGAACGCTTCGTGGCACAGCTAAGTTACTCTTCAGCTTTTCCAGTCTGATTCATTGGATAACAACACTAACAACATCACAGGCACACGCGGAAGACACAGAATGGTCTACGACTAAATAACTGCTGGGGAACTACTACTACTAGTGCCCTAGGGTAGCATTACAAACTCTAGATGAAAATTACCAGTTTACCTAGTACCCCCAATCTTTTGAGAAAAAAAATCCAAAAGCTTTGAAACTGGAATGACTAGAAAGGCCACCTTTCACTTGGTTTCCAACAAGAGCAACCTCCTGCGTTAGCACAACTTTAGGACCTTTCTCACCAAGTATATCGCCTGCTTCCTGCACCACAACCAGCCTCAAGGTTGCTCTGGCCGTTGGGATGAACGGGTGCTCAGAGGAGGCACCCTGGTGCAGGGTTACGAATTACAGCATTAGCTACTCTGCTGTAAGCATCTGTGTCTATGCTCTATCCATTCCACCTAAGCAGTAATTAACTGTCAGGGCAAACAGATGAAGGCTACTTCATACTTTCTATGGCTAGAACACGTACAGTCACAATGAGCAGCAAAGCCAGCACAGTGTAAATCCACCCCAGTTTACCCTCTGGCAGCCTGCTTAAGTTGCCATATGCTTACCGAGGGTAATTTAAGTGGAGAAATTATAACAGAGAGGAAGGAAAAGCATCTTTCCCTTCTCCATCAGCACGTTCTCCAGCAGAAAAGCAGGCAGAGTACAAAGCATACTTGTAACAACTACAGCAGCTCAGCCTGCTGCAGCACAAGTGCTAATTATGAGAGTCTCTGTGGGAAACAAACAGATTGCTCCACGCTCCTGCAAAGGCAGAGTCACCAGCCACAGCAAATCACTCAGCATATCCTGCATATGCTTTACTTTCAAGAAAATTTTAGTGCAAGTAACAAATTTTGATTAATATTGTGTTGGCTTTTGGGTGGTGTATTTTTGTTTTATTTTGTTTTGTTTTTTAAGATTCCCGTTAGGAAGCCAAATTACAACTCCAATAAAGCCAGTTCTCCTGGACATTTCTTCACAGCCCTGAGGTAAAGCACAAGGTATAGAAGCCACACTGTGGACGCTGATACACAGGTATCTTACAGCCAGAGCAACTGGTGCTACACAAGAATAGAAGCCAGGAAGAGAACTGCCCCCAAGGAGCTGCCACTGCTGACAGTGTTCCCTCTGTATGGAGCAGGTCTCAAAACCAAGGAGAAATCCCGCAGGTCCCCAGCTTGCCCTTCTCGTGTAGTCTCCTGCTCTTCAGCAGATCAACAGTGATCTGACAAGTCATCCCTCAAGTTTTGAGCCCTCTGGGCAGTTCTTACCCCTCCCTGAGATTTCGACAATGCTTCAGTTTGCAGAGAAATGAGAGATGCTACAGGGCAGGGGCAGGAAGCGCCATCACTGTGGTGGGGCAGTGGAAAGGAGTAACCACAGCTTACAGAGGAACTCATCTGCACAGCGCTGCGACCCAACCACAAGTGTGATTTTAACGTATTTTGTAGTGATACTAAGATAACCCAGGAAAGGGGGGGGGAAATCAGACAACAAACGAGGAGCTCTCCTTGTATTTACAGCACTTAACTACTTTAATAATGATTACATTGCAACAATAATAATTCCTCCCTATGCCTTTCACCCAGACAGAAGCATTAAAAGCAAATCCAACCCTTGCAGTAGGTACAATCAAGAGCCATCTTCAGCTTCCTTCAGCAATCCCACCTTCACTCTCCCCCAGTCTTTCCTTCTCATGCATCCACGGACACCCCCTAGATAGGAAGGACTTGCAGTGCCATAACACCAGCACTAAAAGAAAGAACCTTCAGAAGGGTTCAGCACATTGCCTTAATAAACCTTCAGTATTCTAAATAAATCCTTGAGATATGGCTGGGAAGGAAAATTATGCTATACTTCCCTCCTACATTTATCAACTTCCCTCCAGCCCTATGAGGAGTTTCCTTTCCTTCCAGCAAGGAGAGCAAATAAATGCTGATCCCCAGTAGAAAAATAATCAAAAGATGTGATTTCCTAACACTATTTCCCATATCGAAAGGAAGATCCACAAGAAATTTCCCTAGGAGTTTTCCCCTCCTTATACACACCTATGAGTGCAAACTTAAGCCCACCATATTGGGATCCATATTTTTTCAGATCAACATCAAATTTAAAAGGGGCAGGTGTAGCATTTTCCCTGTCCAGCTCAGCTCTGCCTCTCAAATGCAATTTAATTCCACCTGCAGCTGGCCAGCTCATCTGACACTGACCCCTGGCCACGTTCCTTAACCAGCACTCAAGACTCATCCCCACCCTGCCTTTGTGCTCCCAAGCCAGATCCTGCTTTGAAACCCTGGGGCCAGCACAAAGCCAAAACACAGAATGCTTTTGCAAAGTTTACTGTAGCTCAAACTTGCCACTACACATACGCTATTTGTCCTTTCCACACGGAAACAAACTCAACAAATTTCAGGCTGTTCAGCAGGTCTGATTGAGGACCACAAGTGAGGGCTTACTGGTATACCATAACCAACTCTTCTCTCTGCATAGCTGGAGCTGCTGTTGCCACAAATTGCCAACACAATAATAAAAAACCCTGGACACCAGCTACTTGTGAACATTCCCAAAAAAGCTGCAAATAACACACATGTAAAATTAAACAGATGACTACCCACTGTGTAACAGTTAATACATCACATCTGTTTGCATCCCACTGAAGAACACAATGTTGACAGGCAGAAAACAGTTACATTTAAAACGGAACTCTTTTAAAGAAAAATGTTTCAAAGTAACCAAGCTAACCACTGCACAAGAGGACTATTAAGTGAGTAGAGTTTACTTCTTCCTGGGTTATTGATGTTTTCACAGAAACGGGCATCAACTCCAAAATAGCTTTAGAGCATCTTAATTGTTCCCACTTGCATTAGCTAAGAAGGCAAACTTACCAGGAAGACCATTTGTAAGATGTTACTCCCTGGGTGGGTGGTAAAGTTTTCCTAGAATTGTGGAGTGTGATACGACTGTGCTTTGGCACTGCCATCTTTCAGCCAAAGTTTAACTGTCTGATATCACAAGTGAAGATGTGAACGATTGCCTTCAGCCTGCTGCAAGCCAAACACGGCCTGATTCCTTGTGTTCTCTGTGATACTTACCATACAACACCACTAACCAAGGACAGAGAGCAAGCTTTTATCTGGGGAGGAAAGCAACATAGCTTCCCAAAACCATACAATGATGGCAGAAAGAAAGCTTTGGCCGGACTACTCCCTTCTCCCCAGCCCAGGCTGCTCCGCACACTGAGCACCTCTCTCGAACTGGCAGCACAGCTTCCCAAACCGCAGCCACTATAGCAGAACACAAACTGCAGCAGTCCTACACCCTAACGGAAGAGATAACCTGCTCACCAGGAACAAATTCAGTGTTTGGTAGACTCCAAATGCTCGATACGCGTGCCACAGACCAGAGGTACAGCTGACATCAACCTGAGAAGAGCGTACCACACGTGAAGCATTCAGCTGACACTTCACACCTCTCAGAGCAGATCCCACAGAGCTCCTGCAAGGACAGGTCTATCTCAGACTGCCCAGCTGTCCACCATCCCCACACAATTGGCAAAGCTCACTGAGTCTGAACCAGAAGCCCAAGGCTTCGCCAGGACACAACGGGCTCTACACAGCATGGTTTCTTTTAGAAGGTTTTAGGGGGATTTGGCAGTCAAAGGAAGCCATATAAAGCTACAAAGAAATATCAGAGCTGAGTTCTGATGACCAGCCTATCCATCTGTCCACTGCTACTAGACACTTTCTTAACACATACCCATGGGGCAGATGTCTCTCCTCATACACAATACCCCACTCTCCATTTTTTGTTCAACCCAATCTGCAAATCCTAACCAAAAAAACCCCAAACAAACAAAGAGTCTTAAGAACTTTCCATGTCTTTCAAATACCACATTCATTGCTGTGCAGAATAAGAACCTGTACAGCCTTTAGGAGAAGAGCTAAACAACAGTTTTTCAAGGTGGAAAAAGAAAAGTTCAGGAGACCATATTCTGGCAGGCCTCAGCATAAATGACACCGAGCGCTGTTCTGCACAAGGACTTGGGCATCTCTTGACACACCCCCTCTGCTGCCGTTGCCATCCACAAAAGCCATTCCTCTGCACTACTGAGGATTAACAGAAGAGACCAAAAAAAACCCTCCAAACCTTCCTTAGGTAACATCTCCCTTCAACTTACCGACTCATTTGTAATTTTCTGTTCCACTTTTTGCCTAGCTTGTATTATACACAGTCAACAAAGCAAGACAGAAACCCAACATTACTTAGTTTCTCTTTTTAGCTCCATGACGTCTACCAGCCAAGATGAACTTTCTAGAACATGCTAAGCTGTCTGCCTCCCACGGCACCCCATGCTGTACTTTCTCCAAGAAAAGAGCACCTCTGTTGAACCTCAGTGGTTTCCTCTTCCCTTCTGACCCTGCAGCTCTCGCCATCCCTTCCGAGGATGAGAAACCACCACTTTTCTTCCTTAACGTTAATACCATCAAAGTGTCTGCAGAAACATGGCCTGCATCTACTCACAGACCCACAACAGCCATACCAACAGACTGGTGCTCTCAGAAGGTGCTCCATAACCCCGCTGTGCTGTTCCTACAAGGTAGATGAACCTTAAACCCGCATCTTCTTTTACAAAGCTAGTAACTAGGCTTAAACTCTTTTTGATCACTGATCGTTTCTCATAGGGAAAGAGAGTACAGGTCTTTGCCAGGTCAGATGGATGACTGAGCTACTTTCAGTTTGCACATACTGCAGTAGCAGGTTTTTGAGTCACAGATGGAATGCTTTAAATTAAAATAGCGTTAAAAAGCAAGTATCTAACACTCTACCCAACCTCATTTTAAAGGGCTGAATGCATTAGCAATGCCTATCTGCACTCAGATACACATTTCCTCTTCAAAAGCTACCTAATCCTTCCTAGGGGCTTTCACCGGCTGCTCTGCACACTGAAGTAACAAGACACTCTCCAATACAGGGGTCTGTATAAGTTCTGGAGCTCCTTTGTCTTCCATGCCACCAAGATATCCGAGGTATATTCCTATATTCACGCATTTCCGCCTCCCTTCGGTCCTCAATTCCTGAGATTTTGATCCTTGTAACACAAACAACAAGCAGCCTCCTGAAGTAGCCGTTTGCAGGTTCCAGCACAGAACTCGGTCCCCTCTGGCCCCAGAGGGCCCCGAACGGTAGCTCTGCCTTGGTGGCTGCCCATCGCCGGTGACAGTTATCCGCCTGGCCACCTCCGCTTCGTGCCGCTCAAGGACCGTCACATGCTGATTCTCGTGGAACCATAAAAAAATAGAACGTTTTTCATGCACACGCAGCCCAGGAGAAGACACTGACAGTCAGACAGAAAGCCTGGGCTCACCACAGGCGAGCTGCCTCTGTCACTATTTTATTCTCCTCCCTGTGGGAGTCTCTGGTTTCAGAGCCACCCCTCTCCCACGGGACACGCGCCACAAATTGGTACTCCGTGGAGAGCTGTTCCTATGCTAATTGCATTAATCAACCCCTACCTACCGGTACTCGCTGAACACGCCGCCGGCTCCCGTTTCCCTACAGCCGTTACCCGTTGCTCCTTCCCGCCGCCTCCGAGCGCCGGCCCCGCGGAGCTGCCGTCCCCGCTCCCCCCAGCTGCGGGCAACCGCTTCCAAACCGGGCCACAAACTTCCCGGGGAACAGCCGCCCCCGGCGCCAGGGCCAGACCTGGCGGCAGCGCGGACCGGGCTCCCCTCAGGGGCCCCAGGCCCCCCCCTCACGGCATGGTCCCCTCCCTCAGACAGGCCAGACTGCCCCCTCACGGGCCGCCCCCCCGCCCGCGCTTTGTTCTGCCCCCCTGTCCCCCGGGAGCCCGGCCGGTTCCGCGCCCGGAAAGCGTGCCCGCGGCAGGTGACAGCGGCGCCGCCGGAGCCCTCCCCGCGGCCCTGTCCCCGTCCCCCCCAGTCCGGGCGGATACTCGCGGGTGCGGAAGGCCTCCTGCGTGTGGGGGATGACGAACCGCTCCCCCGGCTCCCCCGGCGGCAGCGGCTTAGCCAGCGGGAAGGGCTTGCGGCCCAGCAGCGGCGCCATGGCGGGACGAGGCGGAGGCCCGGCCGGAGCCGGCGGATCCGCGCAACGACCCCAGCAGCGGCGGGACCCGGGCGGGAGGATTGAAAAATGGCGGGAGATTCCCCTCCCCCTCCCGGGCGGGCGGCAGGCCCAGCCGCGCCGCGCGCACCCCGACCTGCCC
>JAOXJK010000006.1:186284-203212 GCA_025774025.1 Xenus cinereus | reverse complement strand
GAGGGGTTCAAGGCCAGGTTGGAGGGGGCTTTGAGCAACCTGGGCTGGTGGGAGGTGTCCCTGCCCAGGGCAGGGGGTGGAACTGGATGACCTTTGAAGGTCCCTTCCAACCCAAACCATTCTGTGATTGCATGATTCAATGCCTCAGTCAGACACACTGCTCCAAGGCTGCCCATGCCCTGTCCCCACTCCTCTAATGGCGAGCTTGCCATGGGGCCCCTGCTGCAGGGACGTTTTTACAGCCATCAAGTGAGGGCAGGAGGCACAGAAGGGTAGCAGTGGGCAGGGCCACCCCAGCGCTCACCAGGGTGACATGCAGACAGGGATGTCAGCGATGGCTTGGCACCTGGGCTTTGGAGCTGACACGTGGTGCCCTGGTGGGTGTGGGGAGCCAGCCCTGCTCCTGTGCGACGGGAAGCCAGAGGGTGTGGGGGGGCTGGCTGAATGGGCTGGGAAGACCCTTTTCATCTTTTTGAAATTTCACTGCCAGAAACGTATCGAAGGCAAATGCTACAACCCCAGGTTATCTATCAAGGGACTTTGGGAAGCTCTTGTAAAAAGAAAGGTTCTTCATTAAAAGGAAACTGCTGAGGAGCAGTCTTGGATCAGGTCTAAGATGTTGTGTCCAACAGCACAACAGATATTACTGCAATGTGGAGTTGGCAGAAATCCTTTTTTCTGTGAATACATGTGTAATTTTGGAGCTGGAAGTTTTACAAGGCGCTCATCTAGGTCAGGGGACATCCCTTGGTGAAAAACTCCCTCCCTGCTGTGTGGAAATGAGAGTCATTTACTCTTGGAGTAATGAGGAGCAGGGGCAGGGCAGAGCGAGGCGCTGGCGTTGGCAGGGTGTGCTGGCACTGGGACCTTCACCACCACCTGCTGGTCTCCTGGAGGACAGCAGTGGTGGCAATGCCACCTGGCGATGCAGGACTTAGGGATGAAGACAGCGTGGGGCCAAGCAGCCAGCACAAGCCTTAGGGCAGAAGAGCCCATGTAGGTCCCCAGCAGTGCTATGGAGCATCCCGGGGCCAGTGCAGAGACATGCTCTGGTGGCTCAGCAACTGCTGGTGTCAAACCATCAATGAATACCTCACCAGGATCCTATGTCAGTGTCAGTGAGCTATCAGCCAGCGTCGCTGGGTTTTGCTACCGCTTTTCTTACCACTCCCCTCCCACTCCTGTGCCATTCACAAGGCTGGCATCAGAGTGGACTGCTCAATGTCTGTTAAGCATTTATTTCACTTAACCCACAGCCACCTCGTTAATTGAGTCTGCAATCAGATCTGTGATGAGGGCCGCTCCCCAGGTTACCCAGAGCTGTGAAGTCAGAGCTAAGCCCTCCAGCAGACTCTTGGCTTCAGCACCAGTGCTGGGCCCCCGGGAGGGCTGGCGGACCCGCCCCACACCGGCACTGGCGCAGCAGCACCTCTGCGTGCATGGCTGCCCCATGGGACCGGTTCGCTGCTGGAAGGCCAACACCAAGCCAAGCAGTTGCATCGCTGTTTTGGGGGGGGGCTGAGGTCAGGGCTGGATGAGGCCCCTTTTGCTGCCCTGGTGTGCATGGGAGGCAGGGTGCAGTGTTGGAGCACGTTTCCCTTTTGGGTGAGGAACCGTGCTAGGGCAGGCAGACACGAGCGGGAAGTCCCCAGAATGGCCCAGGTCACAGGATCAAATCCCGTAAGTAATAATAATCTCAAGAAACATCTTTATCAGGAGCATTTGTCACTTTGTTGGAATTTTGTGTGAACATCAGCTGCTGTTTGCTGAGGTTCAGTTGGTACCGCTTATCACAGAAGCGCAACAGCTGGTGCATGAGCAGAGGCACTTACGGATGAGGGCAAACAAACCATAAATTTCCAGCCCTGATGACAACCGGAGGATGAGTGTTGTGGTTTGGGTCAGCCAGCCCCACCTCACCTGTCGAGCCATATATAACAGTGGTGGGGCTGGCCGCCCGCCGTCAGGCCAAACCCGCTCGGCTTCCCGCTCGGCAGGTCCCCACAGAAACAGCATGGGTGAGTGTGGGGTGGGAGGAGACGGCACCACTGGGCATCCCTGCCTCCTCTGCCCGCCTCTGGGATTCTCTGCTTTTCCCACTGACCATTTCTGGCCTCGGGATGGTGGGACAACCCTATTTCTGCTGAACCCTCCCCAGTCTCTGTGACTCTCCCGCTCCTCACTCTCTCTCTTCCATTCCTGACCACAGGCAAGACCGTCCTGCTCTGGGTGGTGTTGTAAAGGCAACATTTATTTAAATTATATTTGTGCCAGAGTCCAAAGTGCGCGCACACACACAAAAATTGGAATGGAAGCTAATTAATGCATTAATCACCCATCATCCTCATAAGCCCTTCAGGGTACTGAAATTGGGTTGGCAAGCTGTAGACACAAATCTATGGAGATGGCCATGCTGGGGAATGTCCTGATCTAGTATGATGCAAAGGGGTCAAACTGCTCAGGTTTCCAGATGCTGGCAGAAACCATCCTTTAAAGCATAGAGTATCCTGGCCCAGATGTCAGCTGGGCTGCAGTGTCCCTGGTCATGTCCCTGCAGAAGCACCATTCGCAACAGTAGCAGGGGTCTGATGCTGGATCAATGCTGCTGGTCCCTGTGGGTGCTCTCCTCCCAGCATTCTCAGGCAGCGTGCAGCCCCCAGGCTTGGCACGGTGCCCTGGTGGGAAGGGGCAGCTCTGGGACAACTGCAGGTGAAGCCACTGACTCTCAGGGTACCATTGGCATGGTGGCCCAAACAGCACCTTTCTTTCCAAGATCTCAGGTCCCTGTACCTTCTTTATCTCTCCTGTAGTAGCTCCTGATTATCTTCAGGTGGCAGCAGTTCCTACAAACCAGCGTGCTGTCCTGTATTACCAGGAAATGTTGTTCTCAAGGTACACACACTGATGCTGGCTTCACATCTCTATTCTGGGGCCCAGACCACAGCCAAAGAGGATGACTCCGCTTTTGGAAGTTGCAAATTTAAACTTGCAGGTTGTAATCAAAGTCTGAGCAAAATTGTTTCTCTCTGGGGATGTATGCTTTTGTAGAATGCTTAAGGTTCTTTATACCTCTGCTGGTCAATAAAGCAAAAGAATAATTAATGTTGATTTGCCTACTCCGTAAGTTTGTTTTAACTTCTGCTGAATTTAGTTAGCCAAGTCTTTTTCAGAGCATTTGAATTTCCAGATTCACTGTGTGTCTTCTTTCTCCAGCTGGTCATTACTCCAATCTTCTGTTCTTCACCTCCGTGCTGGCCCTGCTAGTGCCTCTTCTTGCTCTGGAAATTGAAAACCTGGAAAGATTAAAAGCAAGTTTAGATGACATCACTAATCTCCATTCAGATGAGCTCCATCCTGGTATGTGTTTTCTCTCTTACATCCCTAAACTCTGTTCATCCAGACCTCAGCCTCCTCTCCTGTCTGCACAGAGAGGGAGATGTGGAAAATAAAAATGTTGGGAAAGGCAGTCACATTCAGAAATAAAAGGAGCCTGATCCAATCTTCCTTCAATTTCAGACCTTAACCAAACATCATAGGATTTGGTTATTCAACCTTCTTTGTTGTTGACAAGACTCTACTTGACAGCTTTTTCTAGAGAGTTGTAGGTATTCAAAGGAAGACCATTTCTCTTGCTATCTCTAGTCTGTCTGTAGCCCTGAAACTTCAGAGAAATTTTGGATAAGTGGCCAGCCAAAAATGCTCTCTGAAACTTGCACATGGCTAAATGAAGTAATAAACTCATCACAACACTGATAGAGGTCACGCCACCGGAGGCTCTCGGGGAATGCTGTCTTATGAAGATGAGTGTTGTGATTTCTCTTTAAAGAAAGTATTGCTATCTTACATGCTTTGAACTCCTTTTCCTCTCTGACAGTTTCTGAAGCTCCTTATTAATTGAATGAACACAGGAATGCCTTCAGCCACCACTGAGAAGAAACACGGATTTACAGCACCATCCCTCAACAGTTTAATCTTGGTTTGAAACCACACAGTCTGTTTTCTTCTCGCTACTTCTTCTCTAGCAGCATCTCCTTGTACTCATTGCTACTACTCGGACATGCAGTTCACTCCATGGAGCTCTGTAAAGTCGTAACACTGAGTAGACCGAACGGCAGCTGCTCAATGACTGCAGTGTTACCCTTCCTAGTACCTTATCCCTTTAAAGAGTTTACAACCAAAAAATACGATACAGGAAGAAAAATGAGCCCAGTAGCATTGTTGAAGTGCCCTACAAAAAACTTAGCTCTGGGAATAACAGCCCATGGAGGCTGGAGTTCCCTCTGTGCTGTGGCACAGGGCTGCTCCTCTCACACTTTCTGTTTCTCCCAATGCAGATGAAGATGGAGAGAACATGCGGCAGAACAGAGCCAGTGATGCCCAGCAGACAGCACAGAGAAGTGAGTGCCCTCCAACCCCGCAGGGAGCAGGGGCAGGTGTAGGCGAGGAAGATCCAACAGCGGTGGGTGGGCAAAAGACTTGGGGATAACCCAGCTCCTGGGGGCAAGGCTCAATGTGCTCCTCTAAGGCCACTCAGACATCACTCAGTATTAGTGATACCTTCACATTGAACTGGGCCTGACAAGATCCTGAAGGACTTTGCAACCATTACTTATGTGTCACAAGTCCTCTTCTCTGTTGTGGAGCTCTACACAGGGCAAGCAGAGGACATGCCCCCCAAGCAATGCTTGCTGGGGTTTCACAGCAGGTGACAGGGTCCAGAGCTAAGGGAGTGAGGTTTCCTCTTTCCATACCCTAGGGATGCAGTGGATCTCAGGTCTGCAGGACCAGCTCACATGCTCAGTTAAACTTCTGCATAACTATGTGATAAGAGCCCTCACCAAGCCAAGCTTGTATTGTTATGAGGGAGAACAAACATCTGAACACTGAGAAAGGCTGAGGAAATAGGAGCCTGAGACAGAAGGAGAAACAAATTTTATGCTTATACCTTCAAAACATATGCATATTCTCTTAATCACTGTATTTCCCTTACAGAGGTTCTGCTTTTACAATTACAGTAGGAAGCACAGTGGTAGACTTTCTACTACGCTGGCAAAAACCCCACACGGCAAAATCTATCTAGAAAAAAGATGGGGTTTTTTTCTAGAAATCCCTCTCACGGGGCTAGACAAGCAGACGGGGGGGTTGCTCTGCCTGTTGGCCCTCCATGCTCTCTCCTGCCCTAGATTGGCCCAAGGACTGCAGTGAGGTCTCCTCTGGCAGCCCCAGTGGCATCTACGTCATCCAGCCCACCGGATTGCACCCCATCGTGGTGTACTGCGAAATGAATGTGACAGATGGGGGCTGGACGGTCATCCAGAGGAACCAGCAGAGCACGGAGATCACCTGGGCCGAGTCCTGGAGCACCTACAAGTACGGCTTTGGGAACGTGCACACCGAGTACTGGCTGGGCACCGAGTACATCCACCAGATCTCCAGGCAGAAGGTCTACCAGGTCAGGTTTGTCCTCTGGGATGCTGCAAACAACACGAAGTTTGCAGACTATAACCTCTTCAGCGTGGAGGATGAGTCCCAGGGCTATCGGCTGAGGCTGGGAACATATTCAGGGGTGGCAGGAGACTTCATGACCACAAACAGTGCTTCCACCGTGCACGACAACATGAAGTTCTCTGCAAAAGATCGGGATCAGGACACTTACAGTGGGAACTGTGCCTCCAGCTACGGGGGCGGGTGGTGGTACTCGGCGTGTTATTCTGTACGGCTGAACGTGAAGGGGGGCATGACGTGGGGCAGCCTGTGCAATGGGAACTGCAAAGCTTCTGCCATCCTCATCAAACCAGCTGCCTACTGCTAGTCACATTTTTGTTTCCTTTCTGTCCAACCTGAGGCTAACTCTGGCTCTGCAAAGAGATGGAAAAAGGCAAAACATGTCATGGCCAAACCTAGTGTCCTAGGGGGTCTTTGCTGAGGTTGGTCATATCCTAGCTACCAAAGAAAATAAGGTATCTTCCACTTCTTCTCCCTCCTGTGGATTCCCTCTACTCCTCAACTGTGCTTTTATCTTTTTGTTCAGAGTCAGATCATTTTAATTATGTTAATAACCAGAGCATTCTCTTGCAAAATCCAGAGTTTCCAGATCTGTAGTTTGCTTCAGATAAAATGTGAAACAGCCAAACACCAGTAGATCTATATGGCTGTGTAAGTTAATTTACATCCTTAACGTCTGGCAAACTATTCAATTTTCACTTGCTGAAGATCTATCTTGCTCAAGATATTAATGTGCACAGACAAATTCCAACTCTGTACCTTCTATATTTCAGGCTTAATAGTTGTTAAATATTCAAATAAACCTGTATTCAAAAAAACACCTCAATTGTAAAAGTCTTTTTCGTATCTTTGACGTGCTCACAGAGGTTAATATGTTGGAAGGTTTCCACCACTGAAGCTTAGCTTTTCTGTAGAACAGACATTGGGGACTGCAGGGAAAAAGCAATGCATAAATAAAACTTAAAATACTGCATGCAGACTTCTTACTGTGCACACAGTAGTTTTGTGCAAGCTTGGGAAATGTAAAAATGTTTTCACTTTTCTTGGCAACCATGAATTTTAGGTTTTGTTGTCTATGTAACTTGTATCCCTAAGTGCTGTGGAGAGTCCATCTCCTGAGACAGCCATAATGTCTTCCAAGAGATGACAGAATGGAGGGAAGGTACCACTCTGCCTTTAATATTTTGAAACTGAGAAGAGATTTCAAGTGCCATAAAATATCATGTGGAAAGACCTCCTGTTCTCCTGCAGTCCATCCTTCTGGCATCTGCAGGATTGCTCCCCACAGGTGCGGGCTGTTGCTGCTGTACCAGCCAGTGTCGTGGTTTGCAGGCAGGAACTGCCATTGCTTACCACAGGGTGACTTCCACGGTCACCACCTGCAAAGAGGGGAAGCAGGATGAGCCCATCGGTGCCCTAATGTTCCCCTGGCACGAGGATGTGACCTGGAAGCCCTCAAGCCCGAGGTGAGCAAGGGAAGCAGCCTGCCCTCAAAAATGTCTGCATGACCCCTCAGTCCTGTGCCTGGTCTTTCTCACAGCACACCCAAAACACTGCCTGGGTTTTCCAAGAGCTAAAGCACACAAAAGGATGCAGGCTTAGCACAATTCATGTATAACTAACACATGTCAGGAAAGGTGATATATGTGAGGTATTTTATGTATTTAGGGATTTTAAGACTGTGCATGAGAGGTGTGAAATGTGTTCACCTGATCCGTGTCAATATGGAATAATGTTAGGGCCGCATGGTAAAATGTGACCCTCTCTGTATATGCAACCTTTAATCGTTTTGCTTGTTCTTGTATAACCGCAGGCTTAGGGGAAGCAGGATGGTATGTATATAGTTCCTATTTCTTGTAAAAGCCACCTAACGAACATTCTAGAATACCAGTTTAAACCGGTTTTGTTGTTGACCGCATGGTGTTGAAAAGGTGAAGAGAGCATGCTCCAAAGGACACACGCCCATAGTTATGAATATGTATTAGCAGAATGAATATAAGCCGAAAGCAGGAGCCGTGCGGTGTGCGTCTTGGTCGAGCAGAGACTCCTGGCGCAGGCAGCGCTGTCTGCTTGCCTCTACTCGTTTAATAAATTGAAAACTTTAATTGGACTCCTGTTTGGGACTAAATCATTTATCACACCGAGGAAAGACCCACGGGGTCAGACACAGCGCTTTGCAGATGGGGCTTTATTGAAATGACAGAAGCGGTGGTGTTAACAGCCTGGCTGACCGGCACAGGCGCTCGTCGTGCTGGAGGAGGCTCTTGCTGGACATCTCTCTCGGGAGCCTTGGCGTCCAAGAGGCTCTTCTGGCACTTGCAGGTGCAGACTAGATCTGCTCCCGGGAGCTGAGGAGTTGAATGCAAAGTTCTGCAGTCTTGTGTGCACAGAGAGGTGCAGAGCAACACTACAAGTGGGGTCTGATTCTGTCTGCAGAAAGCAGGCCCGTGGTGCCTGTAATGCAGTCCCGCTGCTCTCTCTTCCACGAGGGCTGTCTTTGCCCGGGGCTGCGGGGTGTCAAAGGAAGGAAGGGCACTGCCGGGCAGGGTCAAACACCGCACATGTTTGGAGATCCTTACCTGGGGGACTGCTCCTCAGCACCACAGCCATGGGCTCGTCCCTCTTCCCAGGAGGCGGGCGGCTGCTCCTCGCAGAGCCCAGTGGCTCCGTGCGGAAAGGCTCCTACCACAGTAAGGACAAAGTCCCGCGTCTTGACTGAGACCCTCCTGCCTCTCCTCTCTCCGAATTGCCCCCATCCCCACGGCCCCATTCAACTCCACAGCCCCCTCAGTGCCAGCTGTGCTTGGGGCTGCAGAGAGGCATCTGCCTTTGGGGACCGACCTGTGCCATTCCCGTGGCATGAGAAAGAAGAGGATGCTGTCCGTGCCCTGACCCGTGGCTCTGGGATTTGCCTCCCTTGTCCACAGCTGGGTCACCAGCCCCCAGCCGGCACAGGTCTGGCCTGAAGCTGGCACAGACTCATCTTTTCAGAGATGAGGACTCCGAAAGGCAAAGGCTTGGCTTGTCCTCTGGGCTCTCCTCATCCTCCACGGATGGCTCTCCCTTCTTTTCAGCCTCTCTGTCCGCCCTGCTTTGCTCACAATCCTCACAGGCCACACTGCACAGGCCTTTCTGCAATCAACCCCGAGCCAGGTGGCCACGGGGCTGAAAGCAACCCAGCTGCCTGCTGTCCCAGACAGGCCTAGCAGTGCTGTCGCCATCACAAACACCACCAAATCAAGTCTTCGGGTGTTTCTGGACATGACAGAACCGAAGGCTGTCTTCTAAACGGACAGAACAACCTGCTGCCTCTCGAGAAAGCCTAGGGAGAAGTGCTGCAGCCCTCAGCTAAGCACACTGTATGGGGTCTTCCAAGACACGACATCCGAAGAACTGTGCTTTTCTCCAGGAGGATATGACACTCCAGTCCCTCCAGGAGCCCATGCCACGTACCGGTTCTTCCCTCTTCTTCTCTGGCCCAGTAGGGGGTGCAGGTTGGGGTCCAGCTTCCTGCAGTTGTTGGCCGCTGCCTGCCTCTTTCCCCAAACGACGCCACCGCAGCACTGCCAGCTCACTGCAGACACACGGCGGGGAGGAGGAGGTGTGAGCACAGGGAGATGGCTCTCCAGCCAGGGCTCCCAAGCTGGGCACCTGCCAGGGCTGCAGGAGGCAGCTCTGCTGAGAGGCCGGTGCCAGAAGAAGTGCCTCTCTTCCTCCCCTGGCGCTGCGAGGAGCGGGAGGAAGGGCACTGTGGGATAGGAAGCACTGCCCGTGTCTGGAAAGACTTACCACCTGAGCTTGTCATGCAGATCCCTCTGGTCATCCCTCTGTCTCCTGCGCTCGCGGGCGACCTTCGCCAGGATGCACGTCACCACCTCCAACAGAGCCTGGCGTGTCTGTGGGGAAAGGCTCCTACAACAGCAAGGACAAAGTCCTTCTGACCTGACCCTTCAGCTGTGACCCTCCTGCCTCTTCCCACACCCAGCCCCACACATACACGGGCCCACTTGGCCCCACAGCCTCTTCGAGGCAGGAGAAGTTTCAAGCACCTGCTGTGGCCCCTGCCATCAGGCTCTAACCCAGCTCATTCCCATGGCTGGAGAAATCCCCAGGTGCTCTGTGTGGCTCAGGGGCTGGCTTCCTTGACCCACCACCGGTGGCTCACCACTACCCCATCGCCCCAGGCCTTGGCTGAAGCCGGCGCACTCTTACCGCTTAGGGGGGACAGTGTCATCCTCATGGACAGTGAGGTGCTCTTCTCCGGCCTCTTCGCACTCCATCATTGTCTCCAGGAGGTCGGGGATGGTGGACTCCTCCATCTCCACGCTAGTCAGGGGGCTGACTGAGGGTTGCTCAGAGGAACTGGATTTCTGCACAGGAAGAGACTCTCATACAACAGCCCTGCACCCGGAGGGTGCCGCTTCCCAGCATGCAGACCCCCAGACCACTTCTGGAGGGACCCTGGCAGGACGGGCAAAACCAGAAGGACCTCAGCATGCCCTTGAGGTGACACCCAACTGTCACCAGGGTTTCACCACAGCTCCCTGCCCTCTTGCTCAGGAAAGGCAGCAGTTACCCACCCAGCTCCGCTGCAGCAACGGTGCTACGATGACTTGGGTGCGAGAAGTACCTTACAATCTCAGCCCCCTTGGAGGAGAAAGTGCCCCTTTTCTGCAGGAATTTAAAGTACCTGGCTCTTCTCCGTCTTCGTTTTTGTCTTAGCCTTGGCTTTGGTCACTGCTACAGTTCGCCGTTTCCTTTTTTCCTTTTCCGCCAGCTCTGCTTTCTTCTTTTCTTCAGCCAGATGTTTCTGGATGTGGTCTGGAAGCTGCTTCTTCCAGTGTTTATTCTGGAAGGCGACCAAAATGCAACAGCAGGCAGCGTTAGTCTGCCCTGCAGAGGGCTGAGCTGTTTTCATTTCTGCCTCTTCTCTTCTGCCTTTCTGTCCATGCTGGCTTGCGCCAGGGGTCTGCAGGCTCCACCGAAGAGCCCGTCTGTAAGGACCAGGGAGCCCAGCGACCACCGGGCTAAAAAACCACCTGGCAGCTGGCTATCCCAGACAAGCCTTGCAGTCACCTTACTGGCAGAAAGAGACACAAGTAAGCTCTTTAGGTGTGTTTCATGAGGCTAACGGAAGGGAGAAGTATATTCTCAATACCCGCCTCTCTTCAACTAAGCGCCAAAGCAACTAGTCGGGGGTCCCGTGAACACACAGGGAAGAATCTTGTGAGAACCGGCCTCCGCATGGAGCGACGCTCCTCTACAGTCCAGTACGACACGCTCACTGCAGCAGCCCGTGTCAGGTACCTTTTCTCGCTTCTCCTTATTTATGGCAATGAAGTCTACCATTCTGGGTACGGCCAGAGGAATTAGTTTCTCTTTCTCCTCCTTTTCCTTCAAGGAGCACGGCTGGATGGCGGGTAGCTGCCTGCAAAGACACAACAGGGTGCGGTGGCAGGAGTCAAGGAGGAGCTCGTTCTGGCATCCAGTGCTTCCAAGTGGAGCACCTGCATCTGCAGCAGAATGTACTCGCCTCCTTGTGATCGAGTCTAGAGAGACAGAGAAGACCCCAGGCTGTGAGGCTCAGATGAGCCCAAGAGCTCCACTAAAGCTCAGGATGCCCAGGTCTAGGCCTTCTCTTGCCGGAGCAATGAGAGGATCAGGGTCCTATGTCCTGAGATACTGCTACGCTCTCTGGGTCAGTGCACTGAAGTCTGCTCCGTGGTCCAAAATACAGAGTGCCCATGGGCTCTACAAGCACGTGGGGTGCTGGCGACGCAGGGTCTAAAGGAGGAGGACACGACCCCTTGGGAAAAGCAATCCTGCCACTGAGCTCTCTTTAGCCCTTCATGGTTCTGGTTAATCAGATGAATCCTCTGCACTAACTCGCTGCAGAACACTGTTCTTGGCTGACAGAAAGGTCGGGGTCATTTCAATCTGAAGGGAAAGCCTTAAAAAGGCCGCCTGCTCCTGCAATGGGCGTTTGCAGTTAGTTACTCAACAGAGCTGCACACCAGGAGCAAAGAAAGAAATGATGCTGCCAGCAGAGTCTCCCAAGAAGCTACAAGATGCTTGCCATGCACCCGGGAAGCCATTAGTTAGGGGGAGGTGGGATAACCGCACTTTGAGCTTGTTTAGCATCTGTGTCCAGGAGAAACATCTCGTTCCCACAGAGACGAGAGCACAGGGTCACGCTCAGCCATTTACACAAGCGTCTCACCTGCCACGAGGCTCAGTCCCCTCAGCCTTACGACCCTGCTGTGCCTTCACAGTCATTGCAGGTAACCGGTTTGGAGAAAGCCTTGCTCGACAAAGGAGGCGCTTCTCGGCAAGATCCTCTAGAAACAGGCAATGAAACAATTCTTCAGAAGAGCATCTTGGTGGTGGTCTGGGAACTGGGTGCCTACTGTGTCTCAGTTCCAACGAGAGCGGCATGCAGGTCTGCTCAAGTGGTAACACTGAGGAAGAGGGGTCCTTTTCATCTCCATGGATGAAAGCCGTCTTTCCTGGGAGTTTTTTTTGTCCGGCTCCTCATGCCTACAGCGCACCGTTATTCACTAGGGAAAACTGTTTTGACAGCTTTCTATCATCCGTGTGCTGAAATGCAGGGGGGGTCCCTGGGAGATGATGCTGGTGGTCTCCAAGAGTCATTCTGGGGAGGGGAATCATTTAGCCCAAGAGGAGGCAGCTCATGGATTTCTGGATTGGTCCCACGCACACAGGTTTGCTGCTGAGGCAGGTTCACACCAAAGGCATTGCTTCTGACACGTCTGAGAATACGATGGAAAGAAGCAGGGTCAGAGCTCTGCACTGTTTGCAGCACAGGCTGGGGAGTGCAGGCCACTGGGAAGGTGTCCTTCAGCAGTCCCAGTGGCTATTTGTGGTGCAAGGCTGTCCCTGAGACCTTGTTCCATAGTGGGTCACTGGAGCTTTACCAGAATGGGTACAGAGAGTCACAGGAGGCGCCTCTCCCTCTTCCGGGCATCCTGGGGTAACCTCAGCTCTAATCCCCTCCAGACGCAAAGGAAGGAAAACCTACTGCCCCCTGACCAGCGACCTGCCGGTCCCTTACCTTTCTCTCCACTGCCATCACCTTTTCGCCAGTGCTGCTCTGGGGCAGCCTTCACATGTCCAGTCAGGCCTGCTTTCCCTGCTGGCATGTTAGGCATGGTCTCAAGCTTGCACCTGGAAAGAGGAAGAAGGCGCCAGGCTGTAGAAAGGACACCGCATTGTCTCCCAAGGCAGCCCATCCCGGAGGACCCTAGCAGGAACGCCTCGCCTCCAGGCAGGTGAGGCCCTGTCAGCCTGTGCCCGGGTTTTTCCATCCTTCCTGTGAGAATGGTCGTCCTCCCACAAAGCCTCCTTGCTGCTTCTGGGGAAAATGATTCCTCTCTTACCCACAGTGCACACGGGGAGCAGACTAATCTCAATTGCTCTGACTATCCAACACCTTTTGGAATGCTGATCTTGTCCTCCAAGTTTCTTGTAGAGCCTCACAGATTAATGCCTTTGTAGCTATGCTGGCACAGGACAGAGCTCTGCAGAACGCCACCAGATGCAAGCTCCTGTTTGGACAAGAAACCGCCCCTCTACCCCTTGGCCCCAAGCAGAAGGCAGCCTCATGCACAGGAAAGAAAAAGAGCAGGAGAAACCTGCTGGGAAAAGTTGTCTTAATGCCTCATGAGGTCCACAGTAGGACGGGTGCATAAAGCATTGTCCCTGTCCCATGTTCCTCTCCGTGAAGGCAACCTGAACGAGGGCAAGGAGGGAGTTCCCTGCCAACAAGGCCCCTGAAACGCTCCCTCTTTGATGCCCTCACAAAAACAGTTCTCGGCGCCTGGAAAGGCAGCACTCCCACGCATGAGCTGAGAAACTGCTTGCTGGCTCAGACAAGGGCTGCAAGAGCAAACGTACCCTGGCAGGATGATAACAGGCCCAGAAGAGGTCTGGGAAGCAGCAGTGTCCTGGCGTGAGATGACCGAGTCCCTCATCTCTGGCATCTGCAAGGAGGACGGAGACGGATGACAGAGAAGAGGACACTGGGAAGGGCTAGCTGCTCAGTCCACCTTAGAGCAACGCAGGCAAAGAGCCAGAGCAGCCAAAGGGCTCTGGCCTCAGCAAGCCTTTGCCTCTGCTCCCTACCCCGAGAGCGGGGCAAGCAGTGCTCCCCACCACCAACGCTGGCCTTCTGTCACAAAGCGAGGCCCCTCTGGGTGTCTCTCTTGCAAAGCCAGGCCATTGCAGGCAAGGGAAGGGCTCTACAGAGAGCCTGCTGTACTATAAACCGCAAGGAGCCCGAGTGGCACGGCAAGCCAGGAGAAAGCAGTCCCCCAGCCCTCAGAAGGAATTTCAGAAGAACCAGGAGTGGTGCTTGGGGAATGAAAATCCTACCTCAAGAAGCGCTTGCAACATCTTCTCAGTCCCATTCAGCCTTTTCAAAAAGTCTATGTAAAATGTCATTTTTACGTCTTTTCTCTGGATGATCAGCATGCCCACGTCCCTCCAAACGAGGGCAACATTCTTCCTGTTCTCCAGGCAGACATGGAAAAGACGTACGGTCCTTTGCAGGCAAAGCTGCACCATGCTCTCAGAGACAGCGTTGTCTGAGGCTATCTGAGCATACGGCAGTTGCTCACAATGCTGACGACCTGCAAAACAAGAGAAGAGCAACCCATGAACTCCCAGAGCTGCTAAGCAGGCTACAGTCAAAGCTCTGCAGCTTCCAGGTCCTTAGGCAATACATTGCTGATGAGTTGTCGAGCTGCTACGGCACCCCTGAGGAGAAGCTTGGGTCGTTCCTTCCCATTAGAAGTGGGAAGTGAGGTGTGGAGCGGAGAGCTATGGTTTCTCTGATACAGAAAGGGAAAGAAAGAGTCTTAGGTGCTCAGCAGGAAGAAGAGCCATGATGGCAGGAGAAGGCAGGGAGAAAAGCGCCAGGTGCCACGCTAAGCTGGAGGGTGCCAGGCCGCTGGGGCCATGTCCACACTCAGTGCTCTCTTTGTCATTAGAGAGAAACACACCCCAAACACAGACCCAAGCTCTTGGTGTCCCCCGGGGCCCTACCACAGCCCCTTTTGCAAAGAGGCTGTGAGCGCCAGGAAGAGCCCTGGCATTTGCCTGTACAGCAAATGCAGCACTCTATGCCTGTACTCTAATGCAGCAAACCGGGGGGGCGAGAGCTGAAACACCATGGAACGAGAAGACACAGTACCAATACAACCGGAAGGAAACCTGTTGCAGAAGCGGGTCAAAGAAAGCGTGCTGTTATGCTGTAGTATCCCCTAGTGATTCTTTAAAACGAATCGGTAGGCAGGGTCCTTCTCACAGCAGGCTGGTTTTGTTGAGCTGAAGCTGTTCTCAGGAATGCAGCAGGAGTTTGGTTACGCAGTCACCTCCGGGCAGCAGAGCGCACCTCCCCACGCTGCTCAAGGGCAAGCGCCGCTTTCAATCTGTCTGCTTACCGGAAACGTCTGTGCAAGTGTATTGGAGGTCATGATCTCGGGCAGTGGATTTTGCAAGATGAAACACGGGTCTCTCCACAACCACCAGATCCTTCTCCTTGCTGGCGACTCGCTTTCTGACAACTGCAAAAGTCCCAAGTCCGGGAATGTGGACAGCCTGAAACAGATGAGATGGTGGATCAGAAGCAGCCTCGGAGGGACAGACGCATGACTTGTCAGGAGAATGGTGATGCTGCGTAGTGCCCTGCCCAGGCCTAGAGGTACAAAGGAGCAAGATGGGCTCTTTGGAAACCTTGGGAGAATACAAACAGCGTCTGTGCTTTTCCCTCTCGCTCCCCTTCACCCACGAAGAACAAGATAGTTCAGGAAAAGCTGACAAAAATCCTTTGGTTCAAGAAGATCTAAAAGGCAGGGGGTGGAGGGAGGGGTTCCCATGCTTGGAACAAACCCCAAAGTGTCCCAGGCTTCCAAGTTTTGTCATGCAGCTCTGACCGTGGGGACTCCGGAAGCCCCAGAAAAAGGCCAAGCCTTTTTCTGACACCGGGCCTGAACCTGATTGTACATCTGAACGGACAGAGGAGGTGGTCCGTTGCACATCTGTGCATTGCAGTGTTGTGCTGGGGCATTGATCCTGCTTTCAAAGTGGGGAAGAACCACCGCACTCCATGGCAAAGGGCTGTCAGGACTTCAGCAACCTTCATCAGGATGTGGGGGGAAGGGAAGGAAGCAAGTCCCACCTGGTGGAGAGCCAGCTGTTGGCTGAGGTAATGTGATGCGCTGTCCCAAATCTTAGCGAACTCTGGAAAAACAAGGGAAAGACACATCATGCTCTGAGGCAGCAACCTCAAAACCCTTCAGGCCACTCCTGTCCAAGGACTGATGCATTTCTAACTCAACCATTTCAGATGGTCTCCAGAGCCTGGCAAGAGCCAAAGGACACTTCAGCCTACCTCCAAGAGGGCTCCTTTCCTTTCGGGTGCAGCTGTCCAGAGTGTGACCCACTCCCAGAGGAAACTGGCAGTGGATTGCCACACCAGAAACAACACAGTGCCGTGCTCCATGGGAGGCTCAGGGCGGGCCCTGGTGTCTCCCCGGCAGGGTCCACTTTCCCGGTGTCGCATCTCCGAATGCACCAACTGCACATGGCCCACAGGCACCTTCAGTCCTTCCAATCAGACATGAGCTCAGGGTGGGCAATGCCCACCACCAGGCAAGGAGCAGCCCTTCAGGGCCAGGGAGTTCTGCCTACGGTGCCCCAGGAAGGCAGGGTCCGTGTCAGAAAGAGAACCAGGGGCCTTGTCTGCCAAATCAGCCCCCCGGCCGTTAGGGATGGTCAAGCAGGTTCCTCCTTGCACTCACCAGTCCTGAGCAGCCACCCCCACAGCCCTCAGGGTTTCCATGCCTCTTTTTCAGAGATGTCCTTGACCCAATAACACTCATGAAATCGGGTCTGAAGGCCTTACCAGAACTCTGGAGCTTCGCCATTGTTGGCGATAAGTGAGGCTGCAAGAGCAGGTCTTTTTCCATCTTAGTTCCACCCTTGCTCCGCGTCAACATCTGCAGCGGGCGGCTGGCAATGGCTTTCTTGGCAGAACGGTGGCGAGAGCAGCCACCAGCGCCTGGAGTCCCCTTGGCCTCGCCAGGGCGTGTGGGGCGGATGCTGGTCACTGTGGGGAAAAGGGGGCTGTCCCCACTGTGACCTCAGACGCTGTCACAGAGGGGCTGCACACACTCACCCCGCCTCCCCACCCACCCAGGCCCTGCCAGGGGGGCCCTGCAGGGGGCAAGAGCTTCAGGGAGCTGCCCCCACCTCACTGTCTCCTGACCAGGAGGTGTTTCCCCAGGCTGGGGCTCACCCCTGCCACGTCCCTACACGGGGACACCGGGCTGGAAGTGCTTATGGGCTTCCTTCTACCCTTCCCTGCTTCTTCCTGCCTCTCATACCCATCGCTGTCTGCAGTC
>JAOXJK010000006.1:157362-186184 GCA_025774025.1 Xenus cinereus | reverse complement strand
TATGTATTAGCAGAATGAATATAAGCCGAAAGCAGGAGCCGTGCGGTGTGCGTCTTGGTCGAGCAGAGACTCCTGGCACAGGCAGCACTGTTTGCTTGCCTCTACTCGTTTAATAAATTGAAAACTTTAACTGGACTCCTGTTTGGGACTAAATCAATTATCACAAGAGGTCTCATTTGTGAAGGAGGGACTCAGATCTGAGCAAAGTGAGGGAGCATGGAAAGGGCTCAGAAGAGCTCTGGCAGGAGGTGTCAGTGGATAAGAGAACAGACAACATTTGCCTTGAGTTACGTCAGGACTCAACATTACAGCTCAGAAAATACAGAAGTCTTCAAGCAGGATCTATTATCTCTGCCAGGCTCAAGTCTATGGACACACTGATTCTGTCATCGACCACCAACCCACCAACATTTCTCAAAAAAATCATGGCTTTATATTTTTCTTGAAAGGTTAGACATGCTCCCTTCTTTGAGGGAAGCAGCACGTCAGCTAAAACCATCCATTTCAGCTTCCAGCCACTGTGCTATTAATGTACTAAAAATGCCTACAAAGTCATGTGAATTTTAGAGTGTCTTTGGCTCAGTGAGATGAGAGCTGCCTTCCTTATAAATGGAGAAAGATGGGCTAGCAAATAAAAATTGGTGAAAGCAAATCTTTTATCATCTTTTTATGCTTGCGTGGGATTTTTTTACACTATGGTTTTACTGAGTCTGTGTGTCTTGTCTTTTACAGTGGTATTTCTCTCTCTGCCTCCTACCACCTCCTGTTCAGGCCCCCTTTGCAGTGAGTCATGAGGTGCATGACAGGCAAGAGGAGGCGGCTGCTGGCTCAGAACGAAAACTACACTTGGTGTAGGAGATTATAACTTAAATAAAATGTTCTCAGATGTCAAACTTGGGAATTTCTTGTTGCATTTAGAAATCTTTTTTTGGCTAACTCTCTTGCCTTAAGATGGACTTGGAGACATGTGATTAAAGCGACCTTCTGCTAATGCCCCACCCCAGGAGCCCATGGGTCTATACCCACCACACACCCCTGGTATGATGGAGAGCAGCAAAGAGGCAGCAGCACCCCCCCACACAGTGTTCCCATCAGCACCTTCCCCTTCCACAATGGGAAGGAGGATACCACCGGGCATGCCGTCCTCACGGGTAGTCTCCTTAGCTAGATGCAGAAAAGTCTCTTTTGTACCATGTCCTTTTGTTATCCCTAAACAGTGTGACTTCTTTTTCCTACAGACACAAGGGCTGCTGTCCCCCCAAGGTCTCTTCTGCTCTCTCTGGAGAGGCTCACACATCTTGTCCTGTAGGAACAGAGACGTGGTGGGGAAATCCAGCCCCCTCCAGTAGGGTCCTCTTTCTGGGCAAGCAAGCTAGCACGAATCACCATCATGAAATGCACTTAAAATGCAAATGCACTGTGAAAAGAAGTTATTTGAGAAATATAGAGTCTCATTGCTTACATTTCTCCTGGTCCCCAGAGGGTGCTCTCACCCCAGTGTTTGCTAGGCAGCTTCCAGCGTGAAGGAAGTATTGCAGGCAAGGAGAGCCCAGAAATACTGCCTAAGGAGTCCAGCTGCGGGCTGCAGCTTTCTCTTCCATGTTCGTTGCTCTGTCCTCCTGCCGCAAGGAGTGCTGAGAGCCCATCAGCACAGGCTGTACCCACGGGAGAGCATGAGCAAGGCCAGCTGAGGAAGAAAGCACCAAGAATCTCATTGCATGAATATACAGCAGAAAACTTCTTTCCAAGCAGAGGGAATACAACCAATACAGGCAGAGGAAGCAGAGAAGCGGCACGCTGTAGGCATGGTATGGCAGCACCACCACAATTGGGGCTGTCACAGCTGCGAGAAGTGGCAGTCCTGCCCAGCTGTCCTCACTTGCAGAGGAGACAGAAGCAGGGCCAGATCCCCATGGTGAGTCATGTATCTTCACATTTTAAGAGCAAAAGCCACCAGTCATTCTGATGAAGTGGTTCTCCTTTGCCTGCTAGTTCTCATTAAGGCCACATTGCACTTTCACTGCTCGTAATCAGGAGCTCTGTGTTTCTAGCAGGAATGCTGTGCTGTATCTGGACCCTATAGCCATGTGTTTCCCAAGGAGTCCCTGGAGCCCTTTCCGGTGATGTGCAAAGATCATGTGAGGTGACCTTCTCACGTATTTGGTACTTAGCCACACACAGGAGAGCTTGCCTTGGCATCTGGATCCTTCAGTGACTTTGGAGTGTGTTGTAGGAGTGTGTCTGAAATCTGACCTCTGTAACATAGCACTGAGCCAACAGGCTGCAGTCGTGGTGGCAAAACTGCACCAGTACTCCTGCTTTCACCTCCTCCAACCCCTATTAATTGAGTTCTGGGATGATAATGGCTTCTGGGATAGTTATTGACGTTTTTTAGTCACAGAAAATCCTAAGAAACCAGCAACAACAGGCACATTGCATCTGGTTCTGAGCCGTTTGGGCTATGCATGGTTTCTTCTGCAGCAATTTGGAGATCCAGCCTTCCCAAATGAATGTTTTCACAGCAGATGACCATACCATTGTGACACGGGAACTTGCCATCACTTAGGGATCCTCAACTTTTGAGGTGGGGCTGCACCTCAGCAACACCTCTGTTGGGATTTCCCTCCTGCCACCACCTGTGGCCTCATGCAGCAGCACTGAGGAGGGCTTGGGTGTTCCTGGAAATTAAAAGATGGTCATGCCAGCTCCTGGTGAAGAGCCTCAGCTCCAGAGGGAAGTGAGTACAGTGAGCCCATGACAAAAGGTCTCCATTATTCAACTGCCTTGATCAAGAAGAGCCAGTGACCCCATGGGAAATGTGGCGAGACCACCACATTTCACCCTTCACCCACCCCTGCAAAGAAAAAAAACACTGCAGGCACTGCTAGTTGGACTGCATCCATGATTCATGTACCAGCATGCTGCAGTTCAATCCCTTAGCTTTAATCTAGTCCTTTCTGCTGGTCACCATTTGGTGTCTGGGGTGGAACCTACAGGAATTTCATCTGCTTCCTGATGGAAAACGTAGGCCTCAGAATAACCTTCTAGGAAATGTGGTGAGCTTGCACAAGCAGGGATGATGGGCTTCAGGAATACAGATCCTAGGCTATCTTATATGTTACTAGTAGTATGTGCTGCTACTATATTGGATGGGGAGAGAGAGGGGATCAGGTTGATAGCAGGGAGAGGCAGCGCTGTAGCAGCCTAAGCAGGAGATGGAGGAGTGCCTTGCTGCTTGTTCCAGGCATCCACCTCTCTCTGGTGAGGCAGTGAAGTGTGGGAGAAACTCTGAAGCACCACAGTCTCCATAGCATCGTTGTTCATATCCTGGGACAGAGGGCAGGTTGCATATCTTCTACAGGGAAAAAGGGAATGATAGAAAAATATAATTTGCATTTTTGAACATCTTTTATGCATCTGAAGCCAAAGAAGGAAAATAAAAAACTTTCTCTGCAGCTTCTTGCATGGGTCTGTGGAAAAGATCTCCAGGGTCTGGATGGTTATGACAAGCTGGAGATACCCCTCACTCTGAGAGTTTAGAAGGTCTCATTCTATGCTCACCAACTCTGGTCCATGCAACAGGAGGCTGAGGGTGAGCTTGTACCTGCGTCCTGAGTTCCCCTGGCTCCGCTTTTCTTTGTACACATAAAGTATGTGGACTGTGAATTTTAATAGTTCTAGTCCTCCATCACTTTATCTAACTCCTTGTTGAGTCCATTTAGATGTCTGGTTTTACAACATCCTGAAATGAACTTGCCAGCTGTTCCTTTGCCTGATGCCCCTGGCTCTTGTGTTGTGAAAAGTGATGAATAACCATTCTCCAACTACTCTATTCCTGCTGCGTCAGTGTCTACAACCCTAGTGCTTTCCACCACATTCAGCTCTTCTCTAACATGGGCAGTGCTGACCTATTCAGCCTTTTCTTGCAGGGATGCCATTCCCACCTCTGATCACCAGGTTCCCCATCTCTGTGACATTTTCCAGTCCTTCTACATCTTTTCTGAGGCAGGCACCAAAACTGCACACAGCTTGGGCACCCTCTGGTTTACACAGTGGCAAGTTATGTCTTCTGCTGGTAGTGCATTTCTTTCCTTGCAATTTCTGAAGTCTTTTTACTTTTTAATAGCTTCTGAACTTTCAGCTGATGTTTCCAGAGAATTGCCTACAATTACCCTCAGATCTGCCTCTTGAATGATAATAGCTAATTTAGAGTCCACCATCATGTATGGTTAGGGATGTACTTCACTTTACCAACATTGAATTTCATTTGCCATTTTATCACCTACTCATTCTGCAGACTGAGAGCCTTCTGCAGCTTCCTCCAGCCACCTTTAGATATTACGACTGCTCTGAACTATTTTGTCCATCTGAAAATGTTGTCACCATGTTATTTTCTCAGTCATATTCATCACTTATGAATATGCTGAAAAATCCAGCCCCAGTAGAGATACTTGCAGCATCCAATAGGTAATCTCTCTGCATTGTGGAAATTTGCCAGTCTTATCTTTGCTTCCCAGCTTTGCAAGTTATTGATCTGTTATAGCTCAGTGTCTTTGAAAACTCTGTGATAGCTCTTCTTAAAAGCTTTTTTGGATTACATTATATTGATCAGATCACTGTTGTCCACGTACACTGCCTCTCCCTCCAACAACAGCAACAGATTTCTGAGCTACGACTTTCCTCTAAAAAGCTATATTGACTCTCCCTCGAGTTGTTGCATTTATCCACGAATTCCCACAAATTCCATGTTTATTACATTTTCTACAACTTTTCTAGGTGCAGAAATGAGACCTCTAACTCTGGAGATCCTAAGATGAGTGACTGAGCCTTTCAAAAATGGATGCTATCTGTGCCACTTCTGTTCCCTTGGTAGGCAAGTCACAGGTAACAGCCCACTGTCAATAGGTCTGAAATGCCCTGGTGGAGTTTGGCGAGGGCTCCTGGGTGATGGTCTCTGGTCCTGGAGGTCTGGAGCTATTAATCTGATGGATGAGGTCTGCAACATCTTTGCACTGACTTCTCATATTTAATTCCTGCCACCAACCCCACAGGGGCTCTGCAGTGGAAACCCTCTGCACCGCTGCTCCCGTGGCACGGCAGCACCACGCTGGGCTCCTGTAGTGCTCCTCCCTCTGCCCCCAGCATCCCTGGTACGTGTTCTGCAGGGCCTACAGGTGCTCTGGCAGACTTTCCATTTCTGATAGCTGTGAACAAGGTTTTAATGATAGTTTTTATCTTTCTCAAGTTGCTTGGTAAAATTATTTTTGGCCTGCCTTTTGTGGTTTTACATTCCACTTGCTGAAATACATAATGCTTTCTTTTTTTCTTTTTCTTTGAAGGTAATTTCTACCTTCTGAACGGTATCCAATAGTCTCTCCTCTGTTTGGTGTCTCTTCTGGCTCTTTTGACCCTCTTAGTATTTGGCTGTGGTTAAGTTGATTATATTTATTGCAAACCTTTACCACAGTGTCTGTAAATGTCATCCCTACATTTTACTTTTTTGCTTGCTACTTTTAACCTCCTCTTAACAAGCTCTCAGTGGATGTTTCCCACTGTTTCTACCCATACAGTTCTCTGGTCTCCCTGAGCGTGACACATTCAGGTGACCAACTGTGCTGCTTGACTGATAATAAAGCGTTTGCAATATATTTCTGCCCTCTACCTTATTTGGTAGCAATGCTAGCAATGCGGTCCTAGTTCTTTTTCTTAGGATTTTGAATTTTTAGGACTTCAAAGGATCCCCATCTTGAGGGACTAAGCTGGGACTCGCATGCCCCTGTGTCTCTGCTGCATACCCTTCAGGTTTGAATCCATCCCATCCCTGTCCATCGCTGTTGTGACTGCATACGCCAGCGTCCCGGGTCTGTCTGCATCAAACAGATCTCCGCGCTTGTGCAGGTCCCATCGGCTCCCAGTTTCTTCAGCTAGTAATAAATCTGACCTTTCTATCCCAACACCGTTCTCCTCCCAGACACAGAGGCTGTTCCTCCATGCCTCTGTGTGTGGTGTTGGGATCATTTTAGAGAATTGCTCTGGGGACTCTGATCCCTAACCTCTCATGTGACAGTGCACATTTTGGGACACCTTTGGGACATTCATCTTGCACTGCACTCAGGACTACAGTTCCCACAACTCTGAGACTGTGTTGCATCCGTATGGCTGTACTTCGCATCACACATTTTGGGATCCAAATAGCCAGTTACAAAATTTCCTCATCACTGTAGTTGTCCATTGCTGTGTGGGACCCCTGCACTGACCCACTGTCTGCTCGGGAAGGTTCCTCTGCGGGATCCGTCAGCCTTTTCCCCAGGCTGGCTGCCCTTCACCCATGAGATTTCCCTCTTCCACAGCACAAGAGCTGCTGGACCAGCGATGAGGGAGTTAGTATGTCCCTAGAAGCCTCACTGATTTATTTCTCTGCTTCCCTCAGACATACGTTGTCCCAGAGGACTGAAGTCTGCCTGCAGCCACTGAACAGATGGCAAATGAACCTGGGCAAAAACCTGGAAACTCCCTTTTGCGCAGCATGGCCCTGCACAGAAGAGCTCTCTTGTGTATCTCTGATAGCTTTGTTTCTCTTGTGGCTTGCCTAATTCTTCATTTCCCAGGACACCCACATGTCCATTATTGCTTTAAAATGTCTGCAGACGGTAGTTTTAAAATTAGTTCTCCCTTCAGCATCTTGACAGGCAGCTTGGGACAGGCTGACGTGGTTGTAATGAATCTCAGAGGGGGAAGAGGGAGCTATGGACCAACACGAATCTGGCTGAAGAATGACGTAGTTCCTAAGTGAGGTTTGCAACAATCAATGTGAAAACTATCCAAAACAGCTATTTTTGCATATTCTTCTCCCTACTCTGAAAAGTACCCCGGAAGGCTGCTCCCTCCTCCAGAGCACCAGCAGGACCCACCGGTGTGATGCAGAGTGTGCTCTGCTCCACCTGCAAACTGGATTAGTGTTCAGGTGGCTGCGATCATCAATGTTAGCTCTATGCCACCATTTATCCCATGTTTTCATCAAACGTGCCTAAAAGCTACTCCTGGGTGCTCTCCAGGCATGTGTGGGGCTGGGGAGGAAGTTGCCAGAAATTAAGAGGGAAACAAAGTGATTTAAGCCTGAAATTATGTCCACTTTGTCCCCCTGCAACTCTGGCCAGAGAGGAGATGCTTGGGACACAGGTCTGGATGGCATGGCGCATGTTAAGCCCTGCAAGAGCTTTTGGTATCTATCAAAGGTGAGCTGGCACAAAGCAGGGGACAGGGCTGTGTAAAAGAACATGGAATATTAGTTGTTCAGTTTAAATAAAATGAATCGCTTAGTGTTCGGCTGCATTAGTGTACTACTTACACAGCATTAGTAGCTAAAGCTGCTGAAGCCTTAGGCTTCAAGCTACAAACTTTGACCTAGAAAAGTTGAATTTATTTTGAACCCCTCCTTACTTATGCAAAGGAGGGCCCTGAAACCAGTGCAAACCAGGAAGCTGCAACCCTCAGTAGAGGCCACATCCCAGCAGGATAAGAACGGTTAGTGGACATCTGGAGACAGAGGAAGAAACCAATGAAGAATAGGAAAACCCCAAACCAGAAATTGCCATTGAGCCAAGGGGGACCTGCAAGGTGCCTGAAGGGCAGGTGCATAAATTTCAAGGGTACTGTTGCCCAGGAATTTCTCTGTTCTTGGTCCCTCTTTGGACACACCCAGCCTGAGCTGTAGCGCTATGAATAAAAATGACCTTATGGAAGAATCTCCTTTTGGCTTATTGACTCAGCAGAAACCTAGGCTGGAACCCTGTTATGGTGGCTGGCACATCAAGCCCTGTCTGCCTGCACTTCTTGGCACACCTCGGAGGTGAAGGTCATCCATCTTAAGGACTGCATGACCACAAGGTGTGCAAACCCCATTGCACCCAAGCTCATCACTGCATCCACACTCCTGCTGGGTCACACCTCAGAGCAGGCTTTTGCCTGGGCTGTTTCTCAGCTCAGCGCACAGCTCGGTGGCTCGGTGCGCTTTGTGCTGAGCTGGGTGCTCGTTGCTATAATTTCACTTGTTTATATCCCTTAATCTGTATTTGTTCCCTTGGAAGTGCAGGGAGACACATTAGGGCAGAGGCACTAGGTAAATACTGCCTGCTCCTCTCCCCACCGACGAGCCCGGGTAAACAGAGCCGACTGCCAGCCCGTGGCCAGCGCCAGGAAGGCACAGGCGGCCCACGGCCGCTCCTCCCCGGGGTTGCGGGGAAATAAAAGCCAGGGCCGTCGCGTGTTGCAAGAGCAGGACGGCAGCAGGGAGGTGAAGCGCCGGTGGCCGGGTGCTGTGGCCTGTCTGACAGTGCACCATGGCCTGGATCAGCCACCAGTGCTACAAATAGCAGCAGTGGAGCCACACGGCCAAAGTGAAAGCTGAACCCCAAAGCGTGGAGGCCACGGCGAGGTGTGGGGTGGGGCGAGCAGCCACGAGGAGGAGGTGTGGTGTGGGTGTCCTGTGCTGGGGAGCCACGCCGCATGTGCTCAGTGCCAGCACAGCGCCCGTAGGACACCGGCACAGACAGGAGGTGGACGACAGCGCTGGGGCAGGCTGATAAGGAGACCCCAGCAATGGCAGAAGCTCAGGTGGGGCTGCCGGGACCCTTCCCGGAGCCCCCGGTTGGGCCATGCCACGTCTCCGACTCCGACTCCGACTCCGAGGACACGGCCGTGGGCAGCACAGGACCTGGTGCCGGGGCGCAGAACCCCTCACAGGTCATCCACAGTGGCCACTTCATGGTGTCGTCCCCGCACAGCGACTCGCTGCCCCGCCGGCGCCACCACCCCGCTGAGCCCGAACCAGCAGATCCCCGGAGCATTGACCCGACCCTCACCCGGCTCTTTGAGTGCATGAGCCTGGAGTACAGGTGAGTCCCAGATCCCTCTTGCTGGTGTACGTCTCACGGACCCCCCAGCTCCTTTAAGGCATGAGGCTGTCTGAGCCCTACTGCCCCTCCAGGAACCTGCTGCTAATTGCCAACTGACACTGTCCTCATCTTCTTGTCTGTTGGGTTGTGATGTGCAATCTGCTCAAAAACTACCATCCTGGGAGGTTTCGGGGAAAAAGAGTTGGTGCTGGGTTGTTGGCCATGGAGCCAGATGAGAAGTTCCTCCTCTATTCGTATGTCCCTTAACCCTCCTCCACCTTCCCATGAGATCTGGAGTCACTGCATCTGGCATTAGCACCCTCACAGCTAGATCCTGCACACTCTGTAGAGCAGCAATAACCCTGCGGGCAGCCAACGCTCAGTCTTTAGCAATCCAGCCCAGAGCAGGAGCCCTGCCTTTCCGTCCTTGACTCAGCCCACATACCCTGAGGCCAGGCCATGCAGCAGCGGTTTGGGCTGGATGGCTTCACTGGACTTTGTCCAGAGCCTTCTGAAAGCTTCCCCACTTGTCTTCTGAAAAATCAAGTGAGTGACTGCACTGTTCCCCCAAACACACTTATCAACCAAGCCCAGGATGCTAGGGACCTGTTCATCCCACAGCTCCCCAATGACAACAGGAGAGCCTGCATCATGTTTCTTAGCACCTTGGTCCATGCTCTTGGAGGCAGCTCCCCTTTTTTGCCAAGGCTTTGAGTTCTCTCAAAAGCATTAGGGTAACTTGCTTTTCCGGCATCAGTGCAAAACTGCTTGCATAGCTTTCCCAAAACGTCCAGGTCAAAACCTGGAATGATGATGTCCTACTGATGTCACATGAAAACAAAACCTCAGCAAAACAGCCTTGAAGAGTTGTCCATTGCCTCGTTCCATGCAGGGTCTCATTCAGTGGCTGACCTCTCAGGTATTTGAAGTCCTTGAGTGCTGAACACGATGGAATACGTAGTCGCTGCTATAGTAGTCCTGGTGATGTCAGGCTCTGGGACAGCACTCCAAGGGTACTGGTTGCCACATAGCTGTGTACATTTGGCCCATCGCCACATCCTAGATTGCATGGTTTGCTCACAGACGGGTGGCACAGCTCTCCTCTGAGGTGCTGGTGCTGTGGGAGCACCATGAGCTTCAGCATGGGGTGACCCAGCTGAGAGTCATGCCTCCTCATCAGGCAAGTAACCCCTAAGTGCCGCACACAGGGGACATTGACTCTCTTTTGCTCTCCCAACCCCAAAGTAGCCTTACTCTGAGCCTTGCAACTTGGGGCTGGAGAAGCAGACACTGCTCTATCCCAGGGTGCTCAAGATCTTGACTCATGAGATGCAACACAGCTTCCATGTGCCTCTGAGGTCTGGTTCTCCCCAGGCGGAGAGGAAAGGGGTAGGGTGCAAGTGTTTTAGCAGGTGGAATGGACCACAGCAGCTGTATGCCACCCAGGACTGGCCATTATGCTGTGGACAGGGCTCCATCACTCCAGTTCTCTCTTCTCCCTGGACTCTTTCCTTGTTTCCTTCCTGCACTGAGCATCACAATGGCCCCAAGCGCAGCACCACGGCAAACCGTAACTGCTGTTGGACAGTAACTGTCACTGAGGAGGATACACATCATCTACGAAGCATTAGTGCCACCACTGATGGCCACTCTGGAGTCCAGAGCACTGGAGATGTCTCCTGGCTGGCTTGATGCAAGACTAGGTCTTGCTCAGCACTTATGGGAGCAGTTCTTGGTCTGCCATGGAAGCTGCAGGCCAGGGAAATGTTGACATTGAACGTTCTCCAAATTTCATGCTTGGTTCTTCTCTCTTGGAGTTCCTTCCATCCTTAAATGTCCTCCCCCTCCAGCTCTCAGCTGTCATGCTCTGAAGCTTGCGAGCACCCTAAAAACAGGATGACAAGCATTGATCAGAGAACAGGTTCAAGGGAATCTGGACCTGCGATGCAGTGCTGGATATGCCTCTCCGCAGGTGGGATTGGACTCTGTCTCTAGCTCTGACCACTCTGCTTTTCTGCCTTTGGAAACCCACAGCAGCTTTGCTAGTACATTTTTGACAGACTTGTAAACAGTGGTTGGAGGAAGGTATCAGAGGGGGAAAATTGAGTTTAAAGATACTTGTCGCACCTCTACTTTTAGTTTTATCTGATTTGGTACTTTTCTGCATCATCTTCCATTTCACAGCTTCCCTCCCAGACAAGTTCCTCAGAAGGGGTGTTGGTGCAGCACAGCCTCAGCTGAAGTGGCCAGCCAAATGTTCTCCAGTCTTCAGGAGGGCATCCACAGTTATGTTGTAGACTAACTCCCTAACAAAGCAGAAAGCACAGAAATGTATCAGCTGGGAGGCACTTCTGGAATTCGTAGTCCAACCCCTGTGCAGGGCAGAACTAACTCCAAAGCCAGATCCAGCTGCTCAGAGCCATCACTCTGGTGGATGCAGGCTGTGGATATTGAGCCCATCACCTGTCCACCCTGTCCCAGTCCTGCACCACTGTCACAGGGAAGAGTGCAGTCCATGGCTCTAATTGGAGTTTCCCTTGTTCCGTCTTGTGTCCATTGCCTCTTGTCTATTCTCGGTGCATGTCAGAGAAGTGTCTGGCTCGATCTCCTCTATAGCCTCCTTTGGGTAGTTGAAGGCAGTAAGTAGATCCTCTCTCCATGTTCTGTTCTTCAGCCTGAACAAACCCATCACTCACTATCTTAACATCCTCTTCCAGGATCACTCAGTTTGTGAACCTCCCTTGTTTATCAGGGGGACCAATCTGGACACAATATCCAGACTGAGTAGGGGGAAACTACCACTTCTCCTCACCTGTTGGCTGAGCTGTGACTGTTGCAGCCACCCATCCCTGGCTGGGATGAAGCAATTCCCTGGCCCTTTGTACCAATTTTCCAGGACACTTCCAGCAGCTCTTCTGCCAAATATTTAATGATTGTCTTCAACTCTTTCTTCTCCTGCAATGTGCTGCATTTCTTAGACTGCTGTTTCTGATGGATTTCCCTGCAGAACACTTGCCCCTCTCCATGTTCCCCCAAAAAGCTGAGCATGTGGAGCTGAGCTCTCTCAGGAACTGTTCATAGTTTGGCCTTACCACAATCTCCCCAGCTGAGCAAGGTCTTTCTCCCCATCACCACAGTGAGACTCCTCAGTGTCCTGTCTTGCAGAGCTTCTGGGCTTGCACACCCTCCTGTGACCCATGGCAAGGAATTGTTGGGTGACCAACCTGGGGAACTGTCCTCCTGAAGGGATAAAAACTGGGTGCAGATGGGAACTGCGAACTGCAGCCGCTCATGGTCTTCTCTTGCACACATCTCTCTTGTGCTTCAGAAGAAGCCTCCTGCAGCAGTTCCTGGAGTGTCATGTACATTAACCTCCTCTTCTCCCCTGCAAATACCAAGAGGGGAGATTTAGGATTTAGCAGGTAGGGACATCAGACTGGTAAATGACGTGAAGCATTAACTCTGCCCCTCCTGTGATTTAAAACAAGGCGGGTTTTGATTACTCCCTTGCATGCTAATTCCCTACTACTTCATCCTCCAGCCAAGCTGATAGCAGGCTCTGAGGCTTTCCTAGAAGAAGTGGAATTGATGCTGTAGCTTTGCCATATGCTCTAATTGATTGTCTAATTCTCAGTGCCTTAAACACTCATGCAGAGGGGCAGAAAGCACCCGGACAGAGGGCCTGACCCTATCCAGGCAGTGTGCTGAGGAGCTGGGCTGGTGTGCAAGCCTGTTCCCATGCTGATGCACAGTGGGGTCATAGCTACAGAGATCACCAAAATAACAGGTTGTGGAGATGTACCTAGCTTGGCTCACAGCTGCCCAGCTTCCCGGACTGGGAAGAGAATTTAAACAACTTTTAACTTGCAAGAGGATTTAAACAACTTCCCTTCTCATCTGAGATACTTGATGCTCGCTTTGCACGGTGGTAAACAGCTGCCCGAGAGGCAGAGCTGTAAGGGCAGATGCAATCCTATATGCTTGTAAATACACAGAGCGGGTCCCTATCTTATCCCCAGTAAAGTCTATTAACACCTTTGTTACAACAGAATTACCCCGCGTGCCCCTGCGCCGGCTGCAGCGCCGGCTGGGTCAGAGCTCACTCCCTCTGGAGGCCCGGCAGCCTTTGCACCAGCGCAAGGCGGTAGAGAAAAAAGCTCAGTCAGATTACAGAGATTTGAAGTTGGTTTTGAACACAGAGAGTTTTTGCTTGGGGGCACTTTTCAGGAAAATTGTACAATTTTTAACTTTCTTTCTCAGACTCTGGATTTTAAAATGGAAACAATCAAGAAAAAAACATTAGTAGCAAAATTTGTAAGAAATCAAATGTGAGCTTTTAGTGCTTCCAGGAAAGGCTGTTCCCTTTCAGCCAGCCCTGGGCCGAGTTGTGTCCTGGCAGCGCAGGGGTAAGGAGGGTTCTGATGTCCCATGGGGGATCCTGTTCCTGCTGCCCTTGGGAAGGCTGAGCAGGTTTGGACCTGCCAGAGGACCCTCCACTCAGCTGTTCCCCTCTTGCTGCCGCTCATTTCTCTTTGTGAAGCCCTGCGTCTTGCCAGATCATTCCTTCCTCCCTCCTCCTGCTATAGATGGAGAGCAAAATACTCAATTTGCCATGAAAGCAGGGGCCACAACACCTTAATCTAAATGAATCATGGCACAAACAAGGTGCTACTGGACAAAACAGAGTCAGTGCTGACCCACGCCGGGTTTGGTCCCAGGCGGAGCCCTGGTGCCACCTCACCCCATCCCACAAAGACCCCTTAAGCTGATGGAATGTGTCCCTATTCCTCTGGCAGCTTGGGACAGCGGGGCCTGTTTGGGGCACCCTTCTCATGGCTCAGTGCGGGGTTTGCGTCCATCTCCCTGGGGAGATAATTTCAGGGAAGGGCGGGGCCATATCCAAGGCAGACCAGGGAGCAAAGATCAGCCTGATAAGCCCCAAAACTGAAAGAATCGTTAATGGGGAAAAAAGGTGGTTGGTGACAGAGCCCAAAGGCATCTCCCCTCTGCCTCCAGGTTTCATGGCAGCTCTGTGGCCACAGCCTCAGCAGCCTCACGTGGGGCCAAGGTACCCATCTGTGGCCACGAGCCTGCGGTCCATGGCCTCCGGCTGCTCTTTTAAGCTGGCTGTGGGCAGGCGGCACCGGTGAGGAGCGTGGCTGTGTAGCCTTGACCGGCAGGATCTGGCCACATGCCCAGGAAACCTGTCCCTTCCATTGGCTCCTCTGCTTCGCACCACTGCGGTGTTTGCCTTGTGCTGCCGGGGAAAGTTCAAAATCCTGGTGATAGCGGAGCGGCCAGCGCACAGCCGAGTCCTTAACTGTCTGCAGGCTGGCGCTGCAGGGACACCGCTTCCCCAGCCCTTAGGGCTGTGGGTCAGGCTGGGTGTCCCTGGGGAGACTGTTCCTGCCCACCCCTGGGGGTGGGAGCACCCGCTCCCAGATATGTCCCTGCGTCAGGCTCTGGAGCCAGATGGGCCCCACAGCGAGATGGGGCACAGTCAGTGCTCTCCTGTCCCCTCATCGCGGCAGAGCCATGCAGGACACGGGGCTCTCGCTGCCTGCACTGCTTCCTGCTCGGGTCCTGCCTCTAATGGCGAGTACAGCACCCTTTCTGCAACAAGCCGTCTGCCTGCTGGGCTGTGGGGAGCTCCGAGCCCCCAGTCGAGCTCCGAGATGCACCAGCACAGCCTCTGAGGGAGGGAGTCCCACTTGCCATGCCATGCCATGCCGTGCCGTGCTGCAGGAGGCAGGTTTCAAGTCAGGCTAACGTAGAACCAGCCAGAGGCTTTGTTTGAGGGTGTGCGAAGTTTTCACAAGCTTGAACAAACAAGTGTGCAGCTTCTTAAAGCATTAGCTGGGCACTGCTCTCATCCCCAGCACCTCCCCAGGGACATGACCCTATGGCACCTTGGGGTGCGCCCAAGGAGGTGCTGGCAGCAGGGGGATACAGCAGCTCTACACCCAGCCCAGCCTCTACCTTTCCTCCTCCCTGCACGTACCGAGGATAAGTGGGATCCAAAGCAGCCCCAAGATATTTAAGGGACAACCTCTTGGCTGGGGAGGGATGCAACCTTCCCAGGGAGGGACGCCATGCAGCCTCCAGCCTGCTCTCAAAGGGCTCCCCCATGCAGTCGGCATGGCCCAAGTCTGTGCCCTGGTGGGCGGGAGAGCCAGGGCAGCCTCTGGGCTCTCAGGAACGGGTGAAAAGGACCCCAAATTCAGGCAGAGGGACCTCAGTCTCCCCTGAAGAGCTCCTGGGGCATCAGGGCTCTCAAGACCTCCCCAGTGGGTGCATGTGAGGGGCTCATGTCCCTCAGCCGGAAGAAAACAAGACCATTAGTGCAATGAGGCTGCCTGCGCTGCACGGGTGGCAGAACAAACACGGCTGCCTCTGGGAGCCAGGAAACGGGATGGAGGGAGCTCAGCTCGGGCTGGGGCCAGGGTGAGGGGCGCAGGTTTGCTTGCTGCCCTGTCTTCCCAGACCCATGCGGATGGCTGCCCCTGCCTGCCCCCCCTCCCACCCCGCTGCTGCCCCTGCGCCCAGCAGAAGGCAGCTTTTCAAAGCCTCGTCTGTCATTAAAAGGTCAGAAGTAGCTGCCCAAATGCTCCGATGAGGCAAGAGCCACAGCAACGCGTGGCCCCAGACGTCTTGCCTGGGTGGGAGACTTCCCTTCCTGTCCCTCGGATGCAGCTGGCCTGGTTGGGAGCAGCAGGGTTCCACCTCGGACCAGGGTTTGAGCCTCAATGAATCAATTCCCCCATGTAATGAATTTTAATCCCAGGGACTTGAGAAGCCTCGTGTGTGTCTGTGAAGTTCCTGGTTTAGGTCTGTGCTCCTCTCAGGGTGAACAGGAGCTCGGGGTGCTCCCATGGGTGCTCCCATAGGTGCCTGGCAATCAGCTTGCAGCAGAGCCACATGGCTGTGCCTGCTCCAGACTTGCCACCAGGCTGGTGGTCTGGAGTATCTCTCAAGGCTGCCCCCTCGGGAGATCCCGAACTGGGAGGGCTCTGGAATGGTGACCCTCAGCCCCTCCTTTGCTTGGTGTTTTAGTGGGAAGCTGGTGTCTCCAAAGTGGAAGAATTTCAAGGGGCTGCGGCTGCTTTGTCGGGATAAAATTCGTCTCAACAACGCTATCTGGAGAGCGTGGTACATCCAGTGTGAGTATGGTGCCAGACCTTGCTGCATCTGCCAAGTGCCAGGTGATGCCGGGAGGAACAGAGCTGGCACTGGGGCACCGATGCCCAGGGATGGAGCCATGGGTCAAGACAGCTGTGTTTTCCCCTGTGTAGATGTGGAGCAGAGGAAAAACCCTGTGTGTGGCTTCATCACCCCGCTGGAGGGGTCAGAGGCTGATGAGCACCGAAAACCAGAGGTAGGGTGTGGTCCCTCACAGCTCTCTGGGCCAGGAGCAGGTCTGGGTGGTGCAGGTGGGAGCTGGGGACACGCAGGGGGCAAAGCTCATTGTATTTCATAGATTTGATGGGAAAGATGTTTCTGACGTGGCACAAGGAAACCAGCCCTGGCTGCAGGGTGCTGGGGCTTGGGTGCTCAGTCATGACTCCCTGTCTTGCCCCCCCAGGCTGTCGTACTGGAGGGCAACTACTGGAAACGCCGCATCGAGGTGGTGATGAGGGAGTACCACAAGTGGAGGATCTATTACAAGAAGCGGGTGAGTGGCTGTGCCCATGCTGCTCCCTGTCCCATGGCAGTGCCAGCAGTCGGAGGGGACATCAACATGCCCAACAGGGAGCCGTAGCTGACCAGGAATGGCATGTGGCAGGCTCTTGGCACTGTGGGAGGGGGATGCTGGCTGCCCCCATGGTGCCAGTGGGGGGGAGTTTGGGGGGGACCCCATCCCCAGCTGCCCGTGGTGCTGCGGTGTGCTCTGGCAGCCCAACCTGCCCGGTGTACAGTCCCGGGCTGGGTTTGGCAGTGCACCGAGAGCACACACATTGGGGTGGGTCAAGCAGATCCACAGCTCACCCACAGCACTCCAGCTGGGCTGGGATTTGCTGGCATGCCACTGGCAGCCACATCTCACCCCGGCAGCACGTGCTGCCAGGCAGGCCGGGTGGCTCTGTGTCACTCCAGGTGCCCGCTCTGGGGCATGCTGGCACCAAAACCCTGGCCGCCTGCCACGTGGGGTGGAGCATGGTCCAGTCTCCTCCCCAGCCGCTCGCTCAGGACCGATAAAGGCCAGGGTGCGACGGGCGATCAGGGTGCTGGCAGCGTCTCACCACCACACACCACTAGTGCCATCACTGCAGTGGCTGCTCAGCCCAGACCCTCTAGAGTAAAGGCAGATGTGAACCAGAGATGTGGCCACACTGAGACCCCGAGGGACCCCCCTCCTGAGTGCTCCCCTTCTGTGCCCTGCCCCTGGCTCTGCCCCATGCTGTGCACACCCTCGTTGGGGAGTGACACGGACTGTCTTCTCCTTCCAGCTCCGAAAGTCCACCCGGGAGGGAGAGCTCTCCAGCCCAAAGCAGGTGAGTCTGCTGGGGAAATGTGGGGAGCGGGAAAAAGAGGGGCACGACGCAGACCCCTGCAGTGGGCAGCTTGGGAGAAGGGCGGATGAAAGCCCCAGAGCATGACGAGCCCAATAGGATGGGATGCCAAGCACTTGAGATGCCAGATTCACCCTTCTGGAAGCACCAATGTGCAAGTTGTGAAGCTTGTGAGCGATAAACACTGCAGGGAGCATGGGAACTGCCAGGAAGAGCAGGTGGGGAGCCAGGCATGGACCCTACCTACAAGAGGTACCCACATGGCTCCTTTGCTCCAGGATGAGGATGTCTGGAGGCCAACAGAGAAATGGTGCAACCAGCTCTTCTGCAACGTTGTGCCCATGCTGCTTGGGGATGAGGAGGAGGAGCCGGGGGGCAGGCAACACTTCGACTTGGACACTTTCCTCTCAGACATCTCTGACACCCTCTTCACCATGACACAGATGCCCAACAACCACGAGGCACTCCCCAAGGATGGTAGGAACCCCACACTGCTCTCGCCGGAGGTGGAGGAGGAGTCCAGGTGGACAGCACACCCTGTAGCACCTTGCTGCCTCTTGGCTTAGCCCCTGAGAGCTACTGCCTGTACCCTTTGGGCAGACAGGATCCCCTGGCATCCATCCTGCTCCATTTGGGTAGGGTGGGAGCATCCTCTCTTCTGGAGGCTCCCTACGGACCAACCTGGGCTGGCCCAGGCGGGATGGGCTGAGCTGCTGTGGAAGCAGTAGCCCCATGTAGCACTAGCCCCACTAGCCAGGGCCACCAGCCCTGGGTAAGCAACAGGCAGGTCCTGCCTTCCATGGCCAGTCTTTGCTGTCCGTGCCTGCCCAGGTCCCTGGAGCTCCTGCAGCAGGTCTGGCACCAAGGATCACACTTTCCCTGGGGTTCTTGGGAGATGGATGAAGTCCCAGAGGTGCTGGTGGGCAGAGTGGTGGGGACAGGGTGGCCCTGGGTGTCTGCAGGGTGGGTTCCCATCTCTTTTCCCATGCACAGCTGTGGGGTAGGGTGCAGCAATGCTGGGTGACTCTGGGGTGACGTAGAGGGTCGGCAGCCCGGCAGGTGTGAGGGCAGTGTTTTGAGGAGCCCTGAGGAAGGATCTTGGGGGTGCAGTGTCTGAGCCCCAATGTTGCAGCTCTGTCCTCTTCCAGCATATGTTGGGAATGCTGACATGATACAGCCAGACTTGGCACCCCTGCAGCCCAGCCTGGATGATATGGAGATCTCAGGTAAGAGCCAGCCCAGATACGGTACCATATCCCACACAGCCCAGCACACCACGCACCCCATGGCAGCCAAAAATGGGCTGGACAGGGATCAATAGGAGCTGCTGGGTCAGCCATAAAGCACCAGATATCCACTGGCATGGAAAAAGCAACATGCATGGGTGCTGTGGCAGGCGGTGGGGCGGGAGCCTGGCATGCCTGCCTGCACCCAGGGCAGAGCCATGGCAGGTCAGGAAGGGTCTGGCCAGGAGCTGTGGGAGGGGATTTCTACAAACACAGGGTTTTTCCAGGAGTGCCAAACCACCTCATTTTTCCTGCAGACAGAGGAAGAACTGTTGTCCTGCACAAGAAAGTGGAAACCTCTAGAGAGCGGGTTCTGTGCTGCTGTGTCCCCCTCCTCACCCTGCTCCCCAGCCAGCCCCAGGCTGAGCAGCCCAGGGGACTGGCTCAGAGCTGGGACCCCATCCTGCACTCTGCTATGTCCTCTGGGGACAGGTCATTGTCCATGCCAGGTTGGCCCAGAGACAAACCTGGCACTGGTGTCCAGCTGTACCAAGGGGGGACACCAGGAAGCAGACAATGGCAGCCTCCTCCCATGGGGCTGCCACCAGCACTGCCATGCAGGCTCTGAACCATTAGTGACTGTGGAGTCAGTTGGGACATGTCCTGCTCCCAGCCATGCTGTGCAGTGTCCTCGTATGCCCGGGCAAGGCACCGCTGGCACATGCTGTGCTGGGGACCAGCTCTGCCCCCAAACATGCCAGAGCTGGTGGCCTGGGCACACTTTGCAGGGTGGGAGCCAGTGTGGGCTGGTGGCTGAAGCCCTCCCAGACAGCTGGTGGCCTCGGGCAGCACCAGCATCTCTAGACCCAGCTGTGCATCTGTGAGCACCCTGTGAGCTCCACAGCTGGTCTCCACTTCCTTCAGCGGGAGGAAACAAGGGTGCTTGCGCCATTCAGCTGCCGGGTGATGCAAGACCAGATGCTGACAAGGAGCAGGCTGGGCACACTGATGGACCAGGGCAGGCGGTGGAATGTCCCAGGGATGGATGTGGGAGGAAGGCTGTTGCCTGCTCTCCTCAGCTCATTTCTTCCACAGGTCCCATTAGGGTGAGCTCTTCTAGAAAGAGGGTCTGTCCCCACTGCTGGCCCTTTGCCTCTTGTCCCCAGGTGCCCCGTGTGGGCATCAGTCGCTGGGAGGTGGGACAGTTCCAAATGGGTCAAATTGACACTTGACAAGTGTCCCTTCCCCTGAGAGGTCCTGCATGGTGCTGGAATGCTGCACCAACCCCTTTCAAGCAGCGCCTCACCACTACAATGTCATAGCAGCAGCCCCAGCACCTCTTTTTGTGGGCCCAGCTGCTGTTTGTGCCACCAGTGCAGCACAGCCCTGTGCTCAGCAGGAGATGGCAAGGGGCATAGCAGTGCCCATCTGAACCAGTATGTTTCAATGAACAGCCAAGTTGTCTTTCCTGGTGAAAAGGTCTGCCTTTTGTTCCAGGGTCCTGCCTGGGAATGGGATGGGTCTTGCAAGCCACTACATGGCAGGAAAGCATCCCTTCCCGCTCTGCCCATGCCCAGCAGCTCTGCATGGGGGGACTGCTGGGGCTGGGGAGGATCCCAAGCCCAGTTAGGGTCAGGGAGGGCATCCCAGGAGTGGCTGGTTGTCTGCCCAGGTGCAGGCTGATGAGCCTTGTAGAGAGCCTTGTGTGCACTGCAGCAGGGCAGCACCCTATGGGGTGCTCAGAGACTTGTGGGTGGGAGTTTTGTCCCAGCCATGGCATTTCCCAGGACACTGCACAGAGCAGCTCACCCTGATGACAAGAAGTTACAATATTGTGACAGCCAAGCGCTGCGTGCAAGCCATGTGCACGCTGGTGGGACGCGGGCATGCGGGGCAGAGGTGTAGGTGTAGGGGCAGAGGGGTGCACACACCATGCGATGGGCAGCGCCGAGGCTGTGTGCCCACAGGGCCATGGGAGGAGTGGGGAGAGGAGATGGGGGATGAACCCTGGGTGCGGATGCCGGCGAACACAATTATGTCCCCAAGGCCACTTTTCTAGCAGGGCGTGTGATATCTTTTTGTGGGTCAGGAGCAGGGATCCCCCTGGCAGCCTCATGCAGAGAACCACAGGCTGGGCACCACGATGGCCGGGTCACAGGGCTGTCACTGTGTCTGGTGGCTGTGGCAGAGCTCAATGCCTGTCAGTCAGTGTATGCAAACCAATCCCCAAATGAGGAAGCACCTCGTGTCCGCAGCGGGTGCCAGAGCGTGGTGTGGGACAGATGGAGAAGTCCTGATGGCAGAAGCAAGGCAGCAGCCCAGCCCCGTGCCCTGCTGGCACCGTGCTCCAGGTAGGACCTGCACTTAGCACTGGGGAGCTGGGGGCTGGGCTGGCATTCCCGTGGGGCAGCATCACCCCGCAGCACTGCAAGGCTCCCCCAGAGCCCAGGGCCAGTGCTGGAGGGTCCTTGGTTTGGGACTGGGATTTGTAGACCAACCCCTTTGGAGAGCAGCCCCAGGTTTGAATGGGGTGCCAAAGGCATGGTGTGACAACCTCATGGGTTCTTCTCCCTTGAGAAGCAGCATGCCCTGCCCACGCTGTGTGGCCTGGAAGCAAGTCAGGGTGATGTGACAATGAATAGGAGCACGGGTAAGAGCTGAGGGGTGGGGAAGGAGCAGGAGAACGGAAGGACAGGGTGACCAGGAGCTGCCCACTGCTGTGCTGGGTGGTATCCGCCATTCATCTCTGCAGCACAGCGAGAGGCACAAGAGGAATTGAATCTGCAGAGCTGGACACCAGAAGTAACTATAAATAGCCACAGAATTTCGGTGCTGGTGGAAGGGGACAGCCTGGCATGGGCACATCAGAGGGCTGGGGGTAGCGTGGAGATGGGTGCTGCACCCTGGGGAGGCTGAGACCCTGCCTGGCAGCACCACGGCCCATGTCAAGTGCCGGGCCATGGAGGGGCAACAGTGGGTCTGTCATGCTCCCAGGCATTCCCCATGTCCCTGACAGGGGGAAGGGGCAGTCTGAGAGCTGAGTGGGGCAGCTCAGTGATGGCACTGCCCTGTCCCACACTGGTGTTACCATCAGCTGGCAGCACATGGTACTGCTGGAATCATCACTGTGCTCAGCCTCATGACATCCCTCTCTGCTGGCTTGTTTGCTTCTCAGGTGTGGATTCAGGAGGGTCTCAGACATTTGTAGGTCTCAGCCAGGGCACCCCAGGGGCTAGAGCCTATGTCAGAGCCTGGAGGAAGAGCAGAATCCTTGCAGCCCTGCTGGTGCCTGTGGCATGGCTGTGCACACCCAGCAGGGACAGCCAGCATGTGTGCTTGGCTGGGCTCTGCTGGCAGCAGCACGGGGCCTGGAGACAGCGATACTCATACCAGTTGAGGGGTTGGGAGCATGGCTTGGTGCTCCCCGGAGGGGATATGAGTGTCTGTGTCCCAGGACAGCTGCTTGGGCACACAGCCTGTATCAGGGGCTGTTGGGCAGCTGCCTGCAAACCCAGCCAGCACTCCTGCTCTGTCTTACAGGAAAGCAACCAGCAGCTCCATCCCTATCCAACAATCATCTTCTAGAGATGATCACCCTGCTGGTGGCAATGCCCAAGCCAGGGCTGGCACAGGCAGTGGTAGTGCCAGCACTGAGCTGAGGTGTGCATGGGGCTGATGTGCCCGGGGAGCTTGTTTCACCAGGGAGGTGGCTGCCTGAGATGTCAGACCAGCCCTTCGTGCTGCCGTGTCTGGGCCTGCGGAAGGAGCAGGGTTGTGGGAAGGGGAGAGGAAGGGAGAGGGAGTCGCAGCGAGGTCACGGGGCTCGTCTTCGGGAAGGCCATGGCATGCGGTTAGCCACAGGCTGCACGCACGGCAGCGCCAGGGCAGGGAGACAAGCACTTGTCACGACCCCAGGGGACTGTCCCTTGCGTCTCAGGGACATTGTGACGCTCCTCTGAACCCAAGCTGTCGCTGGTGTCACGGTCCCTGCCCCAGCCCAGGGCCGGTTCAAGAGAAGCACGATGGCCATACCCCCCCCAGGAGCAGCCCTGGCGCTGAAGCACTTGGTGCCCAGCTGAGTGTCAGGGACGGGGATGGGGACAGGGTTGCCACCCTTAAGTGGCACCCCGTGGGGTTTTCCTGTCCCCATGCATGTGGCAAGGCTGGTCCCAGGCATGTGGACTGCCTCTTCCCCCCACACACCAGCATTTCACAACCCAGGCACCAGATCCATTGGTGGAGCCGGGAGCTGCCCCGGCCTCACAAGATGAAGGCAAGAGTGGCAAGTCTTCAGCAGTGCCGGTGATGGGGTACATCTCCCCCCAGCATGCCCCAGGGCCTGTCACCCTTCTCCAGGAAGGTCCCTTCACGCCTGTCATTCTGTCTCTACTTGGCCCTGCAGATATTTTCACCAGCCACCGGCCACCACTATCACAGACACAGCTGGGCTACCAGGAGCCGCCCTGCTTCATGCCCATGGCCGAGCCCCTGTTTGACAGCGGGGGGTCCCTGATGGGCATGCGGGGGCTGCCTGCCAGCCCTGAGGCTCCGCTCCCACCCAGCACCCTTCTCCAGGTGAGCGGGACCCCAGCCCACGGCCTGCAGCTGCCGGTGCCCCAGCCACCCTGCCTGACCCTCCCATGTCTCCCGCAGCCTGGTGGTGTGTCCCAGGTCGGCCTCCACGGCGCCTTCCTGGCCCCCGAGCTCCTCCCGACCCCTCTGGCCCCCGACCTCCCCGCCACAGCCCCCAGCGGCCTCAGCCCCCAGCTCCGACACAAGTCCCTGCTGCAGCATGGCCTCCCTGGCAAGTGCCTCAGCCTGGAGCCGCCGGGACTCCCCTACACGCCCTCCATCCCATCCCCCAGGGTGCCGCTGCCGGGTCTGGGCTCCCCATTCTCCCCTGCCTCTGCTCCCAAGTTCCCCTGTGCCAGCTCGCCCAGCCCCTCGCTCCTTGCCCACCCTGCCTCCCCCCTCCCAACGCCTTGTTCAGCGCATCCCACCCCAGGGCTGGGCTACCCCGATGGCATGGTGCCCCTGGGGTATCCCGGCCCGGCCGCCCCCCAGCTCCTGCCCCCTGCCCTGCTGGGCGACCCCAGGTTCGCCCCCCCCAAGGGGCCGCCCCAGGGTGGGGGCGGGCGGCCCAAGGCGAAGCCCGGCGGGACGAAAGCGAAGAGGCTGCTGGGACCCCCCGCACCACCCCGGCTGGATGTGCCTGACCCCTGTCTGAGCCAGCTGCTGACCACAGGTGAGGGGGCCAGGGGGCACCGGGGGGCACAGGGGCGAGACAGTGGCAGGGGGGATTCTAGAGGGGGGGATCAGAGTGGGGGCCTGCTTTCTCCCCAGGGTTGGGGGATACTGGGGGTGCTGGGCAGAGCCAGATCCAGGGGTGAAGCCATTCCCAGAGGGAGCCCCCCCAGCTCCAGCAGCCCTTGGAGGGGCCCAGGCACCCCCAGGGCTTGGCCATGGGCACTGCTGGAAGGTCCCCATATCCCCAGCCTGGTCACCACAGCTCTCTATGGATGGACGGAGGGGTCACCAGTGTCCTGCCTGCGCGTGCTGCCCGTGCATGCGATGGGACAGAAGTTGTTGTGTCCAGCCCCGTGCTGTGCTGGGGAGGGGCTGGGGGTCTGTGCCTGCACCATGGCTCCCAGGGATGTCCCCACTGCGGAGAGCAAAGGCTCCTCTGCCCAGGGGCTGCATCACCCTTCTCCAGGGCAGACGGGCAGGGAAAGGGCTGCAGCAATGCCAGTGCTGGCACTGGCTGTCCCCTGCGGCCAGAAAGGCCACCCGAGCCCTGACACCCGCACGCAGAAGCACTGTTCCGCTCCCTGTCCTCTTGCAGACAAGCAGAAGCCGGCCCTGGATGCCCCACGCCCAATGGGTGCAGGACTCATGCCCACGTCCCCGGTCTCCCCGGTATGTACTCGCCTATCCCCCAGGTCAGGAGTTGCCCCCCCAGCTCAGTAAGTGCCCTCTCTTGCTTGCGGGGGCAGGGGTATAGGTGGGACAGGTGGGGAGATGGGGTTCTCGGGGGTCACCAATTGCAATATGGGGCTGAACAGGCACGGGGCGAAGGAGTCAGGTGCCAGGAGTCACCTGAGTGTTCTCTCCCAAAGAAGAAACCGGGCAGGGGTGGGAAATGCCCCGCTGGCAGGGCCCCTTTCCTGGTGATGCTGCCTGGGGGCAGTGGGGCTGGGGCTGACCCTGCGACAGGGCTGTGCATTCTCCTCCCTGGTCCCCTCCCAGGTGTTCGGCCATCAGTGCCCACACACCGACTGACCAAAGGGGAAGGTCTGGTCCCTGGGCATTTGTGGGACGCTGGCCGCCCAACCTCCCACTTCCCTCTCCTTTCTCCCAGCAGCAGAGCACTGTCCCCGACATCCCTGCTGGCCTCCTCTCCAGAATGGACCAGCTGAGCCCAGGGCTGGCTCCTGGCTCCAGCCCTTCTCACACAGTGCCGGTGCTGGTGCCGGTGCCACAGGTGGGCACCCAGCCAGGCCCACTGCTGGTCCCCAAGGCAGAGCGGCTGTCCCCCACGTCAGCTTGTGGTGAGTCTGGAGCACCCCGGAGCTCCACAGGACACTGTGTTCCCTGCAGGGACCTTGGTCCACACTTTGAGCAAAAGTTTCATTTCGGCTTCAACTCTGACTATTTACATTTACTCATCTGAGCACAGATGATTCCTTTCCGTGGGGGAGAACACAGCCCCTTCACCTGCCTCCTTCTCTAGGAGCAAAAGCAGAAACGGGAAAAAACAAAAAGGAGCAAAATGTCGGACTGTGGTTTTGAGAACCAGGAGCTTGGTTTTTGAGTGAAAAGCACCCTGTTTTCACCCACAGAAACCGGAGCGGTGGCTGGAAACAAGGCTCTGGTGTCGTTCCCACTTTCAGTTTGGTGCTGTGGACCACAGCCTTGGGACTCTCTCCTGGTGATTCCCACCCTAAGAACTGCTGGGAATTTAAAATGTCACATCCCAAATGTTCCCATTTTTGAGCAGTTGTAAAATGAGTGGGATTTTGTATAAGACACAGTGATAAGACGTGGTTGGATGCTGGACCAGAGCATCCCCATCAGTGGAGCGGGTTGGCTGCCCGGGGGTGGGAGCATTGCAGGCTGCTCCTCTCCACCAGTCCCAGTGACCCTGGTATCAGCCCGTCCTGAGGGGCTGCTGCTGCTGCCCCTCTCCCCAGAACAGCACCTTTCCTTTTCCAGGCAGCGACTGGCCCAAGCCCGGCCACGCTTCCCCGGGACCTGCTGTGGGGCTGGGCGCTGGCATCTCCCTGCACCACCCGGTGTCCCATCGGGGCAGGCCTGAGTGCAGCAAGGTACAGCCAGAGCAAGCCCTGCCTTTGCTATGGGGGCACCATCTCCATATGCACCCCCCATTTCTGCTGCCCCCCCAACTGCCCCCCCCCCAACCCTTGCTGTGAGTTTTGCGCCAGTCCGTCCCCAATGGGGCAGGTGGCCCAGGGCTCACCCTGGTGCCAGGAGGAGCCTGACAGCGCTTGCCCACAGATGGAGAGCCGCCGCATCACACACATCTCTGCTGAGCAGAAGAGACGCTTCAACATCAAGCTGGGCTTCGACACACTGCACAGCCTGGTGAGCACGCTGAGCGCCCAGCCCAGCATCAAGGTGAGCACCAGTGGGTGGACCAGCCCTGGGCATGCAGGGACATGTTGTATCACCTGGGGATGCTGCATCCCTGGTATGCCCCCTAGTAGGGGACTCCTGCCCTGCACCCAGCCAGTGGGGCAGGAAGCTGTGAGCCCACACCAAGCACATGGAGACCTGTCTGGTGCAGCCATGCCAGGGTGGAACACCGCACCTCGCACTGCCAGCCCCACTGCATGAGGCGCTGGGTGCCCCAGACCCTGCCCACCCCAGGGGCTCCCTTCACCATCTCGCCCCTGTGGCCCCACAGGTAAGCAAGGCCACCACCTTGCAGAAGACAGCTGAGTACATCTGCAAGCTGCAGCAGGAGCGGGCGGCCCTGCAGGATGAAGCACAGCGGCTGCGGGAGCAGATTGAGGAGCTGAACAGCTCCATCAAGTAAGAGGGACATAGCTGGCGAGGTGGGAGGGAGCTACTGTCTGCATCAGGGTAGCCAGGCAGGGCAAGCGGCAGCCATGGGGAGGCAGCAGGACACAGCAGGTCTCCTGAGTGTGTCCCAGGACCTGGATTTGGCTCTGTCCCCCCTCAAACCCTGTTTCAGGGTGGGGGGAAGCTCAAGAGGCAGTGCTGTGTGGGACCAGAGTGTGGGGCCATGCCCCACAGCTGCCCCGGCAGGGGGACACTGCCTGCCCAGCCCTGCTGAGAGCCAAGGTACTGCCAGAGCCTCTCCCCATGGGGAGGCCCCTGCAGCTCTCAGCCTCCTGAACGCAGACCCATGGCGCTGCTTGTGCCCCACAGCCTGTGCCAGGAGCAGCTGCCAGCCACAGGGGTGCCCATCACACGCCAGCGCTTTGACCAGATGCGCAGCATGTTCGATGAGTATGTCCGCTCCTCCACGCTGCAGAACTGGAAGTTCTGGATTGTATCCTTTGCGGCTGGCACCTGCTGCTTGTTCTGACCCCTCCACCAAACACTGGGTCCTCTGGTTAACCTGCTCCTTCCAGGTCTGTGGGGTCCCTCTGGCTCCAGAGGCTCTGGGAACCATGGGGAGATGTTTTCCAGCCAAGGGCACATGGTGGGAACATGCCGAGATGCTGTGGTTAGGAGGAAGCTTCTGCTACAAGGATGCAAACGGGGTAGGGGTAAATGGTAGGTCCTTGGGGAGAAGGGAAGTCACCAGTAGAGCTGAGGTCGTGCAGGGAAGAGGTCCTGCTGTTGAGGCAGCAGCCATCAACTAGGGATGCCATGCCAGGCAGGAAGGTTTGTCCTGCTGCCTGTAGGAGCGTGCTGCCCACACCCAGCAGGTGGGAGACCACAGTCTTGGCAAGGCAGGTCCTTAACTCCTCTGCTCCCATCAGTTCAGTATCATCATTCGGCCCCTCTTTGAGTCATTCAATGGCATGGTCTCCACAGCCAACATGGAGAGCCTCACCCAGACGTCTCTCGCCTGGCTGGACCAGCACTGCTCCCTCCCAGTGCTTCGGCCAAGTAGGTGGCCCTGCTCCTGTCTGTGGCACCTTGAAGAGGCCAGGCTGGCCCAGTGGCATGGACTGACAGAAAAGCAGAGGGGAAAAAAGGACGGGGGCATCCTGGGGGGTGGTGGGTCTGGCACTGTACCACGCTTCTGCCGCATGGGAGGGAAGCACCCGCAGGATGTCCTGGGGCTGTGTGCTCGGTGTTTTTCCACACTCCTTTCACACCCACCAAAGTCCAGCTGAGCTGGCTGCTGCTGCCCTAACCTGAGAGCCCATGTCCTCCTGGCTGGGCAGGGCTTAGCCCTCCCCAAAGCCTCACAGGGTGGGATTCCGTTCGCCCTTGCTGCTGAGGGCTGTGGCAGGGAGCTCTCATGTGGTTCTGGGGCTGGGGGGATGGGTTAACCCGGGCCCCTTCTAGCCCTCAAGGCACAGGGGGCAGCTGACATGGCCCACATCTCCCCACAGCCGTCCTGAGCTCCCTTCGGCAGCTGAGCATTTCCACCTCCATCCTGAGCGACCCAGCTTGCATCCCCGAGCAGGCGACACGGGCAGTGGCGGGGATGAACCATGGCAGAGGCTCCTCTTAGCTTTCCCAGCCTTGCCAAGTCCATCGGTGCTGACAGATGAGTGCCCAATACCAGCGAGGAGCCCCCAGGGGCCGCAGGCTGCTGGAACCCGGGGTGGCAGGCCGGTGGCAGCCTGGGGGTCCCGCTTCCTCAGGCAGCAGTTCGGGGGTCCCTGCCTGTGCAGGCCCTGCACCCCAGGGGCAGCCAGGCCTCAGAACGTCTGGCGCAGCATGGGGCCCTGTCTTCCCTGGGCACTGGGAGCTGTGGGGCAGCGGGGCCCGGCTGTGCTGCCTGATAAAGGACTCGCTCTGCACAAGGGCTTCAGTGTGGTTCTTCTGCCCTGGGTCTGCTCTGGGGCTGGGCTAGGGCAGGCAGGGGCAGGGTGGGGGCAGGGGTGGCCGAGTGAGGGGAGTGATGGCCGAGCGAGGGGATGGCCGGGTGAGGGCAGGGTGGGGGGATGGCCGGGTGAGGGGACCGATGGCCAGGTGAGGGGACGGCCGGGTGAACGGATGGCCGGGTGAGGGCAGGGAGGGGGCA